>CAUYUJ010015282.1:550650-843150 GCA_963575745.1 Prorocentrum cordatum
CTCCTCCTCCTCCTCCTCCATCTCCTCCTCTTCTCCGCCTCCTCACTTCCACTGACGATGATTGCGACGGCCCCTTAGCTTATGAATCTGGCTCCTGATGAACATGAAGATACCGTGCCTACTCTTCGTTATGGTCTGGAAGCTGGGCTGACTGCGTCCTTTGTTGTTAGAGCGCGAGTCCCGTGGTGCCGATCGGGCTCAGCGTCGCCGCTTGCTCGACGCGAGGACGCTCGTTCGCACAATCGGATATGCTGCTCGAGTTCTACTCCGCCTATTGTGGGGAATGGTGTTGGATCGCAAGTCCTGCCTGGAGCGGTGGGCTCAGCGTCGCCACCTGCTGGACATGGTGTTGGAGTGCATGTCCCGTGTCGTGCTCCTTACTGTTTGGGCTCAGCGTCGCCACATGCTGGACACGTTGATGTTAAACCGCAAGCCCCGACAGGCAATGATGAGATGTCTCCCAAGCCTACTGGAGTTTCTCCAGCGTGGGCGTGCCGCTTACGTTGCGCAAGGGAGCACCTCGTTTCTCTGAGCCACCGTCGGTTTCGCAGTCGCCACTTGCTAGACGCTTGAATGTATCGCTACCGAGTCAATAGGCTACGACCGACCAGCCCAGCGATAGCATTGACACGGTTACCCCCTCCTCGCCAGCTGCGCCAACACCGACATGTGCAGCTACGCCTCCGAGATCACCCTCTCAGGGAGCGACTTCGTCGGCCAAGCTTTCGCCTGCTACACCGACCCAGACATGTGCAGCCTCACCCTCGCGAAGTTCGGCGCCCCGCTGTGGATCCCAGATGGCGCTGCGCGGGAGTCCAGCCTCATTGTGCCATGTTACCTCACGGGCTCCTGCATCGTCGGTTGCACACCAAATATCAGTATATTCTCGGCTGTACGACGGACGTGCCAACGCCTCGCCGCTGGAGGCTACCCTTCTGAGCTCTCGGATGAGTGTCTTGCTTTGGGCGTGTCTCGTGGCGGGCGGGCGTGTTTTTTGGGTGAGCCGTCGTCTTGGGCGGAACTCTGCTGGCCTCGCGAGCCCCCCGGGAAACCCGAGTGTGACGCGCCTCGTTGGCCCTCTGCTGAGCCCCGCGAGGTCCTCGGCGAAACGGTCACTGCGTCTGTGCATCTCTGGAGACCTGGAGGGCCCTCTGGGGACTCTTGCAGCACCGCGGCCCGCGCTAGGCCGCCGATGGCTGGTTTTCTGTCTCCCTCGCCTGCCCCCCGCCTGTCCGATGTTGCGCTGTCTCCCCGCGCATTCGCCGCTGCCACCTCTAGCTCTGCGTTTGGGGTCCACGTTCGTTCGGGTTCGGAGGCCTCTCGAAACCCTGGGCGGTGGACACCCGCCGTGGGAGCTTGCGGGGGTGAGTCGAGCGCTGCTGGATATATATATATATATATATGTATATATGTATATATATATATATATTGAAAACGTCAGCGTTCACAGCCCCGCAGGGTCTCCCCTCCTTCCTCCTTCCTGCCGTCGACCCTTCTGTTGCTTACCTTTTCGCGTATCCTTCGCCATCGCATGTGACTTTCCAGCCAATCGTCTGCCCTCCCTTCGCTCTGACTGAAAGAGTGGCTATCCGTTATTCTGCTTCGCCGGGGCCGTCGATTCCGACGCCATGCGCAGGGGCGCCCCCGCGCCGCGGCGAGGCGCCGCCCGTTCCGCTCACGCCTGCTGCCGCTGAGGAAGCACGATCGAGTCTCTCTTGGTTCCCTGCCAATGCCGCGCCCCCTTCGCCCTCCCACCCGATCGATTCGTTCGCCCACTTCATCCGCGCAGCGGGTGTGGAGAGGTGCCCCAGGCGGCCAGGCCTGTGAGCAAGAGGTGAGATCTTGGGACCCCGTCTAAGCTCGGGCCCTTTTCACTCCTTCCCCCCATCATCTCCCCCGGTCGCCTTCCCAATTATCTTCCTGGTCTTTGCGTGGGAGGGGGGGGGCACCCGCGCAACTTTTCCTAGCGCGTGGAAGGACGCCGACGCGTCGGATACCAGAGCCACGCCACAACTCGCCCAGCGCGCCAAGACAGTTCCCTACACCGCCATGGCCCGACCCTCTGTACATGGTTGAACTGCGCGTGCGCGGGCCCAGGATATGCGACCCAGGACGACCCGCATCGAGCATGGCGTCGCCACAAAGAACGCGCGCGCCAGTAGGGCTCAGGCAAGCAGGGCAGAGACCGTCGTTCTACACGCGACTTGTTGAAGCGACGCCAGGTCAGGTCTGTCTGCCCCTGACTGCTGGCGGCTCACCCGCAGCTGAAAGCGGACGCCGGCGCAGGGCGTGATTTCGCCCAGGCGAAGCCCCCAGGGACCTTAGCCCATCAACTGAAAAGGCCCGCCCAGTTGCATGGCTGAGTGGACCGTTCAGGGTGGTCGCTCAGGCGGGAACTTGGGTCGCTACAGTGCCCAGCCCCCTTCGGACTGTTCTAGGCGCGAACGCGACCGCGCGCAAAAAGCGAGGGCGCATTGGGGCGCAGATTGCCCAGGCAAAACTGGACCCTCGTCCGCGGCGCTTATTTTCGCTCAGGCTATCCCCGTAGCCGCGGGGGACATGCCCGTCGGGCGTCGAATAACTGGGGCGCGAGAAATGAAGGTTAAGCAGGGCGCACCTTGTGTGCCCCAGGCCCCTTGGAGGCCAAAAGGGGCGCGAAAGGTGTGCGGCCCCCTCCCGCGCGCGCGCGTCGCCCCCCTTCCAGGAACGCCCACGCTTCGCGCTTCCACGGCCACGCCGTCGGTTTCCCTTTCCCGCGCCGCCTCGACAACAAAGGCAGAGGGCCTCCTCTCGGAGGGCGCCCGCCTCGTTGGTCGAGGCGGGCCCCGACCGCAAAGTCCATTCTCCACGAGCGGCTCCTCGCCGCGCCCCGCAACGCCCCATTCCTATGCTCCTGCTGCGTCCGCGGGAGCTGCGCGGCGGCCCAAGCGCGGTTCGAGTCATTGCGCGAGGCGGCCGCCGCCGCCGCGCCGCCCCAGTCCCGCCCGGCTCTGCGCCACCTACACCCGGGCTGCTCCTCCGGCTGCAGGGGGGGCGGGGGCGGCGGCGCAGCGGGCGGGCCCGCGGTCTCGGAGCTACCCGCTGGACTGCCGTTCGGCCGGGGGGGGGGGGGGGGCCCGCGATGGGGAATCGGAGCGAGCCGCGCAGGGTGCGCACTGCTGGCGGCCCCCTCGCTGGGCGGCGCGCGGCCTTGGACGGCGGCGTCGGCCCGGCGCAGCGCCGCGCCGCGTGCGCCAAGCCTCCCGGCGCCCCGAGCGACAGGGGGCGTCGATGGAGTGCTCCAAACCACGGGGGGTGGCATCAGCGGCGGGCGACGGGGCGGTCATTGTGCGCGGCCTGCGGGCCAAACCCGCCCGCCTTGCCCGGGGTCTTGGCCTTCCGCTGGGCGCAGTGCGCGGCGTCTTAACTGATGCGTGGCCCTTGCGATGGCGGGGTCCAGCTGTCTCAGCGGGGCTCCCAGGGTATCGATGGCCTCCGTCTGTCTGCTCATGCGTCATCTCGGGCAGCTTGTCCTACCTGCGCGGAGTTGTTGATGCCTTCGCTGTCGCCCACGCCGTGCACTTACTGCCAGTTGCGATTGTCATGGCCTTGCTCGGAACACAATGGCTTCGCAGGAAGTAACCCAGGGCCCCCGATAGTAAAGCACCCCCCATTTGCTCCTTCCAACTTTTTCCACCCCGCGCCAATGCGATTCAATGGTGAATGGAGGCGCGGGGGCCGAACCTGATAATCCCCAGGGGAAGTTCCGAATCCATGTTGATTAGCAACGGCATCAAAAACGCTGTGCATGGCAATGGTGGTCTCGCCATTTCAGCTTCTGCAATCCCGAGCGCGTGGCAGGGCTATGGGTTTTCACCATGTCATTTTCCCAAGTCTCGAACGTGTGGCTGGGCCATGGGTTTCTCACTTTCTCTGCCGTTCCCGAGTTTTTGGTTTGGGGCATCGCTCGCGCGGTTCGCGCCCCTCCTCCTTCTCCTCTTCTTCCTCCTCCCCCTCCCCCTCCTCCTCCTCCCCCTCCTCCTCCTCCTCCCCCTCCTCCTCCTCCCCCCCCCCTCCTCCTCCTCCTCTCCCCCCCCCCTCTTCCTCCTCCCTCCTCGCAACTGCCTGGGCCCGAGCTCCCCCGAGTCTCCGAGGCGCCAAGCTTTCGAGCCTCTTCGAAGCGCCGAGCTGCACCTCCCCCAGGGGCAACGATATACAGGGGATAAGGCAGAGGGGGGTGCATCGAACTTGCCCAACGCGCGGATTCACGATCGGGCGCCCATCGCCCATGCATCGCCGATTCCAGGTCGACGCCCCCCCCCACAATGCCCATCCCCCCCGCGTCGTTGCCCCCGAGTGCGTCGCGAGCCTCGGCCGTGCCCCAGGCCGCCGAGCGCGCCCGGGCGGCGACCCAACAGGTCGCGGCCCTGCAGCGGGTCGCGACCCAGAGCGCGAGCCCGAGCTCGAACGAGACCCTCGAGCGCATGGCCAAGCAGAACGAGAAGATCCTCGACGAGCTGTCCATCATCGCGGACAAGATCGCACTTGCCGAGATGCGCCACTGCCAATCGAGCGCGCTAGGCCGCTAGGCGCTGACGCAGCAGAAATAACGGCCTTTTTATATATATATATATATACATATATATCAAAACAAAAAAACTCAAGGGGGGCAGCGCCTCGTGGTCGGTGAGCGCCCAGCAAGCCACCCTCGAGATGGCCCGCAGCGGCAGTTCTCTCAAGAGCATCGAGCACGGGCACATCTTCAACGAGAAGGGCAAGAGGCGCCTCGACCTGGTGGTGGCGCTGCCCTACAAGACCTACTGCGAGAAAGACGACCGCCTCTGCGACATCTTCGAGAATCACGGAGAGCCGCCCGAGAACCTCTTCTGGCTCACGCCGGGTTTGAGGTCGAAGATGCGCGAGCTTACCAAGGAGAAGGACATCGAGCTCGGCGCCGAGCGAGCCTGGCGCTTGAGCTTCGGCCCCCGCGCCGAGCGCGTCGGCAAGACCCTGCCCGATATCCCCTTCCGGGCTCCTCGACTCCCGCGACCTCGTGCTGCCGACCAACGAGAGCTTCGAGCCCGTCGGGAAGATGCCCGAGGAGGCCTGCGAGCCCCGGGAGCGGAAGTACATGGACAAGCGCCCCGAGCATGACTACGCATGCGCCGACAGGCAGCTCCGCATCGAGACAGTGGCTCCCGACCAGCACATCAGTATGAATTTCGCAGAATTCGCCAAGGCCCACGCCAACTACGACAATATGCGCAACCAGCGCGAGCCCAAGCAGAGCCAGGCCGACGCGAAGGCCGAGCCAGAGGCCGACAAGTCGACGCAGAAAGACGCCCCAGAGCCGAGCGGCGGCGAGCGGCGAGCGCCTGGCGCACGAGCGCCCCGAGCCAAGCGCCCCCATGCTTTTCGCTGCGAGGGTGTCGCGCGGACGTCTCAAGGCACGCGCTCGAGCCCCGTCTGCTTTCAAGCTCCCAACGAGCGCTCGAGCACGCGCGAGCGGCGTTCCGAGCTGCGGGGCGCTGCCCCCCCCTCGCCGAGCGACCCTCGATCAAGCGGCGAGCAATCAAGCGGGCTCGATCCCCCATCCTCGGATCGACGGTCCGAGATCTTGAGTCCGAGCATCTTCGAGCTCCTTGGATCCTATATCCCAGTGTCGCCAGGCTTGGACTCGAAGATCTCGGGTTCGCGATCCGAGGATCTCGTCGATCGTCGATCTCCCTCGTCGCCGTCGTCAGGCCCAGGCCGCCATCAAGGAGGCTCGATCCTCGATCGTCGGATCGAGGATCCGAGATCTCGGTCCCGAGCAGCTTTGAGCGCGCCGGGTCCTAGATCCGAGGGTCGCCAAGCTTGGGGTCGAGGGTCCTGGGCCCTCGATCCGAGGATCGAGGATCGAGCCTCGACACCTAGCGGTCACGCGCACGCGCGCGCACGCGCGCGCACACACAAACGCAATAACACACGCGCGCGCACACGCTCTCACACACTCTCTCTCTCTCTCTCATACACACACGCACTCAAACGCTCAAGCGCATGCACGCACACGCACGCACACACGCACGCACACACATACATCTACACATGATCTGCGCGCCCATGGCCCCCGGCGTCGCGAGCATCTTGCGGGGGCTGGACGCCCGCGAGCACAGCCAGCTCAAGGCCGCGATCCGAGAGGTCAAGGCCGAGATGTACTGGGCCATAGAGCAGGACTGGATCCAGGGGCCAAGGCCGCGCCCGAGAAGGAGTGCAAGTCCCCGACCCAATAGGGGCCCTACGAGCGCCTCTACTGCGTCTCCGAGGCCTACGCCCGCTTCCGCGAGAAGAACAAGGACACGGCACCGCCCTCAGGGCTGCGAGCGAACCAGACGCTCGCGGTCCGGCCGACAGCGCAGGGCGAGCTCAAGGTCGCCACGGGCATGGGGCCGTGGAGCTCCTCCATCGAGCCCGGCCGCGGCACCGAGCAGAGCCTGGCGAGCGGGCGCCTGGGCGGCGCGCGGGGGTTGCCCGAGGGCGCGCCGCCCGTGCCCGAGTGGAGCGTCCTCGACGGGAACTGCTTCCACCGGGGCGACTTGCACAGGGACTGCGAGCAGGGCGAGAACCCCCGCCTCCTGGAGCTCCGAGAATTGGACCTCGAGCTCACCGACGAGAAGAAGGACATGCTCGGAACGCCAGAAGAGCAGATCAAAGAGGCCCCGTTCCCGCGCGCCCTCGAGGACCGAATCAAGCGGGCGCGAGCAGCTAAGTGATAGAGCGGGCGGGCGTTCAAGTTCTCGGGCCAGTTCCTGGGCAAGATGCGGCGCAAGTGGCGGCGAGGCCTCGCTCGAGCTCCTGAGCCGAGGCGTGGCCTGGGCGAAGCTCGCGGGCAGGCCGCCGAAGGCCGAGGCGAGCTTCCCCCGGAAGTTCAAGGCCTTGACGCAAGCGGGGAGGCACGCCGAGAAGCATGCGAAGGCCAAGAAGAAAACAGGCCTCGAGGCTTGCGGGACCCCCCCCCCCGGCACGGCAAGGTGGCCCGCGTCGCCGAGGAGGGGGTCCACGAGGGCAGGCGCGGCAGAGTGCAGGGCGCCTGGCGAGTTTTGGGCACAGAGGGCGCGCGCCGCCTGCGAGCCCGCGAGGCGGGGGCCGCGGCGATCTCCCAGACCGACAGCGGCGAGGCCCCGTGGCTCACGGGCAGTCGCAAGCAAGCGGAAGCTAGCGGAAACCGCGGAAGCGACGGCGGAAGTCGGCGGAAAGTTGGCGGTCGAAGCGACGGCGGAATTTTGAGGCCACGCCGCAGAAGCAAGCGGAAGCTGACGAGCGCATGCGAATCCCGAGCGCCACAGGTCACGATCGAGCAGGACTACAAGTTCCCCGCGCCGCGCGAGCTCGACTGGCGCCAGACCAGACTGGCTCGCCGCGCCGAGCTCGCCAAGGAGTACGCGATCAGGAACTGCGAGCAGATCGTCAAGGGCGACGCCCTCGAGCTGGGCACTCTGCGCGCGCTGCTGGGCGAAATCGAGGAGCGCGCGGGCGCCCCCGACACCGTTCTGGCGGTCGAGCCCGCGGTGGCCGTCGCCCGGGCACGAGAGGGCCAGGGCGAGGACAAACCAGCCGCCTGGCAGCCCGAGGAGCAGAAGCGCCGGGCCGAGAGAGTCCACGAGGCCGAGCACGTCCTGATCTGCGGGCGCACCGAGGCGCCCGCGCACTACACCCACCTCGAGGTCGGTGGTTGCTGCAGTTGCCCCCGCCCCAAGGTGCCTCCGGATTTGCGCTCCGTTTCGGAGCGAATCTTGGGGGCGCCCTGGGCAGGGTCCACTTGTAGCAACGCCCGCCAAGGTCTCGAGGATCGGCGGGAGCGTCGCGGTGGAGCGCCGCGAGGCCCTCAAGCAGTCGTCCGAGAACGCCAAGCAGGCCCAGAGGGCCACATGCGAACTCACACCTGTGCCCCGCGATTTCTGCGGGGGGAGGCAGGGTTCACTGTGCTCGGGAACTGCCGAACGAAGTGAACCTCGCCCTCCTCCTCCCCAGAAATCGCGGGTAGGGTTCGCATGTGGCTTCCCAAGGCCGCCGCGAGGTTCCTCCGCAAGTTCGGCGCCATTGGCCCTGGCGAGACCTGCCCTGCGAGGGGCAACGAGACGTTCCAGGCCGACGCCTGGCCCTGCGGCCTGTGGGCGAGTCGCTGGATTGAGCGCGCCCTGCGCGAGATCCGCGGCAAGGGCCGCCAAGTGCCCGCGAGCGCCAGCGCGATGTGCGCCCGCGGCAACGAGTGGATCAACGAGCTCAAGGAGGCCGGCGACAACGACTTGGCCAAGGCCAAGAGCAAGGCCAAGTCCAAGCCCTTCAACGACCCCGCGGCGGTCGAGCCGAAGCACGCCACCTTCGAGGAGGCAAGCGCTGCCGCCCAGACCTGCACCAAATGCCTCCCGCGCATGGACGGCTGCAAAGGGTGCCGAGCCTGCGTGGGCGAGTGGTTCGAGGCCATGCGCAAGAGAGGTTTCTTGGCCAGGAGCGCCAAGGACCTCTTTTGCGCGGGCAAGTTGTAGCCGCGAGCCTCGAGATCTCTCGAGTCAGTCTTGAGCCAAGATCTACAAGGTCAGTTTACACGAGCGCCCAGGATCATCATCACCGTCATCGCCGTCATCATAACATCACCTTCGCCAGGAAAATCGTTGATTATCCCCGCCAGACCCCCGAACTTCATTATCCCCAGGGATTATTATCGGGAGCGCAGGGTTAGCGACGACGCAGGTTATGTTCTTGATCCAGGCGAGTTCTTGAACGACGAGCCGCGCACTGGCGGCGGCATGCCAGATGGCGCCCAGCGCAGTGATGTGCAGCGGCCATTCTTTATGGACGTTGCCATCCATGTCTCTGCGCTCTCGGACCGCCCAGGCCTGTGCTTGCACTGCTGTCGCAGCGCTGTGGCAAGGCGCGCGCGCGCGCTGCCTCCTCGGGGGCCTCAGTCCCGAGGGTCCCCTCCTGGAGACTGCGATGGTGTCCGTTGAGGACCCCGAATGCTGCTATATGAGGTGTAGTCGGAGTCGGGTTTAGACGCCGCCCCGACGAGCTGGATACTGCTTCGGTGTGTGAGGATGGTTCAGGCTTTGAGTGTAGGGTTTGGTTGTTGTGTTTAGGGTTGGTGCCCAGTTTTAGATGTTAGGGATAAGGCGTTGGGGTGAGAGGCTTAGGGTGTGAGGGTGTCAGGGTTGGGGTTCGTGCATAGTTCTCGGGTGTCAGGGCTCGGGGTTAGGATCGGGCTGCTATGGTTAGTGTGTTAGGCTTAGATTGTTGGGTACATGGTTACCGTGTCACGGTTAGGGTTAGAGTGTTAGGGTTAGGAGTCGGGTGTTAGGTTTCGTGTTTGGGTTTCGGTTGTTCGGGTTAGGGTGTTCGGGACAGGGCGTCAAGGTTATGGTTCGAGTGTTCGGATTCGGGTAGTATGTATGGGGTTAGAGTCCGGGTGAGGACTAGGGCGTCAGTAGAGTCTGGAGTGTTAGGGCTAAGGTGCTAGTGCGAGGATTCGGGTGTTAGGTTTGGGGTGTTGGGGGCAAGGTGATCGGGTCAGGGTCAGGGTCAACGCTTACGGCTGAGGGTTCGGGCTAGGGCGCGGGCGGGCGCGCGCAGGCGGGCGGGCGGGGGGGGGCCTTCAGGCGCTGCCGCGTGACGACTCTGCGTTGCCACGCGCGTGTCGAATAGTACCTGATTTTTTTCCGCACGCCATGCGTTGCAGTCAGGCTGGAGCGTGCGCGGGCAGGCGGCCGTGCGTGCTCTCTCGTTCGCTCGCTCTCTGTCTCTGTCTCAGTCTCTCTCTGTCTCTCTCTCTCTCTCTCTCTTTCACTCTCTCTCTGTCTGTCTCTCTCTCTCTCTCTCTCTCTCTCTTTCTCTCTCTCTCTCTCTCTCTCTCTCTCTTTGCGAGCTGCCACCCCAGAAAATAAGAGAAAACATATCTAACAAAACTGCCACCAACACCTTCCAAATCAGGTTCCGTTCGCCATCAGGAAAGCCCCTCCCAACTTAACACTAACCTCACCACACCTTGTGTGTAAGGTTTGATACGGGTTGTTGTTCATGGCTGTTTTTTTTTGTCCCAGGCTGTACTTGGCCAGCACCGCAGCCAAAACAAACATACAACATCACCAACTCACATGCTGCGTGTGTGGTCTCGCTCGGTTTCCCTCCTTCTTTGTTTGTTATGTATTTCTCTCTCTGTCTCTCTCTCTCCCTCGCGCTCGTTTCTCAGAGTCAACACAGCATGGTGGAGTACAGAGGGTGACTCCAGCGCGCACTTTAGCATCACGCTTTGGTGTGCTTTCTGTGCGCGGTGGCGTGTCGGATCCACCAACCTGTCCACCAGCCCAGCGGCCGTTCATCATCATGTTCCTGATCCTGGCTTACTTCCCCCACATCCTCAATCCCCCTTCCTCTCCTCCCCCCCTCCATCCCTCTTCTCCTCCCTACTTCCTCTTCTCCGCCCCCCTTCGAGCCATCCGATGGATGAGGAGGATTAGATCGGACGGGGCTAGAACGAGGATAAATCCATTCCGCGGCACCCGACACAGTCTCCAGAGCCGCCGGATCTCAGACATGATCGTTTTATCCTCGCCCGATGTTATCCTCGTCCTCGTCCTAGCTTCGTCTTACTGGAGGTCGAGGGGGTGAAGCCGAAGTGGCGCACGGCGGGCGGGGCGGAGCTGCGCGAGCTCCTGCGCCAGACAGGGCCAGGCCAAGCCAAGAGACGAGTCGGGACCGGTCCGCCGCGGGTTGTCCCGTGGTTGTCCCGTGGCGTGCCCAGGGCTGTCCGGCGTTTGTCGCGTGGTTGTCCCGCGGCTGCCCCGTCTGCAGACAGACAGGGGAAACCGATAGATAATTGCTTAGATCGATGCCTAGATTGACAGTGGGAGCACTCGATAGGTCATGAGACTGAGAAGTCGTGAGTCCGGCGGAGGGACTGATGGAGAGACCGACAGATGCATGTTGAGGCTGGTAGATCGGGAGATCGACCGACACATTGTCAGAGCCCCGAATCATCAGGGGTAACTCGGGTCAGGGATAACTCGGGTTCGTTTTTCGGGAATCCAAACCCGAGTTACCCCGGACCCGAGTTACCCCGGATAACTCGGGCGTCCAGAGCCCCGAATCATCAGGGGTAAGTCGGGTCAGGGATAACTCGGGTTCCTTTCTCGGGAATCCAAACCCGAGTTACCCCGGACCCGAGTTACCCCGGATAACTCGGGCGCCCAACATTGATAGTGGAATGAAGCCGTTCCATGTTAAGATCGGCGTCCCGTGGTGATTCCGTGGTTTTCCCGTAGCTGGCCCGCGGTTTTCCCGCGGTTGTCCCGTGGCTGTCCCGCGGTTGTCCCGTGTTTGCCCCGAGGTTGTGTCCCGTGGTTGTCCCGTCGATGTCCCAGGATGCGGAGGACCGTCCTCCACATCCTCCTGCACATCCTCCTTCTCCCCCGGCCCGCCCGTGGCTGCGGGTCAGGGCTCCCGCGCGAACTCGCAGCTGAGGGCCTTCGAGGACGCTGAGGCGGGACCCCCGCGCCGTGAAGGACCTTCTTCTCCTCCGCCCGATTGCCCGATGGCTTCGGGCAGGGTCCAGCTTGTCCCGCGATGCCCTGCCCCGGCCACGCGGCCAACGCCTCCTGGGGGGGAGGGCGGAGCGTTAGCTCTTGTCGGTGAAGCATCGGAGGGTGCGTTGTGGTCAGGGAGTCTCCGCTTCCTTCTCCTCCTCCTCCTCCTCCTCCTCTTCTTCTTCCTACTTCTCCTCCTCTTCTTCCTCCTCCTCCTGCTCTTCCTCCGCCTCCTCCGCCTCCTTCCTCGGGTCGCCAGCCATCCACTTGCACCCATCCTGGCCGGCGCAGTCCTGGACCCGGCGCTCTCCTGGCCTGGCTTGGAGGGCACATGTGCGCAACATGGGCTTGGGATCGTCCTGGCCAGGATGGGCGCAGGTGGGTCTTTGGCATTCCCCGTCTCTTGCTCCGCCTCGTAGACTCTCCCCTCCTACCCGATGGCTCGCTGGTCGAGTGGGCGAGCCTGTCTTTGCGCGGCATCGTGCGCTCGCGACGAAGCAAATTCTTGAAAGCCCCAGAACGGGATGGGTCTGCCGGAGGGGGGAGGTGAGGGGAGGGGGTTGCATTGAGGGAGGAGGGAGGAGAGAAAATGCGAGAGGCGTAGGGCGGGAAGGATGAGGGCGGACGGACGGGCAGTGACAGAGGGGCAGCGACGACGACGACGACGAAGGCGCCGCCGCCGCCGACGCCGACGCCGACGCCGACGACGACGACGACGAGGAGCGGCGCGGCGGATTCCGGGCGCGACGCGTGCCCCGGCGCGTGGGCGTGGCTGCCAGGCGCAGCGGCACGCGGCGGAGCGGAAGCGCAGCATGGCCTCGGTGTCGCAGCGCCTAGCCGAGGACCGCCGCTCGGGCGTTGTGCCTTGGCCGTTTGCAGAGCGGGCTCCGAGGTCTGCGTCGCCCCATGGTGCGGTCAGGAACTTGTGCTTAGGGTGGCGCTTCGCCAGTTCTGGCCCACCATGCTTCGCCGCGACATGCTAACCACGTCTCAGTCCCTAAGCGTCAACGTCCCGAGCTTTCCCCAACCTCCCGCCCTGCGAAGCGGAGCGACACGCAATCCGCTCACAAGGCGCGTGTCGCCGGGGCCGCCGCTGCGACACATTGGGCAAGAGTTCCTGACCGTATCCACGATGATCATGATGATTGTGAGGATGCGGATGGTGAGAGGTCGTGGTCGCCATTGTGCGCTGAACCCTGTCGTCGCATTGCGCCACCTCTTCCAGAGTTCGTTCGCCCTGGGCGCGGGAGGCCTCCGTATGCTGGTGGCTGATCTGACACGAGCTCCACGTTGCATTTCGAAGCGCACGCACTCGGTATCAGCGATTTTGGTGTTCCTTGCCTGTTCGAAAAGCTTGCGTCATTCCGGCGACCCCCAGAAGGAGAGAGGAGCCTATGAAGTTTCTACCAGCGAGTGCGGATTCCTGTGTGCTGTGCTGGTTTATCACACGGCCTCGCTAGATCAAGTTCAGGCGTCCCCGACAATGCCGCGCGCGCGCTGGTCTCCTGGCGAAGGGCGACAGGAGGGGCGCAGAGTGCCGAGGTCGACAGTTTGCGGGTCTGCCGGACAGTGTCCGAAGCAGGGGAGCGGGTGGGGCTGCTCGGAGAAAAAGACGGAAGAGGGCGAGGAGGAGGAGGAGGAGGAGGAGGAGGAGGAGGAGGAGTCGACGAAGCAAGAAGAGATGCGGACGAGGAGCATGCGCAGGGGACGGCAGAATAAGGAGGCGGAGAAGAAAGGGAGGGGCTAAGGAGGAGAGACACGACGATGAGGGGAAGACGCGCAGAGTGACTACGATGACGGAGACGACACGGCGCGTCAGGCCGGTCTCAGCTAGCGCCAAACATCTTTTCGAATCGTGGCGCGGGATCGGAAGCCGCAAAAGGCAAGAAGCGAACATAATGGAAGAAACGTGTGGCAATGCTGCAGGTGTTGGGATATGCCGCCACCGCGTGAGGTTTGTGGGAGGGAGGTTTATGGGACGCCCGTGCGTTTTTAGGGCAGTGTCTGGGGCGCCTCCTGGAGGCATGTTGGAGTATCTGGTAATACTTCTCAGCAGCGTCTTGGAGCGTTTGTCGAGGCATTTAGGGGCCTTTGGGAGTTTCTTGGGGGCCTCGTGGGGGCCTCGCGGAGGGCTCCTGGGGCATCCGGGGGGCGCCTCGGGGGCTTCTCGGGAGCTCTTGGGGTCATCTCGGGGGAAAAGGACTCGCAATGTCAGTTCGTCTTTCCCTATTTGGGGCCTCTCTTGGGGTTCTCTTGGCTTGTCTTGGGGGCTCGTGGGGCCGTCGTGGGCGTCTGTTGGAGCCGTCTTGGGAGCCCCTGGGGCCGCTCTCTCGGGCCGTGTTCGGGCGAACTTGGGACGATCTCGGGAGCCCGTGCGCCGCCTCGGACGCCCTGGAAGCGCAAAAGGCGAGTGTGCTGAACCCGGGGCGATGTTTGCTCTCGGGGCCGTCTCGGCGGTCCTCTGGGGGCAGTCTTGGGACGTTTTGGGCGCGTCGTGGGCCGTGCCGAAGCCAGTTTGGATCGCCGAGGGGCTATCTTGGGCCATGTCGATTCTTGGACAGGCTTGGCGCTTTGTTTTGGCCGTCTTGAGCCGTCTTGACGCGCCTTGGGGCTCTGGAGAAGCTACCGGGGCCCCTGGGGATACGTCTGGGAGCTCACGCCCCCCTGTAATTACAATTACTCAATATGAATACTACTCTCCTCCTTCCCCTGATGACGTGCTGGGAGTGTTCGCCCCCCCCCCCCCGCGTCCTGTTTTTTTACACACAGGATTCCCGGGAGTTGGGTTTTCGCTTGCATTTGTTTCCAAAATGCTGCTCTCGCTGAGGCGCCGGCCTCATTTTCGGGCCCCGCTCGTTCCGAATCGTGCTCCCGCTGCAGCGTGGGTCTCATTTTCGGATCGGTGTTTTGCCTCCGTCGTTCAGGATGGCGTTCTCGCCCCAGCGCGGGCCTCTTTCTCGCGCGCCCATCCGCCCGCCACCACCGCACCGCGCCCCGCCCCGCCCACCGCCACTTCCACCCACCAACGCACGCACGCACGCACGCACGCGCACCGCCACCACCACCCCACTACCCCACCCACCACCACCACGCTACACCGCGTCACACCACATCACACGCGCGCGCACACAGACACACACGCACGCACACACACACACATACACACACACACACACACACACACACACACACACACACACCACCACCACCGCCACCACCACCACCGCCATCACGCACGCACGCACCTGGCCCACCACCAAACCACCAAGACGCCACACCACGTCACACCACAGCACACGCGCACACACGCACACACACACACACACACACACACCACCACCACCACCACCACCACCACCACCACCACCACCACCACCACAACCACAACCACGCACACACGCACGCACGCACGCGCACCACCACCCACTACGCACGCGCGCGCGGAGCCACAGGTCCGCTACGACACGCGTCCGCGGATAGAGAAAATCAGCGCCATGGTAAGGGATGGGAGGGAGGGGTAGGACGTCAGATACGACGCGAGCGCACATAGCTTGCCCTCCCCCCCTCTCCCCCCCCCCTCAAACGGCATTTGGGCTCCAGGGGAGGGGGAAGGGGGGAGGGGGACAGCCAATCATGTCACATGCCTTTTCACCCTCGGCCAGCAGGCGTCGGCTGATTCTCCCTCTTCCTCCACCTTCTGCTCTCCTTCCTTCTCACCTTGAATCTCCCCCTCCTTCTCTGTCTCCATTTCGGGTGGACACACGCTTCGAATCCTTCGCTTAGTCCATTGGTTCGAGTTGGATTCGCATCGACGGGCGGTCAACTGCGGCAACCAGGGAAAGTACAGGTTCGTCAGGTAATTCCGTATTTTATCTCTCCGACAGAGCAGTGCCTGGTGTTTACGCTAGAGCGTTTTGTGTGTATCTAAACGTATTGGCGGGTATTTCCGGAGTTTCATTCGGGAGCGCCCGTCGCCATTTTGTTACAGCCCCGTGGGTTGACGGTTACGGATGCACGCGCTGCGTCATCCATATAGATTGCATCTCATACCCGATGTATTGCACACCATACGTTGCACGGCACAGGTTCCACCAAGTAGTTGTCACCGCATCTTGCACCGCATACATTGAAGCACATATCTTGCACCGCATACGCCCCCCTATCAAATGATTTCCAGATATGACCACCCATGCCGTGGCCATGTTGATAGAGGTGCAGCCGACCGGTATTGATCACCCCACCCGTCATCCGTTGCAAAAGAAATTATGCGGCCCACATTCGTTGAACATACCCGATGTCAACATATGGACCATGCGTGGGCACATGTCGATATCCTCACACAACGATTGTGCTTCATTGTTTGTCGACAACAAATCATGGTGATGTTCGCGGACACCCTTTGCAATCAGAAGAACGCGAGCGTTGTTTTTGCCAACCTCTTAATCGAAATCGTGCGAATCACACACGCGTGCGCATGTTGAATACCTTGAACCTTGAACAATCATAGCGCCCCCTCCAATTCGGTCAAACATTACCGTGCGGACCGTACGCGCGAGCCCCCGCGCGCGCATGCCGAAGTCATTTCAAAACAATTGGAGTTCGAGGCCTTTCAACACAGAGTTCTCCAAACCCAGATGATACACGTATGGTTTTCCGATCAGACATCTGCCAGGGTTTCTTCAGGCGCGCACTTCTTCATCAAACTCATCAGCGCCATTGTCATCATCATGGCCATCGCAACTATTGCCCTCGCCATAATCGTAATCATCATCATCATCATCAGCAGCAGCAGCATCAGCATCAGCATCAGCATCAGCATCATCATCAGCATCAGCGTCATCATCAGCATCATCATCATCACCATCATCATCACATTCTTCTTCATCAAAATCATCACCTTCATCTGCGTCATCATCATCATCATCATCATCATCATCATCATCATCATCATCATCAGTATCAGTATCAGTATCAGTATCAGCATCATATGCGTTTCCACCACCACCGACTAACTTCGGACACCACCTGCCATCCATCCTTGTAGCTCTTGCAAGTTGTTACAGCGAATATGCGCGTCGTTTCGGCGAGAGTCAGATTTCGGAAGCCACCGGCCCCTGATGGAAGTGGTATAAACGAACGCGCGCGGCGCTGAGGCCAGCGTCGCATGCTGGAAACCGCCGGCCCTTCATCGATGCAATTGTTGGGAGGTTGTCAAACGAGTGCGCGCGGCGCTGAGGCAAGCACATCGTGTTGGAAACCAATTGCGCTCCATCCTCACAGCTGTTCGGAAATTTCAGAACGAGGATGCGCGGAACGCCCAGCCCGACCAAGGGACACGTCGGGTGTTGCGACTGGGACGGGCTTTAAAACAAGGAAGGGGAGTGGTCAGAGGAGGGAAAGATACAGGTGCCGCTGCTCGTCCTGGAGAGGTCTCGCGCCACGGCTAGATTCTCAAGATCCTGGCCAGAACGCGCCCTGGGAGAGGTCTGGGGAGTAGCCGTGTCGGTATGTACTGGCTTCCCCACAAGGGGTATCCGTTCTTCCCCCCCCCCACCTTCCTCCTCCCCCCTCCCCTCAGTATCGTTTAACCGATCCCCATCCCCATCCCCATCCCCATCCCCATCCAGACCCCACCATCTCATCCCCCCAGTTGGGAGATTTCCCCTTTGAAATCTGGAAACTGCCCATACCCCCATCTAGGGGGGCAAATCGACCAGTGGGATCCAGGCCACGCGAGTGGGGATAGGGATCGGTGAAACGATACTCCTCCCCCCCTGCCTGGCGCAGCCGCTCCTGAGACCTGATGGCAGTTCCGTGTCCTTGCCCGTCCCCGGCGGCGCGGCGCCATGAGCGCCCGCCAGCGTGCGGCCAGCCGTGGCGCTCTGCGGTGCCGACCGCCCTAGGGGCGGCACCCAGAGGGGGACCCTTCGGAGGCCCCCCGGCGGTGTGGTGGCGAGTCAAGGTCACCGTACGGTTTTGGGACTCGAGTCTTTCTCCGGGGATGTCGCGGGCGACAGGGGCCTCTAGGGTCCCAAGACCGTGCGGTGACGGACTGTGCGGTGAGGTCTCTTGGGGTTCCGAGGCCACCGCACGGTCTGTGACCACACGGTTTTGGGACCCCCAAGTCCTTCTGCCTCGCCATGAGAGGCGTTCCAGAGAGGGCCTCGCCTTCGAGGATCGAAGGGGTCGGCATCTCTGCCGCACCTGGAGCCGGCGGACGTAAAGCGGGAGCGGCTCCGCCAGCGGAAGCTGGCGGAAGGAAGAGCTGCGCCTTCGAGAGACGGCAACACTGTTGGATTCGGGGCTTCTGGAATGCAGCTAGCGGGTCTCGAGGTAAATGGGTCGTGATGTTTTCGCTGTCTTCAGTTCTTGGAGGCCGTCCTTGACCCCAGTTCAAACAGCAACTCAGGGACAGCAATTCGTCCCAGAGGAAGGCCCCTGGGCCCCCGGGTCCAAGGCCCGCTTATCTCATGCAAATTTGCTTCCAGTCACCCTCCCCTTTCTGGCCTCCACCGCTCGAAGAGTAAGAAATTGGGTGAACGAAGCATTTCGGAGGTCCGCGCGGATTTCTTGAGTCGGCGTTGGGACCGCTCATGCGGTGCCGCCTCTGGTGCACTCCGCGCGCCGGGGTAGGGGGTCCAGCGCCGAACCAACGATTCCGCGCGGCCCTCAGCAGAGTGCGTGCTCTTGCGACTGTCTGCTCCCGTACCCCAGTCCCAGCGCCACACGTTAGATCTCGACGCAAACTGCACCAGGCCCGAGAGTCTTGCGGCGGCCGCGAGCGCATGTTGGGCCGGAGCGTCCTTGTAACGCCAGCGCCAGCCCCCAGGACCGCGAGGTTTGGTTACAAAGTGGCCTGCCAGCAGGTGCCCTGCGAAAATTTGTGATTCCCACGTGGGCCTGGGGTGCCCACGGAAAGACAAGGGCACCTCAGGAAGCTCAAAGTTTGACGACAAGCGTCTCTTTCGATTTCTCATAGCAATAGGTATTATCACATGTGCCAGCTGCATGCGTACAGCGAAGCCCCGAGCAGGCCCAGAAGCAGCGTGCGATAGAAGCCTCCATCCATTTTAGCATGTTCGACCACAGTCTGAGATCCAGTACCCCTCCTCGAAGCACGCCGTCGCCTCAACCACCCAGGGCAGGCCTCCTGGGGCGTTTGTGATGCAGCTCCAAGTTTCGGTCGCCGTGCGGTGTGGCCTCCGCCTGTCGTTACGCCGCCCGGGACAGGCTTGGGGCCGGTGTCGGTCGTTGCTTAATGGGGGGGTGCTGTAAGTGGGAGGGGGGGGGAAAGAATGCTGTACCTTCTGTGCGTTTCAGGGGCCCTGAGGTGGCCATCAGGGGCCCAACAGTGGCACGAAAGGTACACGTTTCTTCGCCCCCCCTCAATTCACCGCCACCCCGTGAAGCAACGCTTGAGGGTGGGTGGTGGGCGTTTGAGTCAGGTCGATCTCGGGCCTTCTGCTGCCATCCGCTCCGTAAACCGCCAGAGAGCCAGGTCGAGCCCCCTCGAAGCCCTGGTGGGCGGCTGCGGCGGCTGGGCTGTCGCTTGCCCTCCTCCCTTGCTTCCCGTGCCGCGATCCCTCACGTCCCTTCTGTGGCCGTCGCGCCCTCTCCTCCACCACCTCGCCCCCCCCCCTTCCTCCGCACCCCGAACATGGGATGCGCAGCAAGCCTTATGACTCTGGACATATGAATCAGCGAGGCGCGCAAAGCGTCGGGGGGTTCAGGCGCTGCCTAGTGCGATTAGGCATAGACCTCATTCAGTCAGGTGCGCTGGTCCTAGCCATCCGCTGAGGAGCACCCAGGATGGGGGACCCCCGCGAACGATACCCCAAGGACCAAGGACAGTGTGACACTGATCTGGGCCCCAGGGGGGAATCTGAGAGGCGATGGGGGATTCAAGGGAGGGAGGGGGGGACGAGAGGAAATGAAGGCGGGCGTGCAGGGGGAGGAAAGGGGGCGCCCTGAGAATGAGGAGGAGGAGGAAGAGGACGAGCAGGAGGAGGAGGAGGAGGAGGAGGAGGAGGTTGGCGATGGTAGCGAACAATATGAATACGGATTTTGAGCGATGAGAAGGAGGATGATAATGAGTGGGGTGCGGCCTAGAGGGACAAGGGAGGGGACGGGGAGGTGTAGGCATAGGGGAGGAAGGAGGACGAGGAGAGAGGGGAGGACGAGAAGCCCCGGCCGCCGCTTCTCCGTGGCTCTGGACTGCAGCTCCAGGCCGCATGGAATATTGCGGTGCAGGCGTTACGCTGTGGTTTCGCGCATGACAACCCGGCATCTTGGCGGCCAGGGCTGAAGCAGTGATTGAGCGAGGCAGGGAGGACGGATGAGACCGAGGAGGCAGAGAAGGATGAGGATGAGGATGATAAACGCTGAGGGGGCAGGAGGAGCAGGAGGAGCAGGAGGAGGCGGAGAGGGACGTGCAGGAGACAGGGACGGAGAGAAGGAGGGAGGGAAGGAGGAGGTGGGGGGATGCAGGAGGAGGAGAAGGAGGAGGAACATGTGCAAGCAGGACGGGGAGGAGGACGAGGATGAAGATCAGGAAAGGTTCAGGAGAAAGTGGGGGAGTCGGGGCAGGATGAAGAAGGACGAGGAACGAGGAGGAGGAAAAGGAGGAGGAGGAAGAGGAGGAGGGGGTGGAGGAGAAAATGAGGATTATGAGGGGGGCGTGGATGGCGGAGGAGGAGGAGGAGGAGGAGGAGGAGGAGGAGGAGGAGGAGGAGGAGGAGGAAGAAGATGATGGAGGATGAGAGGGATGAGGAGGGAGAATAAGGAGGAGGAACATGGACGAGGACATGATGAGGATGAGGAGATGGGAGTATCTGCAGGCGGGAGGAGCTTCAGCGACAGCAGCCGACAGGATGAGGATTGGGATGATGATGATGATGATGATGATGATGATGATGATGATGATGATGATGATGATGATGATGATGATGATGATGATGATGATGATGATGAGGATGAGGATGAGAGGAGGAGGAGGAGGAGGAGGAGGAGGAGGAGGAGGAGGAGGACAAGAGTGCGGGGGATGTGGAAGGAGGGAGGAGGAGCACCAGGGAGGCGGAAGAGGAGGAGGAGACGAAGGAGGGGAGGGCAAGGAGGAGGAGAAGGGAGGACCAGAGAGGCGGAAGGAGAAGAAGGAATGAGGATGATAGGAGGGTCTGATTCGGAAGCGCGAGCAAGACGAGGGAGTAGAAAGAGGAGGATTTGGATCAGAGCAAATTCCATATGTGCCAATGATGCTGCAATACACCCGCTCGTCCACCCCCCCAGACGCGCCTACGCCCCATGCTCGTGGCCTTCCGTTCAGGCGAGTCGCGACTTCCCGTTTTGTGCAGGACCCACCTTCCATCCTTCCAGCCATGAGAAGTTCAAAGCGGTAGGGCCATAAAGTTCCAGGAGGCGTCCAGCGAGGGTTCCTTCCCGAAAAATGTGTATGGCCTCAAACAGAGCAGGCGTTGCACACATTCCAAGTTTTTGTCATCAGGTTCTAGGAAGTACCAGGCGAGAGCCCCGCGCAAATAGGAGCCGGCATCCATGTGTGTAGCTGTTGCACAACTGCGATTGCGGGCTCTAGGGTCGTACGAAATCTCAAGCGTGACCTCCGTTTAGAGAGGCACCAGACCTCCATCCGTGTACACGCGGGTTGTTGAAAGTAGGTACGCCTCCCTATTTCAAGAGTGGAGTGGTATTCCCTCTTCCATCGTCCTCGGCTGGGGGTCGGGCGGATGCCTGATCTACTTCCAACGTCTTTATACTTCATGCTTCTCCGACCGACTGTTAAGTGTTGCAGGCCGTCATGGCGCAAGTGGGCGACCCGAAGGCGAGAGTCCCACATTGAAAAAGGCCCCGCCACCACTTGTGTAGCTGTCGGGTCTGTTTAAGACGACTGCGCGCGGCGCCAAGGCGAGAGCCCCAGTTTGAAAACGACCTGTGCTGCATTCGGAGGTTCGAGTTCATCCGTTGTGAGGAGGTCTCAGGCGGCACGGCCGGCCCACCGACGCAACTGGTAGTGCGACAGGGAGGAGTTATCTATGACGGAGCTTGATGGAGGAGGAGGAGGGGGAGGAGGAAGAGGAGGTAGAGAAGTCAGGGAAAGAGCAGGCGGCAGAGGAGGAGGAGGAGAAGGAGGAGAAGCAACAGCAGGCCAAGGTCCTGCCACCCTCCATGGTCGCTGCGAACTGATGCGCACGTCAGATAGGGTCGACCGCGGCAAGGCTCGATAGAGACCCCATTGCCGGAAGGGCAGATAGGTTTCGTGAGAGCCGATCCGCCGCCTTCCCAGCTCAGTGTTCAGCCCGGCGTGTCTTGAACTCGTGGTGGCCCGGACCGCGGGTCCACGATTCTTCCATCTAGCCGGCCTCTGTGAAATTTTGGGTACGGTGGCGTTGACATTTTGGGGAGTTCATTTTCCGTCAGCCGGCTTCCGCCGACCTTCCACGGACATCCACCGACAGCGCCACCAATGGTTTTTTGTTGCAGGGCTCCATTGGAACGAGCATCCGTCGACCTCCCGCTTCCACAGAGGCGAGGCCGGTTTCGGAGCGCCTTGTGTGAGATGCTCAAGCGATCCCGGGCAGGTGCTGGTCGCATTGGTGACGCGGGCCGCTCCCACGGGCGCCTTGAAGTTCCACTCCAGCACGGCCCAGGTGCGGAGCGCCCCAGCCCTGGTCACGACTGCGTGTGTCAGGGAGACGCGCAGCAGGAATGGGTGCGGCGAGGGGAGCGGCCTTCCGAGGCAGTGCAGGGCCTCTCAGAAGCCCTCCCGCCTTCGAGCACAGAAGGTCCTCCCCCGCTTGCGAGATGCCAATGCTAGCACAGGTGGACAGATATTCCCAGCCGCTTGAATCGAGCCTTTGTTTTGCCAGAGCGTATTATTGGGAAGGCCTTGCGGCCGGTGCCGCCGACCCTGAAGGGGGAAGACGACCACGACGGCGGCGTCGGCGGCGACGTCGACACTGACGTGGGGCAGCGATGCTTCGTGGGGCCTCTTCGGAGCACGCTCGTAGGCCTTTGGGGGGCAGTTTGGGGGCCTCTTGGGGGTATCTTGAAGGCCTCTTGGAGCCTCGGGCGGGTTACATCGGGCTTCCTGGGGGCCTCTTAGGAGCCTGTTGGGGCCTCGTGGGGGCCTCTTGGGGGCTTCCTTGGGCCTCCTGGAAACTTCTCGGGGCCGAGGGCCCGAAATGTTCGATCGCACTCCCGTGTGGGCACCCTCTTGGAGCTGTTTTGGTAGCCTCTTGGACCGTCTAGGAGGCCTCTAGGGCCGTCTAGGGGCCCTCTTGGGTTGTTTTGGGGTCGTCTTGGATACCCCTTGGGGCCTCTTATGCCGATCTTGGTGGCATCTTGGGCCGTCTCGGGGCGTCGGGAAGCCGAAAAGGCGAGAACGCCAGAATCTTCCAGAATCCCTAAAAGAAGTTACATACTTTTGCCTGTGGGCCCTCTTGGCGTGCTCTTGGAGGCCCCCTCGAGCGTCTTGGATGCCGCTCGGGCTGTTTGGAGGCCACCTTTGGCATCTAGGACACTTTTTTCTGAGGTTCGGGGCCCTCTTGGACCGTCCTAGGGGCCTCTTGGGCTGTCTTGGGGCCTTTTTGGGCCCCAGGACCCCCCCAGGGGATTGTATTCTGACCTTGGACCTCCCCCAGGACCCCTCCAGGGACCCCGGCTTCCCTTCGACTCAGCTACGACGTTCCTTAATTTCCTCTCGACTGATTTCGGTTCAAGTACAACTCAACTACGACTTCGGTTTCGCGTTGGCTGGCTCGCTTGAGGAGGAGGGCCCGGTGAAAGGGGGGGAGCGGCGACGAGGGCGCCCCAGTGAAAGGCAGGGGAGCGGCGACGGGCCAAGGGAAAGGGGGGTCAAACGCGGGCAAACGACGACGGCAAAGACGGCGGCGATGACGGCGGCGACGACGTCGACGACGACGAGTCAAACATGATAGCGTCTCACACACGCCAGCCGGGTCGGCGGATTTTGCTTCGCGGCGCAAGAAGTAGTATGACTGCTGATGCTTCTGCTCCTTCTGCCCCTTCTCGAACTCATTATCGTGTTGATGCTGCCGATGCTGTCGTCTCGGAAACGCTTGATTCGAACAGTTTTTTGGGTCCAAGCACATGATTTTGCTTCGGGGCGCAAGAGCTGGCATGTCTGCTGATGCTCCGCCTCATTCCGCTCCTTCTCGAGTTCATGCTCGCGCTAATGCTGCCGATGATGTCGCCGCTGCTGCTGCTGCTCATGTTTCCCTCTTTGACTTAACTTAATATTCGTGCTCCTCTTCCCTGCCCCTACACATCCGAGCAGGGCAGCTGCACCCACGCTGAACAAAGAGGGGGAACAAAGAGGGGGAACAGGGCAATGTGGAAGACGAATTCGAACATGAGGATTCCGAGGGGCACGATGGGAGAGGCGATCGCGACGATGATGGAGAGGCGAACGATGATCAAGAGGAGGCGAACGGAAAGAATTATGATGGAGAGGAGGCGCACGATGATGGAGAAGGGCAAAGGGAGAGAGGTGATCGCGATGACGATGGAGAGGAGGCGAATGGAGCAAAAGAAGCGCGCCGCCCACCATATTTGCCAGTCCTGGGCTGAGCTGTACAGATGCGGCTCAGACGGCCAACAACCAAAATATCCCACCCAGACAGTGAGAGAAATAGTGCAAACGCAATCACAAGTTCAGTGGAACAGATGCAGTGGACAATAAGTATGTTTGTCGTCACCGCGTTTCAGCGTTTTCACAACACCCTCCGTGAACCTTCTCAAGCCGATCCCGACTCGCATGCTAACCCAGTTTTTGTAAGACCAAATTCAACCCATGATGCGCAGTGCAAAAAGTACAGACAAGTAAGCCTGCAATGCCAAAGCAACAACTTGAAGATCCAAACGAAGCACAACTGGTGCACAAAAGCATGCGTGTCAGCGTCATCGCTGCGGTTGGCGCCTTGGGTACCACACCTTCCCTGAACACCTTCAAACCTCTCCCGACTCACACGTGAAGCTAAGACTCGTAAGCTCACGCTCATTTCAAGATGCGCAGAGAAAAAATATCAGATCCCCAAACAGCTGCAATGCTACGAAAACAGCGCAATCAAACATGTGTTCAGCGTCATCGTGGTTGGCGCTTTGGGCACCACCACCCCTATGAACCTTCTCAAACCTCCCCCGCTTCAAACGCGAAGCCAATACTGAGAAGGCCTTACGACCGGTCCCGCCGACCCTGAAGGGGACGACAAGTCTTCAGGGATGCTTCTTGGGGTCTATTCGGAGCGCTCTCCAGGGCCTCTGGGGTGCGGTTTTGGGGCCGCTTGGGGGCCTCTTGAGGGTCTCTCGGGAGCCGCTTCGGGGCATCTTGGGGTTTCCTGGAGGCCTCGCGGGGGCTTCTTGGGGCCTCTTGGGGGCCTCGTGAGGGCCTTTTGGGGCCGCTTGGGTCGAAATGTCCGGTCGGGTTCCCCGGTTGGGCACCCTCTTGGAGCCGTCTTTGGGGCCTCTTAGGCCGTCTTGGGGGCCTCTTGGGCCGTCTTGGGCTTTCTTGGGTCGCTCTGGGGCCCTCTTGGAGGCGTCTTGGGGCGATCTTGAGGGCCTCTTGGAGCGTCGAAGTTTGCCTCGTGCGGCCCTCGTGGGAGTGCTTGTGGATGCCTCTTGGGCCGTCTGGAGGCTATCTTGGGCGTCTTGGACCGATCGTTCGGCGATTCGGGGCCCTCTTGAACCGTCTTGGGAGCCTCTTGGGGCACTCTTGGCCGCCAGGGCCCATCTTGGGGCTTTTTGAGCTCTGGGACCCTTCAGGGGGGATGGGATTCTAACCTTTGACCCCTTCCAGGGAACCCCGCCAGGACCCCCCCCCTCCCCTTGGACCTCCCCGCGACCCCCCGCCCCTGGCGGTGAAGGGATCAGAGGGAAGGGGCTTCATGGCGTTAGCATCGCAGAGCGGAAGTCGTTCGGAAAACAGTGGGATGGGCCCGGATTGTCCTGGAGAATTGTGTTCCGGATTTCGAAGTGAATTTCATGCGGATTCTTTGGGGCCAAGAATGAAGACTACAAGAACATCCCCGTGAAATTCACTTCGTTCTCCGCTCGCCGCTTCGGAGTTCTGCAGTGACAGAAATCCACTCACAAATCCGCAGCCGCACGTCTGAAAGGTCGGTGCAGTGCGACGTGATCAATTTCGCTTTGGCTGGCGCGCTTGAGGAGGAGGAGGAGGAGAAGGAGGAGGAGGGCCCGGGGAAAGGGAGGGGGAGCAGTGATGGCGACGACGACGACGACAAAGACGAGTCAATTGAAACAGCGTCTCTCGAGAAGCCACTGGCAGGCCTCTCGCACACGCCGACAGTGCCGGTGGACCTTCACAAACCTCTCCCGACTCACTCGCGAAGCCAAGAGTCCTAAGCTGAATTCCGGTCACATTGCGCAGAGCAAACACATTCATCTCAAATGCGAAATGCACACATGACATTTGTCCAGTGTCATCGTCGTGGTTTGCGCTTTTGGCACCACACCTTCCCTGATCCTCCTCAAATCTCTCCTGGCTCACACGCGACACCGAAAATCCAGATCCCAAGCTCAAAGAAGGAGCCCGCAGCTGTCTCCCCGTTCAAATACATTGTTTCCTCCCCAGCCCTCCCCCTCTCTGCGTCCCCGCCGCTCTTCCTTCTCACCTCCCCTGGGAGGGTGCGTGACCCAGCCCCCGCACGCCAGAGCCTTCAGGAAACGTTCGCAGGCCTTCGCCCAGGACCCTCCCCCGCTCCCCTGCCTCCTTGCCCCTTCATCCCGCCCCCCCTGTCTTTCTCTCGTTAAGGGCTCAACGACTTCTGCCGTCTCTCGATTCGCGCTGCAGCGGGCAGGATTCGCTCCACATTTCCCTGGAGATTTCTGGATTTTCTTGGATCTACGTGGATTCACCTGCATTTGCATCGATCTATCTGAATGTGCCTCGCTTTATCGTGTTTGATCCCTGCACGTCGATTGGCGATCATTCGTCAAGCCCCGAGGGAGCCGCTTGCCTTGCCCATTTTCCCAAGACGCCCGGGCACGCCCAGGTTGAGGCGAGCCTGCCGTTGCTACCATACCCCGCCTCCGTGCAGGCGGCGCCGCCCCCCCCGCCCCTCCCCACCCTGGCTGGCCGGCAAGGCCGCGTGAGGAGTGCGGGGGCCCTGGGCCTGGCCATGGGGCTTCCCCTGGGGAGCTCCGAGGGCACTGCTCCCAGCGCGTCGCAGGGCGGGCCTCCCGCCATCAGCGGAAGCCGGCGGCAGGCCCGCGGGGAATTGTGCCTCGGGGTTGGACGTGCCAGGCCCGTTTTGCAGGTGCACGTTTTTCTGCAGATTCTGGCAAGTTTATTGAGGGTGGGGTGGAGGCGACCCCTCCTCCTCCTCCTCCTCCTCCTCCTCCTCCTCCTCCTCCTCCTCCTCCTCCTCCCGCCTCCGCCTCCGCCTCCGCCTCCTCCTCCTCCTCCTCCTCCTCCTCCTCCTCCTCCTCCTCCTCCTCCTCCTCCTCCCTCCTCTCTCCTCCTCTCCTCCTCTCTCCTCCTCTCTCCTCTCTCCTCCTCTCTCCTCCTCCTCTCTCCTCCTCCTCCTCCTCCTCCTCCTGAGCTTCGTGCCCTCCTCCTCCTCCTCCTCCTCCTCCTCCTCCTCCTCCTCCTCCTCCTCCTCCTCCTCCTCCTCCTCCTCCTCCTCCTCCTCCTCCTCCTCCCTCCTCCTCCTCCTCCTCCTCCTCTCTCCTCCTCCTCCTCCTCCTCCTCCTCCTCCTCCTCCTCCTCCTCCTCCTCCTCCTCCCCCTCCCCCTCCTCCCCCCCTCCTCCTCTCCCTCCCTCCTCGCCCCCCCCCCCCCCCCCCTCCTCGGGTCGCCTACGGCCCCGGGGGAAACTGTCCAGGGTGGGAGACGTGCGGAGGCCCGAAATGAAATCTGCACTTCACGCAAGTCATGACACACGTGCACGCACTTTCGGCCAAGCGCTATTTGAGAAGGCGGCGGAGAAGGGAAGGGGGGAGGGGGGAGTAGCGAGTGCCAAGCGAGTAATCAGACTTGCTTGATTCTGCAGAACAACGCCCTCCAGCGTGGCAAAGGCCCAGGGGACACCCGGGCGCGCAATTGAGCCTTCGGGGCATTCCTCAGCTTGCTACTTTTGCAAGGGGCGGGGGGACTGAGGGAGGGGTGTGGGAGCTCTCGACCTGTCAGCATGCACCTCCCTGGTCCCCGCCCCGACCTGGCAGGCTTTGAACTCGCGCCGGGAATGTTGGTTGACCAAGAGGGGTCTTTGCTGGTCCGCCCAGCCCTTGCTTCCCTTCCGCACCAGGCCGCCCCACATCGCTCGTATCCATATTCTATATGAGCTCTCGGCGGTCCGACATACCAGGTTCGCATCGCATCAACAGTTTGGGCGTTGGGCGTTTGACGATCGTTCTTACTGTGCAGCGGTTCGTAAGGAGCTGGACAGGGTCCTTGGCTCGACGTTTAGATTCTTACGCGCGCTGTCAGCAAGTAACCGCGAGAAGTTTTTAAGAACCCCCCCTTCCGTTGAAACGATAACGCTTCCGGCACCCTGGAAGCGTTACCTCGGCACCAGGAGGGCCTCCAGAGGGCATTTGGAGCCTTGCAAAGCTCTGCTAAGCACTGGCTGGGCCCTGCTAAGCTCTACTACGCACTGCTGAGCCATCCTTGGACTCTGGCGCTTTTCCCTCCGCAAGCGCATGCGCAGGATCTTAGCACAGGTCCTTGACATTCCCTGCGAATTCCTTTCTTGGCCCCATAGGGGCCGCCACCGGTTGGGATTTTGTTTTGTTGTTTGCGCGCGGTGCTAAAGGTATCGCTCCGCGAAAATGCCTCCGTGGAATATCGAATAAAATGGCGGTGCTAACATAACCCCGGGGGGTTATTGAATACTTGTTCGGATTATGGTCAGTCTGCCAACAGCATAACACGCAAGAGAGCCAATGTGTGCATCTGGATGCTTTCAAAATGATGGTCTAGTTCGATTCTCCTGCGAGCTCACGGCCATGAGCTTTTGCCCTCGGTGCCGAGGGAATTGGCAGAGCTTGCGCGTAATATGACCTGTTGCCGCGTTGGTTCGCAAGGAGGCCTGATGCAGCGGGGGCGTCGTTTCGATTGGTCACGTGAGGCTTGGGCCCCATGGGAGGAACATATTCACGGATCACCTTCAAGGATGTTCTCTGTCCCAGCTCTGGGGCGATAAACGCAACACAGTGCGTACGTACGCCCTTGAAGACGCCACCGCATGGGCTTCCGGGACCCTCGCGTTCCCCGCCCTCGCCCCTCCGAATGCCGGCGGCGGTTCGAATTTGCTGCACGCGATCACGGCAAGCCCGGGACGTTGGCTCTTCGCGGCAAGGGCCATACCGTCTCAGTTCTTCTGGAGTGCCCCCGGGCTGCCAGTGATTCGATGCTCGCCGCTGGGAGCTCTGTGCCTCCTTCCCTCCTTGCGTCCTTCGGCCAACTGTCTTCACTCGATTGGCGCGTCCTGGTGTGCAACGTTGCGGGGCGCGTCGATGCACGAGGCCCCAGGCTACACGTGACGATCTCGAGCATGTGATGGCGGACAGACAGCGCTTGGCTCGCATGCCGACTCAGCGTCTGCCTTCGGGGATCGCCCCATTCAAGCTCTGCCGAGGGAGGGCGAGGGAGAGATAGAGAGAGAGAGAGGAAGCAATTCATACATATAGAGGGAGAGAGAACAAACAACAAAACGAGAGAGAGAGAGAGAAACAAAAAAGATAACGAGAGAGAGAGTGAGAGAAGGGTTCGCAGCGATGAGAAGAGCCAGAGTTCGTCAGGCCCCGCGGCTACGAGCGCCGCGCGGGCCAGCCTCATAGGGAGGGAGGTGCTGAGTGTACGGTCAAAACTCGTAGCAAAGACGCACGGTTGTCCTTATGGCCCCCTTGCGTTCTTGACTCTGCGGCCCGTGCTTCGCGGTTGTCACTGGCCAGCCCCCAAGGGTGTTAGATTCCGGCCGCCCAAGAAGTGCCACCTCGGCGTCCAAGGCCCTTGCGTTTTTACCGGCCGTCCTTGCGATAGGTTTGACTGTATGTTGCACGGGGCGGTGGGGTGACCCCCCCTTGGCGCGGCCCCGGGGACCGGGGACCCCATTTGGAAAAAAAGGCGGCAGCGGTGAACAGGCCGCTATGGGGCCGTCTGCGCCCTTGTGGCAGAAGCGCTGCCTCTACACGCTGGCGCGAAACCCACTTAGGACAGTGAAAGGCGCCGCCTTGGGACGACAGAGGTGCCAACTGTGCACGTGGCTCGCGCGCAAAAGTTTTGTTGCTCGCTATTCGTTGCCGTGCAGTTTTGCATGAGGGCGTGCCTGCGGTCCGCGCATTAAGCGGTCCCGCTGGCCTGGTGGTCGTCACTCCGCGGCTGGCGGCCGCCCTTCTCGGAACCCTGGTGGGCCGAGTGGGACGGTTGGCTGCCTTGGGCGTGGTGGGTGGCCACCGCGCTCTGACCCACCTGGTCGTTGGCGGGATGGGCGCTAGCTTGTGCAAACAGGGTGGCCCACAGCAGTGTTATTTTGGTAAGGAGGTGTTTGTGAGTGGGGAAGTCGTTATCTTCCTCGTTGTTGAGAGAAGCACCGAGCACTAGCGGGCCAAGGCCCCCACCTTCGAGGTCGTCCGTGGGTGTGGACAAAGGGTCGTCGAATTCAAAACGGTCGGGACATGGTGGCCCGTCTTTAGGAAGTGGTTCTCCTTGTGCGCCTGAGCCGTGCCCCCCTCCTGGCCAATGCCCATCGGGCTTGGTACCATTTTAGAAAGCTCCGACCTGGAGCATCCCGCTCCCCAGTGAGGAAGCGGAAGCGTCCAGTGTCGCAGGCCATCGATGGCAGCGGCCGTGTGGCGTGTAGGACAGCGTAGAACTTGCGTCGCGATTTGGCGGTGTCCACTCGTTGTTGGATGTTCTAAAGCCTCGCTCCCGAGGTGGCGAGTTCGTCAGCTTGCCCGTTGAAAGACCCAGCGATCTGATTGTTACGCCCCTCGTTGACATGTTGCTCCCCAAAGTGGCTTTCCTTTGTTTTTCGGATTCTGAACAGATCGGGTCTTGCCAGGAGCACCTGGTGAATGTTCTGCCACAGGTCGGTTTGTGGCCCCACGCGTTGGCATGGTTTTCGCATGAACAGGTCTTCGAACCTGTCGACTACCGCTTTGTCATCGACGAAGAAGTGCACTGGTCTTTCGGCCGTGGTTACCATATGGAACGCGGCAGGTGTTTATGTCCGTTGCGCGGTCTGAGCCAGCCCGTGGGCGCGGGCAGAGTGGTTGAGCTTGTGGTCGGGCCTGTAGCAAACACCGAAACTTGCCCTGGCCAGCAAGGAGCGGGCCTGGTTGGAAGAAGCCGCTTCCGTCGCCGCGTGCACCCAGTTGGCTCCGTGCTCAATGGTGTACTCTCGGAGGGATTCTTCGTCTAGGTCCCCTCGAGGCGGTCGCGGGATAGGCTGTGGGAGCGCATCTTTGGCCAAGGCAGCCTGTAGATCGAGTAGGGCTGGGACTTCCTCCTGCAGGCCACAGTGCCTTGCGTGTGGTGGGAGATGCTGCCATTGCTGCTCCGTGGTCATGGTTTTGAGGGCACCACTCTGGTATTCACAGCACGGGCATATCCACGACGTATGCTCTTGGGTTTCTTGGTCACACCGTCGGCACAGGGAAGATGTTTCAGCCGAGATGCCAGCCTTGACTTTCCTCTGCTGGTCGTTGTCACCACCGCAGAGGCAATTACAGAGAGACCGAGTTGCCAGGCAGTACATGTGGCTTTCTCTTTGGTTATGGAGAACTACGCATTGGCAAAGTAGTCCAGGCCCTGCTTGGTGGCGGCGGCGACGCCGAGGTCGTGTCTTGTGGTTGGGGCGCTTCGGAGATAGGATCTCCATTGTGCGGCCCCTGGTGTGTGCGTGTGAAGGCCCGCTGGCTCGTGGCTCCATGTGAGCCGGGTGCAACCATCATCGCGCATGGTGCCTAGCTCGGACCATGCCCAGTCGAGTTAAGCAACAGTTTGCCAAACTCTGCCGACGGGTCCTCCCACATGGAGGGCTTGCACGTGGCCATGCAACTCTTTGATGTTGGCGTTCGGACTGCTGCCTCCCAGCGCTTGTCTCCTGAGACCCATGAGTGCCTCCTGGGTGATGGCACCGAGTTCAAGAGCGTGTCCTGGGACAGCCAAGGCGTGCAGCGCCCATTGGAAGATCCAGGATCACCCCGTGGGCATGATGGCGGCGAACGCAACGTTGCCGCAATAGCTCCTGACCCTGTCACCGAGTGCTTGGATGTCCGCGCCCGCGGTGCACATGTTAGCCATTAGGTGCCCGACTGATACCGTTCTCGCTTGCGCGCCGTCGGGAAGGCGCTGGATGCGCAGAATTTCTTTTCATTGCCGTTTTCAATCTGGCGTCGGCCGCGGCCTCGAAGTTGGCACCCGGGCCGTCGACTTCAGGAGCAACGTGGATGTAGCTCCCCGCGAACTCACTCGATGGTGTGTTTTGAGCGGGTGGTCGGTCAGGTGGAGAGCCGCGACCTGGCGGTTCAGTTTTTCGCCCTGGGCCTATCCGACGACTTCGTCTGAGTGGGTTTTCTGCCCCGCCCATGTGTCCAACGGCGCGGTCTGGTCGAGGGAGACTTGCAGCTCGTGCGCCGCAAGGACCTCGGAGTTGCTCTCGTCGACGAACGTAGTGCTGACCGACAGTGGCATGCACCTGCGTTGTCGATGGATCCAGACGCTCGCGATATGCTTGAGGTCGTCCGCCGAAAAGGAACTGGCTTGGAGATGACTGCCGTCTCGCCGCAGTGGCGGCGAGCATGCACCTCCCGCGCGGGCGCGTCGGCTGTTGTTGTCGTAGAAATGGCGCCTGACTTGCGTAATGCCGCCCGGGCAGCCAGCGTGGAGGGCCAGGTTGCTAGGTGACCGAAGTATTTTTGTCTGTCCCGTGCAACACCCGCCAAGGGCATCCTGAGGTGCCGCGCGCGCACTCCATTTCGAGGGCGGCCGCGGTGCTGCCATCGCTGATGGTGGCGCGCGGGGCGGCGCCGAAGCTGGTAGGGCGGGTTCAATGGGCTCTCCAGGGAGCCAGGCTGCGGTGAGCCAGTTCTTCCCAGGCATGCATCCAGATGGTCATGACGGACAGTTGCTTTTGGTCAGTGAGTCGGGGCGTGGAGCAGCGGCTCAGGCGTCGCACCTGTCCGCAGCATGGTCCGCAGTGCTCTGGCGAACAGAAGCAATATTCTACCGCGGAGCGTTTTGGCCTCTTCGGTGGCCCATCCGTCAAGCCCCCCCTGCTCTGGCGGCAGGTCTCGTCCCGACGAAAGGGCATCATCTGTGAGGATGAAGGGCGCGGCTGGTGCCAGCGCTGGGAAATCCTGGTGGCACTCCGCTTCGAAATTCCTCGGGCGGCCGCGGGTCGTTTCGACTCCCTGCGGCGAGGCGCCTGCCCAAGATGGGTTCCACGTTTCGGTCATGAGTCTGATCGTGACGTTGGTGCTCGCGTGGATTGGGTCAGGTTGAGTGTGGCCAGGAGAGACGTGGCCTTCGCGATCGCCGTCGTCGTCGTCGTCGGAATCGCTGGGCGCGGCGGTGGATTCAGCGCCCTGCGCCGGCGGATCCTCTTCCCGCTCTTGACGTCTGTCAGTGCCTGGCGGCGCGCATGGGGGCCCGCTGTGGCGGGTGCGAAGGTAGAGAGCCTTAACACAGTGCGCTTTAGTAGCGAGTGGGGCGCCTCCTCAGCTGAGCAGCACCGGCGGCCGTGAGGGTTGTCGAGCTGTAGGTCAATCGGGATTGCGTCGCGATCCCATGGGCGCAAACTCGATGAGATTGGTGGGCGGGGTTCTAGCAGCGAGCGCGTTGCCACCTTTGTCGCCCGTGCTGGCGGTGAGCAGCCAGGCCTGTTTTCACGGATCCGAGGTGCCTGGTGGTCATTCGTCATGCGGCTTGTGGCTCCATGCTTTGGGTGGACCAGCGGGGCCGCGTAGCGGTTTTGGAAGACTGGAAGCCTGCCGCGCCTCGTGGCCGGCTTGTTTTGCTCACGTGTTGTACTCTTGGTGCGGAGCACATTGTGATGGTCATGCTCAGTCTGATTCGCAAGGTCGAACAGTTCGCCACCGCCGTCGGCCGTGTGAGCATCGTCCACTTTCCTACGGTAGGCTTGCTCGATGTTGTCCCCGAGGGCTTGTTGTTCCTCACTGTCGATAGCAGCCGCCTTGAGTCTCCTCGCTGGTTGTCTGGTGACGTCCGGATCTAGGGAGACTAGAAAACCGAGGCATCGCTTGGTGGGGGTCGCGGACCAGAACGAAGTATGTAACCAGCTGTCGCTAGCTCTTGGCAGTAGTGAACACGTCGTCGACGCGTGTCCGCCTTGTCCTTTGTGTTCTACGGTCCCAGTCAAGGTCTTGCCCGTTGGTGCTGGACTTGTTGCCAGGAAACCTAGTAGCAATGTTCGACCACCCCAACATAGCGATTTGAGTGAGGAATGCTGGGATCTTGATGCCACTTTGAGCGCACTTGCAGCCGAAGTAGAGCACATGCTCCACCTTGTTCGCGGTCACTCCACACCTGTCGGAATTGCACAGCGTTGTCCGCCCTTGATTTGGCGCAGACGGACGCCACGTAGATGCATTCGGCAAGGATTTATCCACCCCGCCCGCCCCTCCTCCGACTCCTGGCGGCATTCAGGGGGGGGGGGCTATGGGGTAGTAGGCTTCCGTCCATCGCGCGGCGGCGAGAAGCGCCGCCACTTTGGGGTCGTCCTTGGCGGCGTCGACGAGGGCGCCCTGCGCAGCGACGAATGCGCCGCCATGCTTGGCCGCAGTGGATCGGACCCCGTGGTCAGTTTCGCCCTCGTGACTTTCTGAAAAAATCGCCCGCGGCCCTCCTCCCACAGACAGGTCGCCAGGCTACGCTGTCTGCATGTCTTGTGCACCAGTCGAAGGTGCGCATGCGGTCGGCAGGGCGTCGGGTCTCCTGCGGGGCATTAGTGGTGTCCCCGTAGTGCTCGCGAAGTTGTGTCAAAACGTCGACTAGCGATTTCAATGCGAGAAAGATGGGCCACGTTGCGGGCCGCCTCCGCCAGCGAAGGCAGGGCCCCTCTGATGGGTCGGTGCTTCCTACCGTCTGGGCGCCGCGTAGCAAGACTTCTAGGACGTTTGACTACGACCGTTCGCGCCCCAGGGGGGCGCGAAAATTGCGCCAGGGGGGAGGTAATACAACTCCCCCCAGAAGAGGCCCAGCACAGGAGGCGGCGGCGGCGTCCAGGCGGAGGAGAAGAAGGGCGAACCGACGGAGCACGCAGCCCGACCGGCGGGGACGGCGGCAGACGACGCGACAGAGGGGGGGGGGGGGCGAAGGGGGGGGGGAGGGGGCGCCGCCGTCGTCATCGCCGAGCGCGGGGAACCGCTCCTGTAGCCACTCGTTGGCGCGGCAGCCGCGGCAGATCCCGTGATCGGGCCCGCGTCATGGCCTTCCTCGCTGTCCGTCTTGTCCAGCACCGTCGTAGTCGATGTCGGCCAGATCAGGCCCATTCTTCTCCGTTCCGTCCGCGTCGGTGTCAGGCGATTTCGTCTCCAGATTGACTCGGACTGGCCTTTCACACCCGGAGGCCTTGTGGGCCTGGGGTCTGGTAGGGGCCTTCGGCTCAGGTGCCTGGGGCCCTGGTGGCTTTTCGCATGGGCTTCCCCCCGGTACCTTCGGAAGGGCCTCGGTCCTTGGTCCAGGTGACGCGGGCGTGGCTGTCGCTAGCGGGCCCGCTGGTAGGCTCAGAACGGTTGACTCAGAGAAGGGGGCCCTGCCCGCCGTCGCCGCGATGACTGGCGCGCTGTTGCCCTGTTGCCTCGTTGGGTTGCGAAGCGTCTGGCGTTTGTCTGGGCGGCGAAGTTTGGTGCTTCACTAGGTGGGGCTATGGAGCGGTCGTCTGGTGCCAGGGTTGGGCCTTGCGGCTCGCTGCTGTCCTGGGGTTCCGTCTGGCTGTCGCCGAATTGCGGCAGGTCGTCGCTTGCTTTCACTTTGTTTGGGAAAGACTTCGCAGGTGGCATAGCCTTCGGAGTTGGCGAAACCTTGCAAGCTGGCCTGGTGCTAGCCGGGGCGGGTTTGGCTCCGTGCCACCGCTGGCCGCAATCGCTGTTGCTGCGCGAGGTGGCCGACTGCCTGCTGGGTGCGTCCGTGGCGGGGGTCGCTCTTGCCTTGAACGGCCCTCATGGCTTTGTCCAGCTATTATTTGTTTTATGTTGCCTTCCTGCCCATCAGCGGGATCGGGAGGCCAAGCCGCATACCGTTGCTTCCACTGGCGGAACTTACCTCCCTTCCCCCGGTGGTCCGGGTGGCGTCGTCCGCCGTCCGTCCGCCCGCCGTCCGCCGTCCGTGATCGCGTCGTGCGTGGCCTGCGGCGGTGGCCTAGGTGGCTGCCGTTCGGCGGCGCCACGCTCCTGGCGCTGGCGGTCGGCTCGTGGAACTGGAGCTGGCTCTGTACCGTGTCGTGTTCGCACTCCAGGAGACTAGTGCCGCTATCTTGAGCCACCTTGGTATACATCTATATATATATATAGATATATATGTATACACATATATGTTCTCTCGGTGGTGGACCTAGTGGCCACCTTCGCGCCTTCTTTGGCAGATTTGGCGCTGCTTGCACGCAAAGGCGGAAGACCCCTCGTGCGCTACTCGCGCTTGCAAGCACGTCAAAGATGAGAGACTGTGGGTGCAGAACCGCGGTTCGCCATGTAAGATCTACCCCTTTCCATCTGGTGTCGTCTTGGTGGAAGCTCCTGGCAATGCGTTCCATGATGCGTTGGACGTTGGCGGCGCGCCTTTTCTCAGTGAGGCCCGAGAGGATGCGCTGGCATGGTGAGCGGCCTGACCTTTCGAAGGCAGAGATGTTCAGGATGCCATTGCCCCGGTAGAACATGACAATGCCTCCTGCCCTGAAAAAGGGTCGGTCGGGGTCGAACCCAGATTCCTCCCTGAAGACAACTAGCTGCTCACCTGGGCTGGTGACGCCGACAACTCTCGAGACCTAGTGGTCTCTGGATGCTCGGGTTGCCTGGTGGCCCGGCACTCGCGTCGTCCTGGTCGGCTTTAGTGCGCACGACTTGCCGTTGCGGACCTGCTTGGAGCAGCGGTCCTTGGCTGACTGCGTTTTGGTAACATCTGGGTCGGATCCCGAAGTGCGGTGTTGAGCCCTGGAGGCCCCAGGGGTTGCACCCCTCGAGGGCCGCTTGGATGTTGCGGCAGTTAAAGCCACAAGCGTTGACACCTTCGGCAAGAGCGTACGGGGAGACCCAGCTGCCTGCCCGTCGGTGGCACTGCTTGTTGGACCAATCTAGAATGACTTGGGCTCTTCTGCACCATTCGCAGTGCGGAGCATTTCGCTGGGAGCGTGCAGGTGTCGGGCGCAGACGGGGCACACGCTGAAGCCGCAGTTGGCTTTGGGACATACAAATGTGCTTTGGAGCTCATCTCTGGTGGTGGCCATTCTGCGCCATGGTGCATCACGGCCCCAGCTGTCGATGGTGGTCTGAACGACCAGGGACGGCTTGAGCGTCTGCTGATTGGAATTGCGTGGCCAGAGCATGGGGCTGACGTTACTAATGTCAAGGATATTGTCCTGCCCGCTATCAGGATGTCTATATTTCGCGCGCAGGGCCTTCCCATTGACGACGACGAGGGCTTCTCTGTGGAACCTCGAGTTTCGGTTGGCACGGTGCCGACTCCACACTGGAGATAGGTTTCGTCGTGGGTCTTGCGGTCGTCAGACGTGTCGAGCAGCGGCCAGCCAGGAGCGCCGGCCGTGCCAGGGATGTGGCGGACATTTCAGTCGGTCACATGATCGGATCTGGCTTTTGGATCGGGCTGGTGCTCGTCCATCGGCAGTACGGCGTCTAGGTCGTCGCGATCGCTGTCGGGCGGACGGTTGCAGATTTGCAGATTCCCTTTGCGAGAAGCACTGCTTGTCCACAAGCTTCGAGGTTTGAGGCTCCGTTAGGGGGCCCTGCTGGGCCCCTTCTGGTACTCAGGGCCACGTGGCCCATGGGAGCTTGAAGATCGCGTGCGTCCCCGCGGTTTTCGCTACTTCGCCTCATCTTGGTACCTTGCGGCTCGCTTCCGCCCGTCCTTGGCCGCGACCTCACCCCCCTGCGCGTCCTTGGTGGCCGCCCTGGCATGGGCTTGGCAGCCAGTGGCTTGTTCCGTCGCTGAGATGCGCGGGTTCTGGGCTGGCGATGGCGTTTCATCTCGTGCTGGTGCCCGAGAGGCCGCTGCACAAAAAGCGCAATTTCGCAATAAACAACTCACCGCCAGAGCCCCAGACCCCATCTTCCTGCGTCCTGCTTCGAGCCAGATCGAACTGTGAGGGTCCCGGGGCGCGAAGCCGGGCGAAAACGCCCGTTGCGAAGAAGTTGCAACGCCAGGATCTCAGGGGACTGTCGCTTTCACCGTCAGGGCAGGGGTGGAGCTGGCGCGCCAGCCGCTGCCTCCGTGCCTCGTCGAGTCGGCAGGTCTTCGTGGGATGCCCGTCTCCTCGAGCCCATGAAGAGGAACGTTAGGGAGGACGCCACCCTCAGAGAGCGCACTGTGCCCCCTGCGAGTCAGCCACCGCCCAGGAAGAGGAACGTTAGGGAGGACGCCACCCTCAGGGAGCGTGCTATGCCCCCTACGAGTCAGCCACCCGCGTGCTGATCTAGGGTAGCGTAGCGTTATGCCTGTGGGGCCTTCTTTGCCCAGCGTGGATTGGCCTCTGGCAGTCTTCCCATCGATGAGATCCGCCACCTTGTGTGTAGTGGCGTCAATGATGCCTGATGTGGTGAGCGCCTGCGCGTGGTCGCCGATTCCGTTTGCGTCTCGCAGCTTACGCACTCGAGACGACGTCTCGCGCCCCATCGGACGAAGGGCTGAAGGACCTCCGGGTAGATGAGCTTGGCGGGATGAGGGCCTGGATTGACGGTTTGGACAGCGGCTTTGTTGTCTCCAGTGCCTCTTGGGACAGGTCCGGCCTCTCATGACAGCATGGTGATGGGGCCTTCCGCAATGGGGCGCTCCGCCTTCCCTGGTTCGGTGGTGAGCGGCGGGGTGTAGTAGTTTGCAGTGTGCACGGGGTGAATGCTGACATAGACGCGGTCTGGTAACTTCGCGCTGGCTGCCTCCCGCCGATGTCCTGGCAGCAGCTCCAAGGCACCGTGTCGGATGCGCTCAAGGTTTTCAATCCTGGTAACGTGGAAGGATCCGTGCCATTCCGTTCCGTTCGGCAACGTGGAAGGATCCCAAATGAGCCACGGGAATAGAGCGGACCCCGACGTGGCAGCATTTTCTTCCCTGATCCAGGTGACTCCGCTGCTCTGTTGTTGCACCGGGTTTTCAATCAGGTCGATGATGTGTATCGCGGGGTCGGGTGCGAGCGGGTCGTCGGAGGGGCCTTTCCAGAGGGCTTGTTTCACTCGCTGGTGTCCGCGTTTCGGTATCTCTCGCCCCTCTGTCGCTGATGAGGTGTAGCAGCTACGCAGGGCCCTGGGCCGCCCGATGCCCACGTTAGGGGCCTTTGGGCTACGCCTCGTGGGTAGCGTGCAGTGAGTTCATCGGTGGCAGCCAGTCCGCTTGGATTCCGATCACCGCGTGGGCTGGTTTTGGCGGGGACGTCCGATTCGGGCGCTCTCCGCCGCTTCCATCGGAAGTGGGGCGGCGGTCGCCTCTCCCGCCGCTTCCACCAGTAGGGCTGGTGCCTGCACTGTGTCCATCAGCCGCGGTGGCAGCATCACCGCGACTGTGCGCAACGGTGTTTGGCGCGGCTCTTGGTGTAGAGTGGCGTTCCTACTGGTACCGTCTCGACTCTGCCGGCAGGCTGGTGCCCCTGCGGTCGACACGGTGGTTGTGTCTGCGGCTCCGGCGCGTAGCCCCCCGCGTGGCCTGGCCCACCCCTCCCTCCATGGGGGCCGAGTGGGCTTACGGAGAGCGCGCTTCTTTCTCATATATATATATATATATGTACAGTGATATATAAAGAATGAAAGAAAGATAACGAGAGAGAGATAGAGGGAGAGCGAGCGAGCGAGCGTGCGAGACGGAGGGAGGGAGGGAGGGAGTGGGGGAGAGAGAGGGAGGTACAGGGAGAGAACGAGGCTGAAAAAGAGAGAACAAGAGGGAGAGAAAGAGAGAGAGAGAGAGAGTTAGAGAGAGCAAGGAAGAGGAAGAGGGAGCGGCAGAGACGGGGGAGAAAGAGAGAGGGGGGAGGGAGATGCAGGAAGAGAGCGGGCGCTGGCGCTCGGGGTCGAAGGCGCTGCAGGGCACGCCTCCCTTCAGCCTGTCCGGTCCCGTCGAGGTCCTGCTCGGGCCAGGCCACCGCCTGGGGGCGGAGAGGGGGGGGCCCGCGTGGGGGAAAAGATCCTCCTCCGCCTTCTTCAACTCCTCCTCCTGCTCCAGCCGCCGCCGGTGCTGCCGCTCGGACTGAACTCATCTCTCCAAGCGCCTTGTGTCCTTGTCCTTGTCCTCCTCCTCCCCTCCCCCCCGCGTAGGGGAGGGATCTTCCTCCTCCTCTTCCTCCTGTTCCTCCTCCTCTTTCTCCTCCTCCTCCTCCTCCTCCTCCTCCTCCTCCTCCTCCTCCTCATCATCATCATCACATCATCATCATCATCATCATCATCATCATCATCATCATCATCATCATCATCATCATCATCATCATCATCATCATCATCATCAGTAGCATCATCAGCATCATCATCATCAGCAGCAGCATCATGCAGCGCTCAAGAGCGCTCAAGCGCGCTCAAGAGCTCAAGACCTCTTGGTGGCCTCTTGGACCGTCTTGGGCCATCTTCGAGACATCTTGGGCCGTATGTATGGCCTCCTGGCCCGTCTGACGCCGTCGGAGGCAGTCTTGGGGGCCTCTCTGGGCCGACTTGTGGCCTTCTTAGGGGTGCTCCAGACCCCTCTTGGAGGCCATCTAGGGCGTCTTGGGGGCCTCTTGGGCCGTCTTGGGGCCCTCTTGGGGCCGTCTTGAGGGCCTCGGGGGCCGTTCTGGGGCAATCTTAAAGGCATCTTGGGCCATCTTGGGGCGGTCTTTGGGGGCTGTTGGGCCGTCTCGGACCGTTGGGAGGCCGAAGAGAAGCCAAAACGAACACCCTTCAAACACCTAGCTAAAATCAATGATTTGGGCATCTTCGGGCCTTCCTGGAGGACCTCTGGGAGATCTCGTGGGCCGTCTTGGAGGCCTCTTGGGCCTTCTTGGAGGCATCTTTGAGGACTCTGGGGTTGTCTTGCGCCGTCTTGGAGGCTTCTGGCGCGAACTTGGAGGCATCTTGGACTTTCTTGGGTCGTCTTCGAGGTTTTGGGATTATCTTGTGCGAACTTGGAGGCCATCTTGGAGCCATCTGGACTGGGACAATGTTTGCAATCACCTCTTCCTGGTGGGCGGCGGGACGGCCGAATCCCGAGGGTTGAGTTATTTTGGACCAAAGAAACAACACCAACCCGTAAGAAGTTCAGCACGCCAGGCACCCCTGTGATAGATCAGTCGGGGGCGGCGGATCTAGGGGCCTCTGGCCCATCCTGCCACCGTGCATGGGTAGTAAGCCAGAGGTTTCTTAGATGCTTGTGGGGATATATTGGGAGGCCTCTCGGAAGCCTCTTTGGGCCGGTTTTCTGGATGTCTTGGGTCCTCTCGGAGACCTCGTGGGGGCCTCCCGGGGCCTGATTTAATCCTCTTTGGGGCCTCCTGGGGCTTTGGTGGGCCCTTTGAGGCGTTCTGGCTGTCTCAGGGGTAATCTTGGGGCGGAGGGCTCGAAATGTCGGTTCGCGTTGCCCCTCTGGGGGTTCTCTTGGGCCCCTGTGGAGGCCCTCATGGGCCGTCATGGGGGCCCTTTGGAAAGTTTGGGGGACCTCTCAGGCCGTTTTGAGGACCTCTTGGTGTCGGGATCCCGGAAAGCTGAGAACGCTAAAATCGCGCAACCACCAAACAAAAGTGCAGGGTGTTGGCCTCTTGGGAGGGCTCTTCGGGCTTTCTTGTGGCATCTGTGAGGCCTCTTGGGCCGTCGTGAGGCCATCTTGGACATATTGGAGCGCTCTTGGGGCGACCCAGGGCCCTTTTTGACCGCCCCACCCTCCCACGTATCCGACATTGCTTAGCTCAGACTTCGCAGCTGAAAATGCCCAACGCAAATGGAGTTGCCGAACTTGCATACCGCAAGCTGCATATCCCAGCATCACGGTCCAAACCTAAACAATCCACAGTACCCCTCGTGACACATGTTTAGTCGCAGCGAAGTGAAGACACGACGAGTCGGAAAACAACAGTCCGGACGCGGCGAACGCTTGGGAAACACAATGCGTAGAGGACAGTGCGTTTTCATTCGCAGGCGCTTCCCACCTATATTTCCACACGTTGGCCCGCCGACTGGCACAGCATAGACAAATAAGACTCGTCTGGGAGTCAGAGTCACCCGCGCCGCGCAGTCTCCTTCCCAGAAGTGGCGCCACAATATTGGCAAAGCACCGACGTGTAATTCTTCACGTTGCCGGAAGCGGGGCAAGCGCGAGCGGAATATGGTTTTCGCCTCTTGGTCATACACATCCCGCTTTGCGTTCGGCGCGCTTTCCATTGCGACAAGCCACTGGAGGCGGGGCCGCGCGCGAGCGCTATTTGGTCTCGCCAGATGGGGCGATATGCCTGTCCCTCCTCCCATGCGTTGAATTGCCCATACAAAGTGTTTTCGCGTGTTCTGAACCACCGTGAAAGTGGACTTCCAGCTTTTCCCGAGGGTGGGGGGGGGGCAGGAGCCATGCTGGACCATATGATCGTATGATGCTCATGTTGTTCACGTCTCTCGTCCTCGCTCGTCGTCAGTTCCTGTTTGCCTCCTCATCTTCGCCATTCACATCTCACCATCCTCATACGCCTTCGTCACACCTCTCATTGCTGCTCGCCACAGATCCCAGCTCCTCACTCCTCCCCACGCCTCACCAATCCTCCTCCTGCGCCTCCTCCGTCTCATATTCCCTCCTGTTCCTTTTCACTCGTCGTCATCGTCTTCCTCTCATCCTCCGCTCACATCCTCCGCGTCCCTCCTCTTACTTCCTCTCATCCTTTTTCCCACTCCTCTCCATCCTTCCTCCGTGCGTACCATCGTCCTGATCCACACCCTGATCTTCCTTGGTTTGTTTCTCCTGATTCTATTTACTGCTCGTGATTCCGCCTCTGTTTCCATCTTCCTGCTCAATCCTCCCTCCCCTCATCCTGTCAATAAATCTGGCATGCGGGGTCAAACAGTTGCAGTAATAATTACGTTGAGGTGCCACCGTGTGCATGACGACGAGTTTGTGACAGCATTCTTGCAACGGTCACTCCCCCTTCGCAGACCCACGGTCGTCCAATATCAGTTTCTCCAGCTCTGAGCTGAGCAACATCGAGTGGTAGATCACCTGGCTATCGCTTCGCTACGGGTGTGTAGCGGCTACTACAGCAACAACGCTTACAGTCATACGACCGCCACCAGGATTCGTTTCAGAGTTCTGTGATCCTGGCCAATTTTGTTCCACGGCCACTTAGATGTGACCCTACGAGCTAAACACAGTTGTGCCCACCTCAAGCTTGGCGGTTGGCTGTATGAGACCATAGTCGAAGATCCAGTTGGAATATTTGCCGAATGTGCGAAGATACAGATCGTGTTCACGTGTTCCATGTATTGTGCCACTTGGCTTGAGGTGATGTCAGCTCTTGGCTGGCATAGTTCCACATAGCTCCACCTCGCTGCTCGAAAATAGCGCAACGGCTGCATTGCAGTACCACAGTGCTGCAGGATTGCGACCGTCGTTCTCGGATGCGGGTGGTGGAGGGCGAACCTTCTTCCTCTGGTAAACCCCGCCGATCTGCTGTCGATTGACGGCGCTGGCAGTTTCGAGAGGAGGCGTCGCGCTCCCTTGTCTAGGCAAGAGACGCGGGGCGTGCCGTGCCCTCTGGAGTTGCAAGGTGCATGCTCCGCACGCCTGCTGTGGCGATAATGTACCACACCATTCACTAAGACCTGCATTTGCGCCTCCTTCGCGTCGTCGCTGGATCCTGGGAAGACGCCCTTCGTGCTTTGCTCCGTGGCGTTGGAGATCCGGCGTCTTGCTCGACCACCTCGCTGACGTTTGAGGCCTCGACCTCGAAGGCAGAGGTGAGGGCGCAGTGGGTCAAGAATCGTTGACCGCGCCCAGGGACCTGTCCTGTTTTTTCTATGTCCCCGCCCCGCCCGCACTGCTCTGCCACTGCGCCAGTGGAGGGAAAAAGAGGAACAATAACTAATCAGGATGGAGAGGATGTGAAGAAGAGGAGGGGGAGCAGGGAGCAGGGCGGCAGGGGCGGAATAGGATGAGGAAGTGCAGAAGGAAGGGGGACAGGAGGACAGGCACGAGGGTTGGGAGGACAGCAGGAGGAGGAGGAGGAGGAGGACCAGAAGGAGGCTTACCAGGAGGACCCAGAGGAGGGAAAGGATGAGAACGACGAGAGAGAGAGAGAGAGAGAAGCAAGAAGTGGATGACCAGGATGGGGGAGCAGAGGGCGGGGGGAATAGGTGGAAGAGGCTAGGAGGACGATGATGAAACTCGTATTGCTATACATGTGAATATACAGTGTATACAAGTGTACGTGTGTGTGTGTGTGTGTGTGAATTTTTGTATATATATACAGACGTATACGTAAGCGCACTATTGTGATGTGTTCATAGATGTAGTCTACAGGCTGTCTAATATCGCATGCAAAGCGCGTATCTCAACTCATGTATATGATTACACGTACAAGTGTGAGGAGGATGGGGGAAGTCAGGCGGGAGGGAGAAGGATGAGGAACAGGAACAGGAGGAGGAGGAGGAGGAGGAGGAGGAGGAGGAGGAGAAGGAACACATGAAGGAACAGGGGCACGCGTTCCAGGTCTCGTGCTTGGAAGTGCCAGCTCAGAGCGCGGCAACGCGTGTGCACGCTTCGCTGCTGGGCATTTCGGGCGACCCTCGAGCCCAGGGTGTCACGAGGAGGCGGTGGGGGCCTCCTCTTCCAGCCAGGAAGAGGAGAGGGTGGTGGATCTAGCTGGAGGCCCAAGGCGAGGAGTCGACCAGCGACAGGTGTGAGCGGCAGCGGTCTGCCTTTAGAGAATGGACTTGCGCAGGTCGCAAGTACACCCTCCCGGCGGCACGCAGAGAGAAGGGCACCGCGGGGGGCTTCTCAAGAAGGAAGGCCTCATGGCGCTTGCGGGAACGGCCAGCGCCAATTAGGACGACCAGCGTCTTCCCAGCAGCACTTCGACATCTCATGCTGGCTCTGGGACCAGCTGACGGTCCCAGGGCCCCAGGGAGTGCCCGGGGAGCCCAAAAGCGGCGCAACAGCATTCCAGGAACCTTGCGCGCTAATAGATAAGTTCTGCGAGTCACTGGAGTTCACTGCTCGGCGCGCGACTGGCCGCAGGTTTCCAGCTCCATCCGTCAGTTTGCTTGCATCGGCGCCAGCGCGGCCTGATCCACCCCGTCTCAGAGTGCACCTGTGCACGGATGAGAACGGATCTGCGGCTGGACCACAGCGCGTCCGTCTCGAGATTTTGAGCCAACTCAGGTCGGGAATTGTTGGATAGCGTCTCGCTCCGCTGGTTCTGACCCACCGCGCGTCGGTGCGACACGCTATCCACTTGGCGGTCCCGAGGCGTCCGCGTGCTGAGCTTTTCCGAGCCTCCCGCGGAGCGGAGGGACACGCTATCCGCTCGCAAGGGATAGACCTTCGCCAGGGCCGCCGCGGCGACACGCTAAGCAGAAGTTCCCGACCGTATCTTGCAGGACCACTTCTCCCCTTGGCGAACCGCCCCTCCTGCCCTCCCCCCGCCCGTGCCCCCCTCGGGCGCAGGCGTTGCTCCCTCGCCCCTCCGCTTCCCTCCTCCCGCTCGTCGTCGCCGTCGTTTTCGTCGCCTTCGTCCGTCGATTACCCCGATTGCCGCTGGGCTCCGCTGCGATGGTACAACATCGGCGGCGAGCGAGGGTGGGGGAAGTGAGAAGAAGAAGGACGCCAGGCTTTCTCAGAAGGCAGCGGGGCTTCTCAGAAGCCTCCAGACCTTCTGAGAAGTCTCGTATGTCCCTGGCGCGCCGCCGAGCTCAAGCATCTCGTTGACATGTCACGCCCGTGCAACAGCAGCACTTTGCAGGTTGCCGCCGTCGTGGGCGGCACCATCCTCTGGTGACTGCTGCCCGTGCCCTCGCCGATGACTTGGATAAACAGCACACGACTAGTGCCAACACGGCCGACCTCCCCCCTGGGCTCGCCGCCGGAAAGAGTGCCCCCCTCCCGCGCGGCCGCCAGCCCTCCTCGGCAGCAGGCGCCTCGGCCGCCGACCCCGCCGTCGCCAGCCTGCAGCGGCAGGTCGGCCGGGCGGCGCGTGCCGTCGGCGAGGCCGCGAGGCCTCGCGGGAGCGGGGCCACCGCGCGCGAGGTTTCGCGGGGGCGGGAAGCGGATCCTGAGGGCAAGGGGTCCTGAGGTTTCTCGTCGCCATTCTCAGGCTCCCGGGGCCCGTCACGGGCCCTGGGGCTGTCAGGCATCGACGCAGGGTGAAGAACTCGTCCTGGGGGAAGGTCCCGGGGTCCAGGACCCGTTTCCCACAGGACCCGTTTCCCCCATGCAAAAAGTTTGGGTGCGGCCAAGACTCATATCCACATCCATTGCGTCTTGGACCTTTTGGGCAGGGGCGCCAAACGGCCGAGGCAAGGTGGATATGGATAAAAATCTGGCCCCTGTGGGCCAGATTTTTGTCCATGTCCATTGCGCCTCTGGTTCTTTGGGAAGGGAGTCCAAGACCCCAAGGCGCAGTGGATATGGACACAAACCTTGCCCGCAGCTGGGGGAGGGAGGGGCTCGCGCAGGTCCTCGGTGTCGCCTGGGGTCCGCAGCGGGGTGGCGACAGCCGCGCTCCCAGCAGCGCCCAGGGCTGGGCGCTGCCAAGCGTGCGGCTGTCGCCGGCCTGGGCGCTGCGGGACGCTGCTGCTGCCACGTGGGCGACGCAGACAAACGGATTCGACCGTGCGGGCATGCGCGCGTCAGCTGTCCGCGTAAGTTCGCGCGTGAGCGCCCTCGTTTCCAATAAAGCGTGCCGCGCTGGCGGCCCGCGTAAGGTCGCTATTTCATCTCGAGTGAGACCCGTTTCGAATCGTTGCCCACTTGCTGTCAGGCGCCGCTAGGCGCTCTCGCTCTCGCTGGGTGGGCCGCGGGAGGGCGCCCAGCAGCGCCCGGTAGCGGTGGGGTCTGCGTGTGGAGCCGCTCCGCTGGACCTCCAGGGGGGGCGCAGCAGAGTGGCGGCAGTCGTACGCCTGGCGTGGGTGCCGCCCTGGCGTCCAGGAGTGGTGAAGCAGAAAGGTGCCGCCCCGGCGGTGGTGAAACATAGAAGCACGGCGTTCGTGCGTCACGTCTCGGCGAATCGCTCGAGAAGCTCTACACAAGAATGAGGTCGGAAGCTCCAGACGTTTTTTTTCACGGCGCCGCGATTTTCTCAGGTGTCAGATGTCGGAGTGTTCGAGCCCCGGTCTTTCCCACGCCGCTTCACCTACGACTCTGCGACACGTGCTCAGGAGTAGCGAGATCTATGACGAAACGAATCCTCGGCGGAACCAGTCAATGCCGCCATGAACACTGAGTGTCTGAGTGTGCACGGTGGGCGGGTGAGAAAGGGGCTTCTGGGACGGCAGAGGAGGGTTGGGTGATTGGGAAGAGCAGGGGGAAAGGGAGGGGCTCTGGGTCCGAGATCAGGCAGGCGATACCGCTTAAACGCATCAACCTTCACCACCCTAGGGTTGCTCTTGAGGGGTGTGCCGAGCGAGCGCCACATGCGCTGCACATCCCAGAGACCGTTTAGGAGGCCGTTCCGGGGCAAAGAAGAGGCGATTCTGAGTGTCATTGCGCTGTCTCTTTCACGTCTGCGGCGTCATGATTGTTTCGTGACGTGTGGCCCTGTAGTTGTCGAACCCATCCCCAGAATGAGTTTCCATCACCGGTCGTTGTTTTGATGAGCTCAGGGGCCGAAACAGGCCTCCAGAGGACATCATCTCGAGCACACTGGCCTCATCGATATTGGGAAGGCCTTACGGCTGGTGCCGCCGACCCTGAAGGGGGACGACGACGACGGCGGCGGTGGCGGCTATGACGCCGACGCTGACGCTCTGGAGCCTTTCTTGGGGCTCATTTGGGACCCTCTTTTGGGTTCTGGTAGGGGGTTTCTTGGGAGCTTCTTGGGGAGCTCCGTGGTCACTTGGAGCCGCCTCGGAGCGGATCTGAGGCTTCTTGGAGGCATATGGGAAAACACGCAGCACCCCCACCCAACAGCAGATAAGAGCGAGGAGGGTACCTCCAGGGGGGGTGGGTCTCCCTTGTCCACAGTGGGCCATTCCCAGGCGGGGGGATGGGGCCTGAGTTTCCCTGTCCACAGGGGGCCATCCCCCTGTCCCCCTTGTCCACGGTGGGGGGCTGGGAGAGGGAGGGGCGAGGAAGGGGAAAGGGGGGGAGCGGCGACGGCGACGACGACGCAAAGGGAATTTCGTCAGGGGCCGAAGCGGGCCGTCAGAGGACAACATTTTGAACTCGCTTGCCTTATCGACATGTTTGTGATGCCAGGTGTCTGTGCACTCATGCTTACTTGTTCGTTCAAGGGGGCGGGGCCCACCGTGAGCGATCGATGCTCTTGAGGTCTAATGGCATTGACGGCTCTCAGAGCAGCGTCGCCGCGCCACACTGTGGGATTTGGGGGGGGGGCTGTGCCGATTCTTCGATTTGCTTCGTGTCGTCGTCGTCTTCCTCTTGCCTTCCGCGGGGCAAATTGGGCCGTCAGTGATTTTCTACGCCTTTGTCCAGGCTCCTATGCCGTGCTTCCGTGCTTCGCTCTCCTCCCTCCCTTCTCCTCACCTTTAGCACGACGCTTATCCGATGCAAGCGGCGGAGCCTCGCAGCCGTGAAATGCAGTGATGCATGGTGGGGTGGTCGCGGGGGAGTGGATACAGATAATGTGTTTGTTTGTGTGTGTGTGTGTTTCTGTGTGTGTGTGTGTGTGTGTGTGCGTGCGTGTGTGTGTGTGTGTGTGTGTGTGTTTGTGTGTGTGTGTGTGTGTGTTCGGGGGTCACGAATCCGGAGGCCCACCAGACATGCCGTCCCTGCCTCCCACATGTGCCGAGAGCCAGAACCGCCAGCCAGATGGTCTGCGTCGGGTGGGGTGCATTGCGAATTGGCAGGAATTTATTGCTGCATACAGGGCTTTGTTTTCCCAAGGCGAAATATCTCTGCGCGCTGCATGTACATCTGGATTGATTGACGTGGGCGCTGGCGGAAACATCGGCCGAGCTCCTCCCATCCTCGGGAAGATGAAGCCCGCGTTTTCGGAGGAATGCTCCGATTTCGGCCAGGTCCAGAGCCCAAGGGTCGGGGCAGAAGCGTTCGTGCCCTGTCCTCGCCCTTGTCGCCCCTCCCTGACGCGGCCGGCTTCGGGAAGATCCTGCCGCGCTCGCTGGTGGTCTTCGAGGTGGGCCTCGGAAGTCGCTCGTGCGCGGTCTTGCCCCAGACACTCCCGCGACATCCGCCAGCTTCGGTTGAAGTTCGTCGGTGGCGGAGCAGCTCTCTCGTCGTCGTCGTGCCCCTGTCGATCCACCTCCCACATGACAAGCTTCGTTCACCCTCTCTCTTCATCGCTATTCTGCTCCTCCTCCTCCTCCTCCTCCTCCTCCTTCTCCTCCTACTCCCCCTCCCACTAAGCATAACCCGCATGGCCTGTGTCCGACGTGTAGATATCAAGAAGAGCAGGAACAGACGCATCACCAGAAGGATTAGGAGAAGGAGGGCCCGGGGGGGTTGCGGACACCTGCTCGTTTGGATGGCAGCAGCGAAGTGCTGCCACCTAGAGAAAGATGCACGCACAGCTCGTACATCCGGCTGGCCATCGCGGAGGATGCGAGGGAGAACCCGGAGAGCTACAGGTTGGTGGTGAACGGAAGCAGGCCGATACCCTTTTCCCGCTTCCGAGGCGAGGCGGACAAGGAGAATGAGGCGCAGGAAGGGCAGGTTGACACGGAGGACGAGCTCGCAAAAGCATGAGCTGGACGGGTCGCTCCAGAGGGGAGGGGGGGAGGGCAGGGGTAAGTTCACGCAGGACGCGCCACTGATACGTGTCACTCCGCCGGCTCTGGCCCACCACGTTTCGGTGCGACACGCTGTCTGCTTCCTGGCCCCCGAGCGCCACAGTCCCAGGCTTCTCCCGCCCTCCCGCCCCACGGAGCGCAGCGGAGCGACGCGCCATCCGCTCGCAAGGGGTAGCGAGTCGCCGAGGCGTCCGCCGCGATACGCGAAGCACCAGTTCCCCACTGCATCCTGGTCAGGCATGCGTCCCGTGGCCCAGGGTCGGTGCGCCCTCGTGGCACTGCAGCAGGACACCCGGGCCCTTGAGATCGCGCGGCCTCTTTGCCGCGGCAGCCGTGCGGTCGCGAGCGTCGAAGTGGACGACCTTCGGCGACCCCCGAGGACCCCCCGACGGCCTGCCCGCCCGCCCCGCCGGCCCAGGCCTTCCGCCTGCGCGTGCGTCGTCCCCTTCCTCTTCCCCTGGGCCTCGCCAGGCAGCACGGCCTGCCCGGGCCTAGCGTGGCGGCGCGCAGGGCTCTGGCCTGAAGCGCCGAGGAGCCCAGGAGGCCGCGCACCGTCCCCCCGGCGAGTACAAGAAAGCGAACTCGGGCCACCGACGGCAGGGATCTTCCGAGATTGAAGGAGGCACGCGGGGACAGAAGCCAGAGCCCGCGTCGTCTTTGGGGAAGTCGGGCGTGTGCCTTTTCGCCCTGAGCCCCCTCGTCGCAAGTATCCGTGATGCACAGGCCAGGCAATGGTGTTGCGTGGCAGGGATGCGCGGGCAGGGTTTGTGGGGGGCCCACGCCCTTCTCAAACCGGTTCTCCTCTCTTTCCTGACGGGCTGCGTTTTTCCCCGGCGGGTTGTTCAAAGGAAGTTGCGCGCCTCGGGGTTGCAACTCTGCAAGATCACAATTGCACTTCGCAGCTGAGATTCGCAAAAGTACCACTTACAGGGGAAATCAATAACGGACCGATTCCATGCGTTTACAATTCTAACCATACACCCAAAGTGATGTTTGCGCATGTTTTTCGATTTCACTGGGCATGCATTCGTTATTCGTTGCATTGTATGTCTACATACCCACACCTAAGTGGAGGGCTCGCTTCGCTTCGCCTCAAATCTTGGCCCTGCGTCGAGGCACTGTCGGGGGACTGCCGAGGGACTCACCGGAGTGGAAAGGTAATGACCAGGAGGCTCGTGCGGGTCATGGGCCGGATGGAGCCTATAGGCATGTTCACGCCACTGGGGAAGGGCATGTCTGCAACGGGGGCGAAGGTGATAACATCGATACCATGGCGAGTCCTGACCCCAACAGGGGTGACGGTTATGACGTCCAGGGTGTGTACGCCATGACCGCCAGCGGGGCGAAAGTCATGGCAAAGCAATGTTTGGGCAGTGGTTTCGAAATTGAGCGCTGAGAGCAAAGCCCGGCAAGATGACCGCGAGTGGGTCATGGTCATAATCCGAGAGGGGTCAATTCATGACCCTGGTGAAGGTGGCATGCGATTCGAATCGTGAGCGGAATTGGAATAGTTATTGGGAGGGGATGGGTGCCAGTGATGATCATGAGGGGGGAGGGTGGTAACTGCGAGGGGTGTCTTAGTCATGATCTCGAATTGGATGCAAGTGCAGTTGCACTGCGAGATGTGTGAATGTGATGACCGCGAGGGGGGTCAAGGCCATGTGTATTGAGCTACCCACAGGTTGTTGAAATGACGGTCGGGCAGGCAAGCAAAATAATGGACATCCGTTATTTCTGTGGAAACGCATGCGCCCCCCCTCGACGATCTGCGTGCGTGGATTCGCTGGCCCCCAGATATGCGACTTTTGTCCCAACGCCGATTCCCATCCCACATTCGAGTTCTTGGGACCGGCTTGTCATCCGGAGTCGTTTCAACAGCCCTGATTTGGAAGAGCCGTGGGTGGGTTGAGGGTCACGACGGGAAGGGGATCTGGGCAGCAAGGAAGTTGATCCGATGACCGCGAGTGGGATCAAGATCGCGGTCCTGAAGGGCCATCCCCATCAATGCAACAGGGGCCTGCGGGCACGGTTGGGGGGAGCGGGCGTGACGGGCGCAAGGGAAGGGCGGGGGTCGCTTTGCGAGGGCGACGGGGTTGACCAACTGAGGGGTGAATGTCAACGCCTGGAGAAAGAGTGACGAAATGTGCTGTCGTTCTGGCTTTGGGCCCGTCTGGCCCTTCCGCGTTTCCGTCTTTTCCGAAGCCCCGATCGCTTTTCGAAGAGGCGAATGCAGTGCGGTGAAGTCAGAAAAGGGGGCGGGGCAGGAAGAGAAAAGAGGGGGAGGGGAAGGCGAGGAGGAGGAGGAGGAGGAGAAGCAGGAGGAGGAGGAGAACGACGATGACGACGAAGATGGGATGAGGTCGAAGACGGAGGACGAGGAGGATGACGAGGATGTTAGATATAGATGTATACATATATAATAACGATAAGGATAATGATAATGATGGTGCTAGTCCTAATCGTAATAATCAGAGTGAGGGGGCCGAACGGTCATTCATTGACCCTGGGTGCGTAGTTGGATCAGGATTTTGTGGTGAGAATTATGTTTGTTGCGTTGTTGTTGTTGTTGTTGGTGTTGTTGTTGTTGTTGGTGTTGTTGGTGTTGTTGGTGTTGTTGGTGTTGTTGGTGTTGGTGTTGTTGTGGTTGTTGTTGTGGTTGTTGTGGTTGTTATGGTGGTTGTTGTTGTTGATGTTGTTGTTGTTGGTGTTGTTGGTGTTGTTGTTGTTGGTGTTGTTGGTGTTGTTGTTGTTGGTGTTGTTGTTGTCGTTGTTGTTGCTGTTGGTGTTGTTGTTGTCGTTGTTGTTGTTGTTGTTGTTGTTGTTGTTGTTGTTGTTGTTGTTGTTTGTTGGTGTCGTCGTCCCTTTCGCGACCCACCCGCGACCCACCCCGCGACCCACCCCGCGACCCACCTCACGACCCACCCGCGACCCACCCCGCGACCCACCCGCGACCCAACCCCGCGACCCACCCGCGACCCACCCCGCGACCCACCCGCGACCCACCCGCGACCCACCCGCGACTCACCCGCGACCCACCCCGCGATCCATCCGCGACCCATCCGCGACCCACCCGCGGCCCACCCCGCGACCCACCCGCGACCCACCCCGCGACCCACCTACAAGGGAGGAAAAACCACTCGAAGCCGACAATTGACGTTTACTAAACGGCCTTGGGCGTTGACTAAACAGCCCTGCCCTGTTCGATGCATTCCTTGTGTGCGTTTACTAAACGGCTTCGTTTGTCGGGGTGATTCTTACGGGGTGGATGTTCTGCCCTCTACACCCGCGACCCATATGCGACCCACCCACGACCTACCCACATTGGTTTAACGAAAGAATTGGCGCCTGCGACGGGCTCGTTGTACAGTTTGTGAAATGTTGGCGCCTGCGGCGGGAATCTCCAGAGTCTCGCAACTTGCCGACGTCCCCGCCGCCCCCTCACTCTCATCCGCATCTGCGCTGATAGGTCGCGGGTGGGTCGTTTTACTGAGTAGTAGTAATGCAAGTAATCCGACTGATGAAAACAATATTAACAACGATAATGATAATGAGACAGCACATAAGAATACTAATAATAATGCTAGGACAGGAGCGGGAGGAACAGAAGGATGAGAGGACGTATGCAAGTTGGGGGAAGAGGATGGGTCGTCCTGGGGCCTTTTTGGCCCATTGTTGCGGTTTCTCGGGGCTGTCTTGGAAGCCCCCTTCGGCTTTCGTTGGGCTCCCTGGACGCCGTCGTGGGGCCTGTGCGTCTGAAGGGCTGTTTCGAAGGCGATGGTGCAACGCAATGAGGTTGGAAGGAAAAGGGGAGGAGGAGGACGTACTGCCTTGGTGGAGGGGGGTCGGGAGATTATTGATGGTCACTTGGAAGGTGCTTGATGCTACTGGGAGCCCCTTCGCGGGTTTCTTGGAGGCCTCCAGGGGTACATGTTGGGCAGTACTTGGGAACAATGGGAGACCTCCAGGGCGTCTTGGAGGCCGCGTGCTCGTCCCAGGGCCTTCTTGGGCCGTCTTGCGGTCCCTTGGGTCCGTCTCGGGAGCCTCCTTTGGGCTTTCGTGGGCTTTCTTGGGCGCCGTTTTGGAGCACTTTGGGGCGTCTGGGGGTCCTCTTGGGGAGTTTTGGGGCCGTCCTGGAGGCTGCTGCAGCTGTCTGGGGGCGAGGTCGTCGTGGGCCACAGGAAACTCGAAGTGGGGAGAAACCCCCAATTCTTCCAAACCCACATGATAATCTTAGGTTTTTACCTCTGGCGGCCCTGTCGGGGCTCATCTGACGCCTTCTTGGAAGCCTGTTGGGTCGTGTTGTAGCCATCTTGGGGCCGTGTGGGAGCCGTCCTCGGACTCTCTTGTCCATCTTGGGAGTCGTTGCGAGATCTCTAGGGCCTCCGCGGCGTCTAGACAAGTTCTGGAGGCTAGCTGGAGGGGCCCGTGGGACCGTCGGCAAGGTGGCTCGGGGCGGAGGGGGTGGCGTCCAAAAGAGGTCATGGGATGTTGTGGTGTGTGTGTGTGTGTGTCTGTGTGTGTGTGTGCAATCCGGGGGGGGAGCATGCAGGATGCATCACTATATGAGTATGTGTGTGGTGCGGGCTATGTGATGCAACCTACTCGGTGCAATCTGTGTGGGGCGATCCATGTGATATGAGTTATGTGGTGTAAGCTATGCGATGCAAGCTACGTGGTGCAAGCTATGAGGTGCATTCCTCCGCGTCGGCCTCTCCAGAGCCTTTCGCTAAGGAGATTCGAAAGAGCTTCTAAGGAGCTCCTGAGGAGCTTGATAGAGCTCAGAAGGAGTTCGTATGGAGTTTCCAATGGGCTTGTCAGGAGCTTCTCAGAAGTTTCCTATGAGCTTCCCAGGAGCTTTTATGAGCTTCCAAGGAGTTTCTGATGATCTGCTCAGGAGCAGCTTAGAAGCGTAGTAGTTCACATAAAGTAGGAGGGAGCCGACTGGGAGAGAACCCCACGCCGGGATTGGAGCTAGGTATTTGTGAAGAAAGTGTATGTCTTCCACCGGCGAGTAGGTCTGCGGTTTCATCCTCCCGTTCGGGGAGCCAGATTTTGGGACACGGCGCAAACAAATGGACACACATTGAGTTTGATGCGGTGGGTGGGTGGGGGTAGAGAGGTACGTATATTTGATTCGCAGGAAGTCCAAGGGCTGGCATCAAGAGAAGATCTCTATACAACGGCTTGCCCAGCCTGGGATTGGTTGTTTCACAATGTTTGTTGTTGCACTTCGAGCTTGGAGTTGACTTGAGGACCATCGCCGCTTGTCCCGATCCTTGGGAGGTGTGACATGTCTGTCATACTCGAAATCGGTAAGCTTGTCCTTAGGTTCGAGCAGAAGAACAAAGCACCCTTTCATCCTCCTCCCCCTTCTTCTCCCCCTCCACCAGTCCTCCTTCTCCTCCTCTTCATCGTCATTATCCATTAGCTTCTCCTACTGCTCCTCCGCGCCTCCTTTCCTGGAGTTCTGCTGAGCTTGTCCGTCAACCTTTGGGGTGCCGACGGCAGTCCCGAAACGTTGTCGGGCGAGGCGGCTGTCTCTGCTCAGGCCCCCACGAGGGCTGGGGCTTTCGTGTGGACGAGGCCGGCCGGCCGGCTGGCCGAGAAACACGGCGGCCGCCAGCGCGGAGATCACGGCTGCGTCTCCTGCTGGGCTCGCGTACGGCGCCCGCACCTTGGAGCAGTTGGTCCTCGCCGCCAGCTCGGGCGGTCCCAGTGCCATGGCGCACGCCATTCAGGCCGCCGGAGGTTCCAAAGAGCCAGGGGGCACGGTGCCCCATGCCCCATAGGTCGCCTGTGCGGCAGGTCTCGCCGCGTCGGCGCGGCGGCGACGCGGCGACGCGTCGACGCTGGCGCGGGTGTTTGAGTTTGGAGGTTAATCTCGGCCCGAACCATGCCAACGGAGCCAGCGCCGCGTTGCCATCAAGAACCAGCCGTATTCAATGTTTCCCCATCGTTGGCTCAGATGTTTGAGGTCCTTTGCTTTTTTGTCGGACGTTGTGTTACATTATTCCAGGCATGGGGGTCATTTACTCAAGGCTTTGGGTTTTGAGGGCTCCATGAGGACTCCGTCTCGCTGGGGCGGGGTTCGGTGGGACGGGGCTGGGCGCAGCCAGGAGGAAATACGTGGTCGACTGCGGACCAGGGTATGGGAGGATCTGGGATGGCTAGGGAGCCTGGGGGCTACAGGAGGAGCAGCACCAGCGGCGAAACATGAGGATGTGCAAGAGAAGGACGATAGGGTGGATGGTCCTGGACCAGGGTGGTTGCAGGAGGCTCGATGGAGCAGCAGAGGGAGGATGTTTGGCCTTTTTCTTGTTAACGTTGCACCAATCATCGAAGACGCCCACGGGGAATCACCGCCGCCCCCTGCTGTCTGAAAGTAGATAGTTGATCAAAGGTGAGCGTGTGTCTGGCCATGACATTTGGCCATTGTTTCCCCAAACGTTTGGGGGGGGAAAACGTTGGGAATGAAGAGGGCGAGGAGGAGAAGGAGGAGGAGATGGGGGAGACGGAAACGGAGAAGGAGAAGGAGAAGGGCCAGGAGGAGGAGGAGGCCTCTTGGGGCCTTCTTGGGGCCGCCTGGGGGGGTCCTGAGGGCCTCTACGGGCACTCTTGGGCGCCTTCTGGGGGCTTCTGGCGGTGGACATCGTGTGCCGTGCTTGGGCTTGCTTGGCATGACGGACGCTTGCGGAGGCCGTCTTGGAAACCTGGATTGGCCACCTTTGGCCCTCTTGGAACGCTGCAGGGCCGTCTTGCAGGTCTCTCGGGCCGTCGTGGGGGCTCCTTGGCCCCTCTTAGGGCGTTCATGGGGCTTCTTGTGCCGCCTTGGGGCTGTATTTGAAGCCCCTGGGGATGCCTGTCTTCGCTTCCCGCAAGCCCAGACAGGCGAGAACGCGATCACCATTGAGAATGTATTCAATGTGTTCACGTTATATGTGTTTTTGCTTTCAGAGCGCAAGAGAAGAGTCTCCCAAAAGAGGCCCGAGACGGCCGACAGAGCCAGAAAACTGTCCCCGATGGTCCCTGTAGGGGCCCAGGCTGCCCCTGAGAGGGGCCCACGATGGCGAACTAGAAGGGGCCATGGAGGCCCCCCACACCCCAACATGGCTCCCGAGACTGCTCCAGGCCCCCAATATGCCACCATCAGGCCCCCAAGAGGCCCCACCGAGGATTCCAAAAGACCTCGCGAGGCCGCCCGAAAGGACGCCAGGACGCCTCTAAGACGCATCCTGTCCACGACCCGGATGCTTCCCCAAGATGCTGTCAGGCATCCCCACGTGTCTTCGAAACGCTCTGGTGATTTCCATAATCCATGCCATCTCGTGTCTTCGAGTCCCTCCCCAACGGTCTCGGCCGAACAGAACGTTCCGACGATGTGTGTCGTCTTTGCCTCCTCGTGTCCTAGAGTGTCCAAGGTGCACTTGGGATGAAACGCGGAGCACGCATCGCTGAAAGCCGTTGTGATTGTTTGACTCGGCCATTGCCGACTCGCCGGTTTCAGTAAGGGCACCCACGACGGCCCCAGAAACATTGAGCATGACTGCAAGAGAGCCCCCCAGCGACACTCCGAGTAGGAGCAGATTCCCCCCAGGAGGAGAGCCGAAGAGTACCCAGCCACTGTGGCGGGATAGACCGCAGACGAACAGAGCGTGGACAGCGCCAGCCATTGGTACGTGCCCGCCTTGCTCGGGGGTGGCCCCCCTCCTTATCGTCCTCGTGTGAGGTGCAGGGCTCCTCCCAGTTGTATAGGTTCGCGCCGTTTGCGGGCCTCGCTCTACCTGCGGCGGTCACGGGTGTGCTCGTGCTGGTGTGCGTGGCAAGTGCGCGGACGCTGTATTGCAGACCATATGGGTACACATGGAGAGAGAGAGAGAGAGAAAACAACATTCCGAAATATAGAACGTAACGAGATATAGCGAGAAAAAATGATATTCCCAACACGCAGTGCTTGTACTTGGCGGCTCTTACTTCTGTTCTTAGGAACTGGGCCTGACCGTCGGTCTGGCGGCTATGCTGTCGCCGTCGTCGCCCCGTCAGCGCCTCGTCGCCGCCCGTCGTTCGGCCCTGACCGCCGGCATGGCGGCTATGTTGTCGTCGTTGCCCCCCCGTCCCGTGGTCGCCGCCCCTTTGCCCTTCTCCCCCATTGCAATTCAATGAGTTGCAACCCAATCCATTGCAGTCCCATCGGCTGCAATCGAATCGATTGCAATCCAAGACATAGGTTCTCTTTTCTACAAAGGATCTCGGATCTACCATCCCCCCGTGGGCGGGATCATCCACCCGCCTCTTCGTGCTGAAAGTCGCATATCATTCTGCCCCATCGTCCTTCCGAAACATGAATTCGTACCACCCCAGCCAAACCGCGATCGACACCCCCCCCTCCTCTCCAACAGAAGCTCTGCGCGCACACACGTTTATCACAAGTCACCAGCTTCCGACGACCCCTTGCAACACATGTGACGAAATGCATACGCGCGCGTCGTCGCGCGCATCCCGTCAGGCTTCATAAGCCTTAGGCTTCGATTCCAAAATCGAGTGCCCCGAAAACGTATTAACAACACACGGCTTCGCAACATCAGTTTTCTAAAACAAGTGTGCGCGCGCTCTTGCGAATTCTTCTGGAAACCCGGTGCTTCTTCAATATTTTATCCAATTCGACCAAGCGGGCCTCTCGCGCGCGCATGCCGAAATCTTTCGACCGCCCTTGCGCACGTGTTGGCGGGCGCGATCCTCGTCAAACAATACCATGCGGGCCACTCGCGGGTTTCGGCCGCGCGCATGTTGTTATTTGGATGCAAGCGTGAAAAACCTGGTATTACTGACCCGAGGACACCATCAGCGGCGTGATCAGCATTGGCGCCGTCATTTGCTTTGCCGTCGTCATTCATCGCCACTACCATCGTCGTGTCTACCGTTGTCGACGTCGCCATGATACAGCGACTCGTGCTGAAGTGCCCGCGCATCAGCGTGGCCTGCGAGACGCGCTAGGAAGTGCCCAGCGGTCAGCGCCACCGCGGTCGCGTCGGTCGCGCCAAACTAGCTGGCCGCTGTGCGCGCGTGCATGCGCGGGCAACCACGTATATTATCGTTTCCAACAAAAAACATGTTCTGCCCCCCCCCCCCCCCGGACTTATCGACTCCCCGGGCGCCTATGCAAAACACATATGATGCTGACTCAAATGTCCATCCAACCTGCGAACTCATACCATCCCAGCCAGGCCGGTATCGGTACCCCCCGCTATCCTTTGAACAAAAAGCCGGGTCCGGGATTCAAGACGCCGGACGTTTTGTTGGCATTTTTTTTGTAATCTAAAAAAAAAAAAAGGGAAGGCCCTCTGCGGGGGCCTTCGGCCCCCGCAGGGCCCCCCCCGGGGCCCCCCCGGGCTGAGGGCTGAGGACACGGGGCCCTGGGCTCAGGGCCCAGGGTCCAGGTCCCAGGGGGTCAGGAGTCATGATCCTTCAGAATCCCTCGGCATCCTCAAAATCCTTCGGGATCTTTCAGAATCCATCAGAATCCTTCAGAATCTTCAGGATTTCTCACGATCCCTGAGGATCTTCAGAATCCCTCAGGATCCTCAGACTCCCTCTGAATCCTCAGAATCGATCAGAACCCTCCAGAATTTTTCAGGATCTTCAGAATCCCTCTGGATCCTTTTTAGGATCCTGAAGATCCCTCGATCACAATCCTTCAGGGTCCTTAGAATCCATCAGAATCTCCAGATTCCCTCAGGATCCTCAGAGACCTCAGAATCCGTCAGAATCCTTCAGAATCCTTCCCGATCAACGAAAATCCCTCAGGTTCCCTGCGGGTCCTCAGAATACTTCAGAATCTTCTGACAGGATCTTCAGAGTCCGTCAGAATCCTTCAGAATCCGTCAGAATCCCTCAGGATCCCTGCGGGTCCTCAGAACCCTTCAGGATCCTGGAGAACCCATCAGAATCTTCAGAATCCGTCAGGATCCTTCAGAACCCCCCAGACTCCCTCAGGACACCTGAAATTCCTTCCGGATTTTTAGAATCTTCAGAATCCTCAGAATCTTTCACAACCTGTTCAGGACCTTCAGAATCCTTCAGGATCCTTGAGAATCCTTTAGAATCCGTCAGAATCATCAGGATCCTTTTACAATCCCTTAGGATCCTCAGAATCCTTCAGGATCTTTCAGGGTCCTCAGAACCCTGAAGAATCCGTCAAGTTCCTAAGAATTCCTGGGAATCCCTCACAGGATCACCAGAATCCATCGGAATCCAAAAGAATCCCTCCGGATCTTTCAGAATCTTTCAAAACCCACCAGAATTCTCAGCACCCGCCAAAATGCTTCAGATTATTTCAGAATCCTTCAGTATCCTTCAGTATCCCTGGGGATCCTCAGAATCCCTCAGGATCCTCAGAATCCCTCAAGATCTTCAGTACCCGTCAGAATCCATCAGAATCCGTCAGGATCCTCGGAATCCTTCAGGATTTTCAGACTCTTTCACAATCCCACAGGATCCTCAGAATCTTTCAGAATCCGTCAGAATCTGTCAGAATCCTTCAGAATCGTTCGGGATCCTCAGGATCTGTCAGAATCCATCTCGATCTTCATAATCCATCAGAGTATATCAGAATCTTTCAGGGCCCTTCAGGATTTTTTGAATCCCGCAGGATCCGTGCTAACCCCTGATCCCAGTAGAAGTAGTAGTAGTAGTAGTAGTAGTAGTAGTAGTAGTAGTAGTAGTAGTAGTAGTAGTAGTAGTACTACTACTACTACTGCTGCTGCTGCTACTACTACTACTACCACCAACTACTACTACTACTACTACTACTACTACTACTACTACTACTACTACTGCTGCTGCTACTACTACTACTACTAATATTACTATTACTACTGCTCTTACTACTATACTACCACTACTAGTACTACCACTACTACTACTACTACTACTACTACTACTACTACTACTACTACTACTACTACTATCAATACGACTACCACTACTATTACTACTACTACTACTACTACTACTACTACTACTACTACTAGTACTAGTACTACTACTACTGCTACTACTACAACTACTAAGTACTAACTACTACTACTGCTACTACTACTACTACTACTACTACTACCACTACTACTACTACTAGTACTACCTCATCTACTATTACTACTGATATTATTACTACTACTACTTTCACTACTAGTACTTTTACTACTACTACTACTACTACTACTACTACTACTACTATTACTACTACTACTACCACTTTTATTATTATTATTTGTTTTCTACTACTATGTTTACTACTACTACTACTACTACTACTACTACTACTACTACTACTACTACCACCACTACTACTACCACCACACGTTCACCCAGGAAAACCACGTTCGTTCAGGAAAACCACATGTTCGCTCATGGAAACCACATCTTCGCTCAGCAAAACCACACGCTCGCTCAGGAAACCACACGTTCGCTCTGGAAAAATGTACGCTCGGTCAGGACAACCACACGTTCGCTCAGGAAAACCAAGCGTTCGCTTAGGAAAACCACACGTTCGCTCAGGATAACCACGCGCTTGCTCAGGACAACCACACGCTTGCTCAGGATAACCACACGTTCGCTCAGGACAACCACACGCTCGCTCAGGAAAACCAAACGTCCGCTAAGGAAAACCACACGTTCGTTTGGGAATACCAGACGTTCGCTTAGGAAAACCACACGCTCGTTTGCGAAAAGCATGGTTTTCGGAGTGGCGTCTTGAATCCGGGGTAGGAAAAGTACCATACTTCCGAGAAAAAGCGAAGGGGAGTCGGGCCAGGAACGGTGGGCCCCCCGCAAGGGGTCCCACTGGGACTCGCAGGGGTGGTCGTTTTCTCGCGCTCGGCGTTTGCGAGGGTTGGGGGTCCGGCGTCTTGAATCCCGGACCCGCCCAAAAATATGCGCGCACATTCGTTTATCAATAATCAGAAGTGTCCAAGAATCAGTTGCACAAAAGTGTGACGAAGTGCGCGCGCGTCGTCGCACGCGCATGCCAACATACTTCAAATACCTTCGGTTTCGGAAGGATTTCAATATCGAGTGTCCACAAACACACATATCTATATTAAAAAGACGGGCTTGGGAACACGGATTTTCAACAAAAGCGTCCGCGCGTTCTTGCGATTTTCCAATCAAACATACGTTGTCCACATTTTCATAAATTGCTACCAGACCCGCTTCGCGCGCGCGCATGTCGAAATCGTTCGAGCGCCTTTGCGCGCGTGCTGGGGTGCCACGATCCGTGTCAAATAATACCATGCGAGCCACTCTCGCGCGTCTGCCGCGCGCGCATTTCGAATTTCTTCCAAAACCTTCATCACCGACGCGAGGACGCCGTCATCGTCGTCGGCGTGATCAGCATCGGCTCCGTCACTGGCTGCCCCGTCGTCGCTGCCAGCATCGTCACCAGCATCGCTACTATCATCATCGTGTCTACCGTTGTCGATATTGCCATGATACGGCGCCCGTTCAAGTCGCCGAATCGCACTGAAGTGTCCGCTGGGATGTGCCGAGCGGTCAGCGCCCCCGCGTTCGCATCGGTCGCGCCAGACTAGCTTGCCGCTGCGCGCGCGAGCATGTGCGGGATAGCGCGGCCGCAAAGATGCACAATCCAACACCCAGCACTCATCGCAATCGCTCCCGCATGAGTTTTGAAAACCAAGTTGCGGGTGGGTTGGTGGGATGATTGCGCGAGCAGTGGAGTTGACAAATTCAAGTTCGGCAAGTGAGTTGGACCACGTAGGTTCACTATATTGTTCGCGCCACGTGGATAGCACCACGTATGTTGCACCACATATGTTGCACCACATCAATGGCACCACATATTTCCGCAACTATTTTGGTTCAAGTCCCACTTGGGCCCCGCTCGGGGTCCAAACGGGTTGAAATCCCTGTAGCCTGTCTGACTCAGCAGCGCCGCCTTGCGCGGGCGCGAGGGTCCTCCTCTCTTCCCTCGCCGCCGATGCCCTTCCTCGCTGGCGACTCGGCGCTGCCCGCCGGGTGGCATTGGTGCAGCTGCGGGGCGGCTTGCTGGGCGGCCCAGCCGGCGGTGCGGGGCGCGTTTTTGCACCAGCCGGTGGCGGAGGCAACCCCGGGAACATTGTCGACGGCCGCAGGTGCGCGGTGCGGGCGCGATTTGTTTTGACATGTTCTGTGAGTTGTTGTCTGAGCCGCAAGACCACGGAGAGTAATGCACACGGAACGACATGAATCGTGCTCAGTTTACTTGCGCTCAATGAATACATTGCAAACACATGCTATGAGCAGTCCTGTGGATGCGCACCCACCTTTAATCCCGAACAACACGTATGACAATGCCGGAGAGACGTCACTCGTGGGCACAGCACAAGACCCCCACGACAAGTTCCGGGATATGTGAAGCGAAAGGAAAACAAGGAAAAGACGATGTGCGGTGAAACGAAGAAGAGAAGAAAGAGGGAGGAAAGCAAGGCAGGCACAGAACGACCGCAGCGAACATGGACACGGACACGGACATTATTTGTGCTCCAACACAACCAAGATTTGCGTAGCAATGCGCATTGCATCATCAAGACACGAGATGTACGGGTGAGTCCTCTTGATTTGGGCCAAAGCCTTTTCGATCACCTGCCAGGGGTAACGCAAAGAAGCGAGCTCGAAAAGAAGGCTGGCAACATGTCTCCTTGCGTCCGTCCCGAGACATCTGTCAATCGCAGTGACAATGTGCCCGTGGACAGACCCCGCCTTCTCAACGAGCGGCCGGTTGCTGTGCCAGCTCTGGAACCGGGGGTGTTGCAGGACAGTGGAGCAGCCGATCGTGCGATTCCCGTTGGGTGAATGAGGAGACATAGCAATTCCATATGACAGAACATGGACGTCAAACCCAACCACGATTGACGGACCCTCACACTTCAAACAAAACGTGCGCACGGTCGCTTTTACTCGAAAGGCGAGAATGGGTAACGCCATAATCGTACGAAACAAATTCATCAATCGTTGCTGCTGCGGTTCCTTCAGCCCTGGAAACAACATCATCGCTCATCCGTCGCCGCTTCACGGGGCGATTTCCCGCGAGTTCAGCGCGGCCAGGGGCAAACCAAAAATAAACGATACCGAGTATGTCGTCAATCCAACGAAGCAACATCTGACTCACCATTTGCACACCCGGAATATGAACAGGCAAGGGAATATGGTTTCTTTCGTATTCAACATAGCAACGCACAGCGTTGCAGAAACCAGGAGCCAAGGGGCGACCCTGGGTCATGGCAGTCTTCGGGACCACAATTCGGTTACCGAAGAAAGAAAACCACCCTCGAGGGCGATACTCATGACGCGACGCAAATCCGTGATCGCAAAAATGCAAGACCCGACGGGCACAGATCGAGAGTTATGTGGCCTCGGCAGTTCTTCCTGAGCGGCGGCAAGATTCCTCATGTGGCCCCAGAACTTCCGGGAAAATTGCAACGGCGATCTTCTGAAATGACCAGCACAACGACTCACGCGTGGCACCTTGACGAACGGCCGTTTGCCAGACATTTTGTTTTGTCAATTCTTCATGAGCTAATCAGTGTGAAAAATCAGATTGTGTGGCGCGTCGTTAAAGAAATTGTCAATGTCTCGCTTGAAAAGAAACATTCACAGGGACAAAGCCACGGCTGCATTGATCAGTGGCGTCAATACTAAACCCGTGGAACACCTCAACAACACGACGCGCAGAAAGGACTGATATGGCATCAACGCATATGCACGACAACATGTAATTCACAACCTTGCAAGCAAGAGAAAACAATGGTTTCAGACAGTGGTGATAATAAGACCACACTGGTCGCACCCTCCGACTGATGTCAGAATTCTTAGGCCATGCATCGATGGACCCGTAAGCGTGTTTCGAGACCGGCTGGGAACGAAGACCGGTATAGCGAAAGTATTATTGTTGCTCTCCAAGTTTAGTGCTCACACGAACCCAATGGAAAGGACGCGGGCACATGAACAACAGCACGCGCGCGTTTTTGCCATCCCGTGGGACGCGAAACAGGCAGCGAAGATTTACATTTTCCCACAGGAGTCACCACAGCTATACTGTCAATCGTGCGCTTACAAGCGAGTGTGTCAGACTGCATGATTCCCCAACCACGAAGAGATCCGACGCGCATGTTACGAGCTTGGATAAGCGAATCAACAAGAGAATGGTCAAACGAATCATGGATATTACGCTTGAGGAATTTTCTGGAGACGCATATTCATTCTTGATTCATGCATCGCTGCACTGACGACAGGGTCCAAATTCATTGGGGTTAGTAATACACGTAAGCAGGCACGCTAGCTGTCAAGGCTGGTTCCTCAAAGCGGAAACACGCATGTTCACTTAGATTGTGGTGCATTTTCAATACAGCAGCGAGTTGATCGCACGTGCAAGGAAACATGTTACTCGTGAGGCGTTTGCCCCACGTCTTGGAATTGATGAGAAGATCCTTCGGTGAAGGGGCTTCGCGGACCTTCACAACCAGAGCACACGACGACCCCCGTGGCAATTGAGGCCTCACATGAGCACGGAGCACATCGATAACACACTCCCGCACGCAAGAAAGACATGTACGGGATGGTACCGTGCAATGCTCGTGGACAACTGAAACATGATGCGGCTCACGTGCTGCAGTTGCTCCCCATGGAACTGCCGAGACGGTCTCCTAAAAAAAATGAAGGGGCTGCGGCTTGTGATCTTGCAGCCACCTCAGATGCTTAAACACAGTTCTGCCTTTCGTTCCCATCTTGCCCATGTGGAGAACAAGGGCCGAAAACGAATGTCGTAACAGCTTGTTCGTGCTATCCTCACTGGTGGATGCAATGTCATCAGCGCAAATAACGCGCGTGTGAACGCGAGGTGTTTGCGGATCACGTCTCCTAGCGAAAAAACGGTCGATTCCATCGTCCTCAGGGATGAATCGCAGTGCGCTGACCGGAAGCGCGCGCATAAGAGGTACGAGCGAATATTTTCACAAAAGAAGGCATGTTCAACAAAGGACGAGTATGGGCGATGTGCCGCTTCTGCAAGTGCAGCATTTGGAAATCACAAGAAGGCGACATGTAAGGCAAAGGCACTCGGACATATGAGCCGGGACCGCGGGATCGCATTTTAGAGTGCGCGGGCAGTTGGCAGAAAGCAGTTCCGGCAAACATGTTCCGGTATTGCTCTGCACTGCGAACACTCATTCCCCGAATGGCTTTCCGAAGAGTCGTGGAAATCCACGCGTGCACAACGCAGTCCGACGGATGATCCACCGACCGATCACTCAGAGAAGCCTTCTGCGAACGACAAAGAAAAGGTTTCTTTTTCCAGGAAAAAATGTTCCTTGAACGAAGACGCGCTCAACCATTTCATGGACAGAACAAGGCGGATGTGATTAATGGTGGCAATGGCAGAGGACAGCCAATTTTTCTCCGTCGAGTTGATTCGCTCCGTCTTTCCAGTGGAGCAATATCTCATCTCACAGATAGCGTGCGCGATGTTCGTGCAATATTGGTACAATAACTGGTACGCCTTACATTTAAAGGTAACAATATTGACCATGCGTGACACTACAGAACACCGCGCCGAACGACCGAACGCAGCAGATTTTGGCCCCCTTGTCATAGCTCGGCTTGTGCGCGAAAATAAAAATACAATGAATCACGTGGTTCTTACTTTTGTCCGTGTCTTCGGTCCAAGAACGCACGCAGACGCATTCGCATCAGCAGCAGCAAGAGGCAGGAGGAGGGGAATCACGGGGAAGACTAAAGAGACAAGCGCACCCTTCCATGTTGAGGCCGAGGCGCTCGAAATGTGGCTTTATGGATTGGCGGCAAGATGCATGGACCTGCCAGTGATCAGCGGCCATGTCGAAAAGCCACACTTTCGATGGAATCAACCTGCGATTTACTCGTGCGCGTGCGCAACAGGATTAGGACAGGAGAAGCGGGCGGAGGGGGCGGGAATCGAGGAAGCGGGAGCGAGGCTTGTAAACAAAAAAAAAAAAAAAATCAACGCTACGGTTCTATCACCCAAGACAGCAGCCCCCATGGCATCTCAGGCGACGTTGCGCCTAATCCGGCCCCGCTCTGCAAACGCACTCGATGCTGCCATCCAGTCGCGCTCGTTGTCCCGCGGGCGGCGGCGAGGGCGCGGGTTGGGAGACGGCGTGGCCACGTTGAGTTTCTTTGGGGCCTCGGGGGGGAACATGGACGAAATCTCCCTCAGATCGTGAGTCCTTTGCAAATCATCACCCCAATTAATATTGGCTTGCGGCTCGCCTCCAGCGTGCTCGATGGCAAACGCTCCCGAATGCATCTGAGTCACGCGCGCTGACAACCCTCATACCAAGGTAATCTTTGGGGAGAATTATGCCATCATGCTGCTCTCCAACGTCTGTCATCTCGGCGCCCCTGCCTCTTTCGAGAAGGCGCGGGGCAAAACCACCTCCATGAGGGCGGGGGGCGGACGATGTACCAGGATGCTGGCGACACCGAGTCCGACGATTTTCTCAATTTGCGCGCTCCCGATACAGGAAGTCACCAACTGATTCTGAAACTGGCAAACGGGGTGTTTCATGAACGGCGCGAACACCAATCAGAAATGTATCCCACTGGTCGTCTGAAGCACTCATTGGAAAAAAACTGGGCGATGTCTTCTGCGCGCTGCGATGATTTCGACTAATCTTCATTCGTTTTGACGAAAATTGGACTGGCGCTCTCCTTTCTCATTGTTTCCTCTCGTGGCAATCGGTATCACTTCGAAACCTCACGGGTCATCCAAATGAGGCCCTGCCGTAAATCCACGTATTGGCTCTCATAGACCCTCATCGGCGCCGGGCGAATCGAAGGAGGCATCGTGGCTGACGGCGTAGGAGGATAACCCATCGGATACCCACGACCGAAACCAGGAAATTGTTATCCTCCAAACGGTTGCCCTCCAAATTGCTGGTTGCCAAAAGGCGCTGGGGGACGAGGGGCAAGCGGATTCATATCACCATGCACCGTGAGCGATGCAAGAAGCCAGAAACGGAAACAATCCGTGTACAGTGCAAGAGTGACATACAAATACGTGGTGGGTTAAGGGTTGGGAGCAGGATCTATCAGATCACCAACCTGGGAATTTGTTTTGACAACTTCTTTAAACTGTTGTCTGAGCCGCAAGACCACGGAGAGCAGTGCAGACGGAACGAAATGAATTGAGCTCTTGGGCTTGCTGCAGCCGCGGGCGCGCCCGAGCAGGCATCGCCGCGGGCTAGCGCGGCCGCAAAGATGCACAAGCCAATACCCAGCACTGATCGCAATCGCTCCCGCATGGGTTTTGCAAACCAAGCTGCGGGTGGGTTGGTGGGATGCTTGCGCGAGCAGTGGAATGGACACATTACAGCCAACAGAAATTTGTGGCACAACATATATTGCACCACGTAGATTGCGAACCAAACATATTGCACCACACATTTTGTATTACGCAGTATGCTAGATTACACTGTTTGGGGCTCGCGCTGGCTAGCAGTTGCATATTCAAATGTACATGGAATGATGAAACAGATGTATCTAAAAGAAAGAGAAAGAGAGAGAAAGAGAGAGAGACAGAAAGACGGAAAAAGACATAAAGAGAGAGAGAGAGAGAGCGAACGCGCGAGAGAGAGAGAGACATGCCAACGGGCAATCGAGAGAGAGAGAGAGAGACAGAGAGAGCGAGAGAAACAAACCCGAGTGATGCAAACGAGCTATATGTATAATTTTAGAGAGCGAGGGAGAGAAAGAGAGAGAGAGGAGGACGCAGTTGCCAAGGTCAAAACCGAGACGGAGGCTGGCTGGCAGATAGAGGGCATAGGCAAGGGCATGGGAACAAACATCGAGATATCGACGATGACGGGAAGGGCGTTGATCTTGCCGACACCGCTAACGACGTGATTCTTTGCTGGCGCTTCGAAGATGCGTGTGAGTGCTCTGCCGGATCCGGACTCGCTGGGGCGTGGCCTCTTGTATGGTCCCGCATGGAAGGGGCTTGCCGGCTCCCGAGTCGGTGGGGCGTGGTCTCTTGAATATGGTCGCCCGTGGGGTCTCTTCTGTATGGTCTCCCGTACGGTCTCCCGTATGGTCTCACGTACAGCGGGGGCGCGCATCAAGAAACCATCTGCTTTTCGTCCGGGTATCATGGGTTTCTTCGCTCCTCGCTCTGCGCGGTGACTTCCCGCGGCCGTTAAAGAAGCTGCTGCGTTCAGGGTGCTCCTGGTTTCCCCTCAGGGTCACCTCGCGCACGGGTTCTCAGGGTTGGGTTTCTTGCGAGGGTTTCTTGCGGCCGCGCCCGCATTGTATGGCTTCTCGTATGGTTTCTTTTTTAGCCTCATGTGTTGTTTCCCGTCTGGTCTCTCCTATGTTCTCGCGTACCGTCTGCCGTGCGGTCGCCCGAATGGTTTCCCGTACTGGTTTGCGTATGGTTTTCCCGTGTGGTCTCCCGTACGGTATCATGTGTTGTTTCTTTTGTCTCCTGTATTGTCTCCTTCATTGTCCTCCTCATGATGTTCGTTGTGCGAGTTTCAGTCTCTATGCTACCCTTCACTCTCTACAGTACGCTTCATAGTTCCCTAAACAGCGATTCCGTAACGATATTATGCTTCTGACACTTGGTAAGGCCCCTTTGCAATCGGTGGCCCACCGTGGCACCCCATCTTGGCCCCTGGGCCTCCTATCGTGAACTGATTCAAGTTGGTTGGGGTCGTCTGCCACAAGCGTGTCGTTTTTGTCACGTCGTCGGCCCCCGAATTTCTCGACACCATCATCGGGCCCGGTGTTCCGTCGCGGGTAGTTCTGTTCGACGGTTGCGTGGCCCAACAACGGCCCCCAGAAGGCGAAATTTTGAAACAAATGCGGCCGCGTTTTCTTTTCGCGACGTTCGAGACCTGGGTCTTGCTTCCCCAGGCAGGCTCTCGCTCGGCTCTTGAGCCCCGCCGGATTCCCGCCCATCCGCGCTTTCTCAATCGCCGGACCCGCGGCTGAGCCTGGGGAATCGGGTTGGCCCAGGCCGTGGACATCTTCGACGCCCCCGTGTTCAAATGGCGTGGGATGCATTTGGATGTGAGCAACATGAGGAAGGTGGAGAAGGACGATGAGCCAGGGGGAGGGGTAGGAGTAAGGGAGGGGTAGGATGAGGAGAATGAAAGATGATGATGATGATGAGGAGAATGAAAGATGATGATGATGATGATGATGATGATGATGATGATGATGATGATGATGATGATGATGATGATGATGATGATGAGGAGGAGGAGGAGGAGGAGGAGGAGGAGGAGGAGGAGGAGGAGGAAGAGGAGTGGAGACATTGGCGAGTGCAGTGGCTGAGGAGGATAGGCAACAATGAGGAGAAGAAGGAGGACGACGACTTGATGTTTGTGTGGTGACTGTCAGTGCGCCTCATAGTACTGTAGCTATGAGTCCTTGCACATGTTCTGCTACCCGATGGGGCGCCCAGTCTTAGTGCTGGCAAGGAGACAGATCGGAGCACAGCGGTTGTTTGTTTCGCGATGGGAGGATCTCCGTTCTCATCTACCTTTCTCGCAGGGGCCCGTCTGGCATCAAGCGACGCAATTCATCCCAAGGGCAACTTAATTTTCGAACGTGGACCGTCGGCGCGGGATGTGACTCATGATTTGCGATAAGAGTCGAAGGAGGAGGGGGAAGGATGACCAGCATGACGACAAGCGGGCGTTACGAGTGGGCGTGATTATTGGGCTTGTTGTCTGTTTTCTGACAGTACCTTGCAGGTGATGCAGGAACGTGATATGTGTTTCATGCTGCTCCAGCACTTCCCATAACCATCTAAGCCTGCCGCCCACGTCGTGCACCTCCAACATTGGATTCCGATGAATTCTCGTACCTGGGGCCTTTTGGAGAGGAGTTTGGGGCAGAGCGGTTGGAAGGCAGCCTTGCGATCCTGCGATCCGAGAAATTATGCCCTCTGAAATGCACGCTTCTTGGTGGCCAAGGTGTACCCCTCTTCCGTAGTACGCCGTCTCTCCCCCGAGGTGAGCCGACACTTCTTTCCGATCGCCGACGTCAAGCGGCTGCTCGACACCATGGCCATGTTCAAGCTGAACCGCTTCCACTGGCACCTCACGGACGACCAGGGCTGGCGCATACCCATTCCAGGCGCCTCGGATTTGCGCGGGCGGCGGACGGCCGCGAAGGAGCAGAGTCCCGACTTCCCCTGACAGGTAGAAAGCACGGTCTCTAGCTGCAGGCCGTCTTTGGAACATCTTGCCGTGAGGGAGTTTGCAAAACATTTTCTCTCAAACGGGTTGCCCGTAGCCACATGTGTAAGTTCAATTAGATTAGGCATTGATTTGGGCATAGTTGTAATGTCGCCGACCAGCCTAGCGCAGCGTAGATTGCAGCAACCGAGTAGATGGTTTCATCCTCCACGGGCTTGGATTTGTAAAGTGTGGCTTACCTGGGCCGAGCATGAGTTGAGATCACCCTGGCTCTGCCCAGCCTTTTTCTCTACTCGGGGATGGTACAATCGCGCTCCAGCGAACGCTCCAAAGTCTCCAGCAGTCAACTGACCGCTACTTGTGAGGAAACCCCACCGTGACCCCACCCTGAAGAGCGAAGCACCTCTGCAGCGGTTGCCGCACGGCGTCCCCAATCCTCGAGGCTTAACGCCACAGGCGCGTCACGGCACTGGCACGCCGCCACTCGCGCCAAGTTGCGTCGCTGTGGTTCTGCCCGGCTGGCCCGAGGAACAGCTCGTTCACGCCAGCTTCGCTGCTGCGGGAGAGGTGGCTGGAGCGGGGGGGAAGGGAAGCCGGAGGGGGGAAAAGACGGCAAGAGGGCCGGCGATGAGAGTGGAAGCGAGAGAAGAGGAGAGGAGAGGAGATGGGTGAGGGGAGGGGAGATAGTGGGGAGAGGGGGAGGGCGACAAGAAGGGATGTGATGCTATGAGGTAAGTTACGCAACATGCTGCACCGTCATAACGTATAGGACATGAGATGGGTTCGGGAAGAGTGGGAGGCGAGGATGAGGGATAATAAGGACGAGAGTTGAAGAGAAGAGTTGAGGGAAACACGAATTTTTGATGCGAAGGGGTCCTCGGATTGGATGACAATGTCCGTCGTCGCGTATGTACCTTGTGGTCCGACTTCTTACCATCTCATCATTGTTGGTGGTCGACGTTGATACATTCTTTTTCGCCCTGCGAATTTGGTACTACGCAGGGCATCTGGCACGATTAATTGCGGTTCGACGCTATCGGAGAGGCGCAGTTGTTTGAGATAGCCATTGACATCTTCATCCATTTCCTCTCCCCCTCCTCACCTCCCCTCTCCTCTCCATCCCCTCCAAGGATCTGCAGGGGTAGGCGGGTTCGGCGGGCATTGGTACCGCACGGGTTTCCCTGGTCGGCTGCTTACCTTTTCGGCCCAAGTGCACCGGGCAGTAAATTCATGCCTCCACGGAGCGAGAGTCAAAGAACAAGTCCTCCCCTCCATCCTCCGTCGCCCCCCTGCCCCATCCTGGCCATGTCCGCACAATCGCCGTCTGCAGGGGGGGAGTGCAGGCGAAAGCGCGGTGCTCCAAGGCCTAATCCAATTCCGAGTTCTTCCGCCGCCTGCCCTCTCCATGATCTCTCGCTCAGTGAAAGTGGAGGAGCAAGACAAGCGTGAGAACAACATGTGTCTGACGTGTGTCCGTGCGGATCTTTCCGTTCGGCGCTGGAGCACCCCTACCACATCCCCTAGCGGCGCTGGTGGCGAGGCCAAGGGTGTGGGGAGGGGGGTGTCAGCGCGGACCCCAGGGAATCACCGTTGACGTCCAGAGGAGAACTGTTTGCACTTATGGAATCTTACTTCGGTTCTTCAGTAACTCGTTGGCGAGCTGGTTTCGTGGGCGTTCCTGGGTCCTCGGGCGTTCCGTGGTGCCTCGTGCGCTCACTGGGAGTTCCTGGTTTTCAACTGGTTGCCGCCCTTCGGCGCCTTGCGGGCGCCTCGTGCGCAGGCTGGGAGTTTCAGGTCCTCACCTCGTCGCCGCCCGTGGGCGCATCGTGGCCGCATAGCTTGTACCACCTAGCTTGCAGCACGTGGCGTACGCTCCATGGCGTGCACCACAGCTTGCACCAACCTGCTTGAACCATTATGCAGATGTTGCACCACACAGCTTTTGCCGCGCAACGTACACCACACATGCAGCTTGCACCACCATGTATCGTACACCACATAGTTTACACCAGCTTGTGCCACCTAGCTTGCACCACATAGCTTGCTCCACATACAGTGTACCATACAGTCGTCACCGCACCGCTTGCAACACATAGCTTGAATCGCATGGTTTCATCACGTATCTTGGCTCAAGATAACATGCACCACAAAGCCTGCCAGCATGACAAAGCTTGCACGCACAGAGCGCAATACGTTACTGTTTTGGGTCCACGCTGGCAACCATTCGCGTTCATGGCTTCTATCTTCAACAGGACAGGTAAATCCTCCCTCCTCGCTCCTCTCCTTGCTCATTCTTCTGCGGCTGGTACTTTCCAGCCAGAGTGGGGCTGCTCCGATATGCAGCCGCCACCCGCCCTCTCTTCGCGCGCGCCGCTCGTCCTCTCCGCCCTGCTCGGCGCGAGAGGCTACCCGCTGCTCACCACCAAGGGCTCAGGCCCCAGGATGAAGGACGGCCAGGTGGTCACTGGCGAGGGCGTGGAGGGCTCGTATTCCGAGGCCGACATCGAGGCGCCCGCGGGATGGGGTCTCTCGGAGGTTGATCGACCTCCTACCCTGACACGTCGATTAGCAAATTGGCCGTTTTCGGTTCGCGAGAGGGCGTCGCGGACGTCGTTTTTGCGGATCCAGGTCCGTCGGTTTCGGATCAAGGCCGCTGTCACTACAGGGTGGTTTACTAGAGGGAGGTTTGTCCACCGCCGAGTCTCTGGAGGGAGGAGGAGAGCTGTCCCCCCGCCCTTGCGGCCTTGGACAGCGCAAGTCCCCATATCCTAGTTGGAGGTGAGGGGGTGAGATCGAAGTGGAACGGGGAGCCCCCTTACCGGGAAATCGGTTTCGGTTTCGTGTTCGTGCGTGCCGTGCGTGCGGGCGAGGCGACGTTGCGTGGGCGGGCGAGAAATGTCCCCCCTCTGGCTGAGGCGCGGCCGGACCAAAAGTCTCCCTTCGGCAACTGGTGGCGCGCGGTGTCCCTCCGGTGATGATGATGATGATGATGACGATGATGATGATGATGATGATGATGATGATGATGATGATGACGATTATGATGATGATGATGATGATGATGATGATGATGATGATGATGACGGTCATGGTGGTGATGATGATGGTGTCCCGATGATGATGTTGATGATGCCGATGTTGTTGATGGTGATGATGGTGTCCCGATGATGATGACGATGATGTTGATGATCCTGAGGATGTAAGTTATGATGGGATGTTGTGATGGTGAAGATGGTGATGATTGTGTCCCGATGGTGATGATGATAGATTTGATGATGATGATGTTGCTGACGATGGTGATGATGATGATGATGGTGTCCCGATGATGATGATGTTGATGGTGATGACGATGATTGTGCCCCGATGATGGCTATGATGTTGATGATGCGGATGGTGATGAGGTGAGGATGATGATTTTGATGGTGGTGCCCCGATGATGATGATGATGCTGATGTTGATGATGATAATGGTGTCCTGATGATGATGGTGACGATGATGATGGTGTTCCGATGATGATGATGTTGATGATGCTGTTGCTGATGATGATGATGTTGGTGGTATCCCGATGATGATGAGAATTATTATGTTGTTCATGATACCGAGAATCCGATGATGGTGAGGATGTTGATGATGGCGGTGTTCGTGATAATGATGATGATGGTGCCCCAATGGTGATGATGTTGATGATGATGGTGACGATGATGGTGTCCCGATGATGGTGATGATGATGATGGCCATGGTGGTGATGATGATGGTGTCCCGATGATGATGATGCTGATGTTGATCATGATGATGATGATGGTGTCCCGATGATGATGATGTGGATTGTCCTGGTGATATTGATGGTTATGAGATGATGTGATGATGATGAATATGTTGATGCGGGTAGTGTCCCGATTATGATGATGAGCTCGATGATGATGCTGGTTATGATGATGATGGTGGTGTCCCGATTGTGATGATGATGATAGCGATGACGGTGTCCGATGATGATGATGAAGATGATGATGAAGATGATGATGAGGTGATGCTGATTTTGATGCTGGGGGCCCGAAGCTGCTGATGATTCCGATGTTGATGTTGATGGTATCCCGGTGGTGATGGTGATGAAGATGGTAACGATGATGATGGTGCCATGATGATGATGTTGATGATGCTGGTGTTGTTGATGATGATGCTGGTGTTTCGATGATGATGGTGACGATGTTGTTCATGATGATTATGAGATTAGGATGATGGTGGTGTTCCGATGATGATGATGGTGCCCCGATGATAATGTTGATGGTGATGATTGTGGCGATGATGGTGTCCCGATGATGACGATGGTGAAGATGATGATGTTGATGATGAAGGTGATGACGTGGTGATGATGATGGTGTCCCGATGATGATGATGATGATGATGTTGATGTCGTTGGTGGCGATGATGTCGATGATGGTGATGATGAGGATGGCGTCGATTGTGCGATCGATTGTGGTTTCGATCGTGATATCGGTAGTGAGACCGAATGTGAGATATATTGTGAGATCGATAGTGAGATCGATCGTGAGATTGATTGTGAGATCGATAGTCATATCGATTGCGAGATTGATCGAATGAAATGGATCGGTTGATATCGATTGTGAGATCAAGTGAGTAATATCGATCGAGCGAGACCGATCGTGAGATCGATGGTAAGATCGATCGTGAGACCGATCGAGTGTGACGTTGGTTCCTCCCCCCCGAACCTCCTTATCACCCGAAGGGTGGTCGTATAGGTGTGGGTTTCTTTTCATTCATGTCATACCTCCGCTTGCTCACCTCCCACCGCCTTCACTCATACCGCGACCATCTCATACCCGCCCGGGAGCAGTCACATTCAGAGTCAAACGCCAGGGCCATGAGCAGATACATCATATCCATACCCACTCACTTCCAGACTCTCTCACTCCCTTCAGACTCACGCGTATCATATCCAGACGCATCCATATTTACCCAGAGTATTTCACACTTGGACTCACCCATGTTCAGGTTCATTCGTACTGAGACGCGCACGTAGATGTTCACTCGCACTCAGGCCCACTAATTTCACTCACACTCATACTCGCATTCTGACTGACCCTCGCCAGGACCACTCACACAAAAACTCAGTCAAATCTAGACGCATTTTTGTTCAGACTCACCCAATAATCCTGTATGTCTTCGGCCGACTCCGTGTCCCTCCAGCGGGCATAGGTTTTGACTGGGCTCACTTTGGGATCCCCGACAAGCCTCCACCAGCCCGCGTTCGCCAAGTTACGATAGGGAGGTTTGGTTTACCGTGTCGCGCCGCCGTGTCTGGCCAACCACGCTTCGGCGCGACACGCTAACCGTTTTCGATTTCCCAAACGTAGACGTCCCGAGCCTTTCACCGTGTTGATGCTGAGTTACACTGTCAATGCCTCGCTGTCCTGGGGCCCAGGAGTCCTGGGGCGTTGCTGTGTTCTTGCTGAACTACACTGTCAATGCCACGCCTTCCTGTGGCTTTGCTGCGTTCCGGCTCTGAACGCACACCGCTTGAGGCGGCGGAGAGCTTGAAAGATCCATTGAACAAAAGCGCCGCGGAACGGCCCGACACGCTACCCGCTTGCAAGGCATAGCGTGTCGCTGGGGCCGCCGCCGCGACACGCGTTCCCAAAGCTTCTGACCGTAATTAGGGCTCTGGGAGCAAGTGGGCAGGGCCTCTGTCGCTTCACCCCAGCGCAGGATGGAAGTCGGGCCCGAGAGGCGAGGGCCGTCGCTCTCCGCGGCCCGGTCGACCCGGCCGCCTGGAGGCGTCGTCGTCGTCGACGTCGTAGTCCGTCGTCGTCGTCGTTGTCGTCGCCGTCGCCCTCGTCCTCATCGTCGTTGTCGTCGTCGTCGTCGTCGTCGTCGCCCGGAGGCGGTGGTGGCCTACGCCGCGGCCCTGCACATCGAGGTCGTACCAGAGATCGACGTGCCAGGCCGGGTGGAGGGGGGGAGGGGTCACTGCCGTCCAGCGATCCAGATCTCCGCCGATCTTTCCTCCTCCTCCTTCTCCTCCTCCTCCTCCTCCTCCTCTCCTCCTCCTCCTCCTCAGTCGCACCACGGCCCAGAGATGCAGCGCGCGACTGAAGCCCACACTCATTCATCCGACCCCTTTCATTCCCATGTCAGAACATGATGGCAGGGCAAGGAGCAGGGAGTGGCGGCGGTTGGAGACTTGTGCGAGTAATGACACACAATCCATTAACCGCCGCGTCGCCAGGCAGACTCGTCGACATCTCTCAGTAGTTCGGCAGCTACGATAGTGTGATGCTGCAGGGGGCTGCGGTCAGAGATCGAGGAGAGGTGTCCAGGAACAGAACATCACATCACGCATTTTTTCATGCTGGGCATGGCGCAGGCAGTAACGGGTATCCATCGGGCTTCACGTCAAACGCTGCAAGCTACCGTATAGTATTCGAGTGACTGCCCCACGAGGGCGATTGCAGGGAAGAGGTATCATGATACGTTATCGACGTGACAGGCACGACATAGCAGCTGTTTCAGTGTATTTCCCCGACAAGAGGCAACGGGCAAAGAGCAGCTGCATATCAACGCACGGTGGCAGGACTGTTCGACATGGTTACATGAGCAGCCGAACAGACTCCCATCCAGATGCATCCCCATCATTGGCACGGATCTCAAGTCTACGTGTGGACAGGACACAGCGGAAACGAGCATCTCGGGCAGCTTTAGAGGAGGACGAGAACGGCGTCAACTACGGCATACTACGTCCGACGCTCAAAGCTCACGGATTGGTTTTAGCAAGCACCTGTTATGAGGCAGGCGTCGCATATCACGGCATAGCCGACACTTTTCGCGAAAGAATGGGTTTCACCATCGTGCCCAAGGCGGTTCTACAAAACACACCGGAATACATGATATCTTGGAGACAAGGCAAGGCTCTGCAACACATAAGATGCGGTGGACCCAAAGATTCTTACCCAGTGAACTAGTCTTTCTATCATTCATATGAACACGTTCAACAACAGACAGGGCCAAGAACCCCGAACGCGGAGGCATGCAACGCTATCTTCTGCTATGGGCTTCAGAGCGAACAGTGCGTCAAACAAATAGACGCAGACTACATATGCAGATGCCATTATTCGAACAATGGGAGTATGAAGGTAATATTGATATACTCAATGCGGGTATGATGCAATGTATCGGCGAGGTGGCGCGGGCTCGGTTGACAGAAGCCCGAGGCGACAATGACAAAGGTTGATGACAATTTCAACCAATACATAGCTTGAGATGATGGATCAACGAGTGGCAGATCGAGCTGAAGCGCTATGGGAGGCCTGGAAAGAACGCAAGTTTTATGACGCACGCCGACTGGCACGACTTCTTGCGGGCATGCGCAGTGGACCTCGGGGCAGGCATTACTGCAAAGTTCCCACGCCCTGGGCATCATCACTGGATTGGATCAGCAAGTTTCAGAAGGCGGGAACTCAAGAAGGCGCAGCAGCACGTGTATTGTTCAGATTCACAGCTCCTCAGCGCGCCATAGGGTTTTGGAGACAGCCTTTTTCAGAGCAGACCTCTGGCCACGACCATCGCAAAACATTACATCTTGAATGGGCGAGAACTCAGGAATCTGAAATGATAGAGTTCCATACGGCACATGGAAATGCACTCCATGACGTTGAACAGCTTCTTTGAGCCATCAAGAAATTACCATCGTGGAGATCAACGCCCGGCTGCGGCACCTCAGTAGATCTTCTACGAGTGCTGGCACATCCCAACTCCCCAACTGGTACTACAATCCGCTGGATTAAAAAGTTGGGACGGCGGGGTTCGAGAGAGAGAGAGAGAGAGACGCTGTTGGCCACCCGTTAGGCCATGGGGCCCAGGACAATGTTGGATTTGATGCCGATTTGGGAGTTTCTGACGCATACCTCACCCCCTTTTAATATTATAAAGGCCAAATGGGGCCGGCGTCTGAAAGTGGCATTCCGCTTAGGACTTCCTCAAAAAAGTGTGAGATCACTTTCCAGGGCGATCTGAAATTCTCCCATGCCGTCTGAAAGTGGCGATTTCGCTTAGGACTTCCTCACAAAATGTTTCAGATCGATGTTCATGCCGCCTGAGAGTGGTCGTTTCGCTTAATACGTCTTCAAACATAACTTTCAGGTTGCTTTCCATGCCGCCAGAAGAGAAAGATTTTGTGTGCGATGATTTCCATAACTTTGTGCTGCAGAGCTCCGCGCCCTGCGGAGCCGTTCCGTCATTCGGTTCACGGGCCTGCCCTGGAGTCATCTCGGGGTTCATCGATGGTGGGGGCTCGAGGGCCAGTCGACCGGCGAAACCCGCGGGGATTGCTCTTTCGCATAGTGCCGGTCACAACTTTTTAATCCAGAGGGTGGCAGAAGAGGGCACGATGTCGAGGATTACGGAGTGCAGGTGAGCAGCTACGACATGCAGAGTCTGATGGTTCTCACATCGGATTCAGGCTGCCTGCCATCTCAGAATCTGAGCCGCTTCGTCGCCACGCCCCGACGCTGGGCGCCGGGGGCCTTGATCCCGGTCAGACTCCAGCTCGCGCGGATCCTCGCATCGCGTCTACGGCTGCAGCGGAGAAAGATGGAGAAATCGAGGGGACTACTGAACTACAGATACCAGCTTTCGAGAAATGCATGTGCCCATTATGCCGCACGGTGCGCCAGGTTGGAAGAGTCCCAGCAGTTTGGCATCCAGCACATCGCCGTCGACCCCCGATGCACAATGACAAGGGGAACGCGGCCAGATAAGGACCCATCATTGTGGTCTGTGGATTGGAAAGATACGTTTCCGATCGCTGATGAACCCAGAAGCTGAGGCGATGAATGCAGATCCGCGGCAGAAGGCTTTCCATTTGAAGCCCCCCGAACAGGTCAGAGCGCCGCGTCGCGCCACCGGAGGCGACTTGGCCGCGTCCTTTCTTGCGGATGAGATCGCGATCGAGATGGCTGGGGCGACTGCGCAGTATGTGGCCGCAGTCGCAGCGTGGGAAAACTGCCTTGCTCTACAAACATATGAACATAGCACGGGGGGCAGGCAGATTGGGGGGACTTACCAGTCGAACGCTTCGCGTAAAAAGGGCGAGCGCAGCTGGGCAGGTCCCGGCATCCAGGCGGGCGCAAAAAAACTGCAACAATGTCTTCTCTCTGCGGGGCAGCAGAAAACATCGAATGCAGGCATTGCGCGCGGCGTGGCACAAAATGGGCAAGTTCTGGTCTACTCGAGGCCCGCGGGGTTCAAATGGGTTGTCTTCTCGGGGCCCATCACGCACGCAGCTATCTCAGGAGTGGGGGCTCGCGCGCTCAGCGCGCGCAGCCCCATCGCGGAGCAGGGCCCCGCCCCCCGTCGGCAGATTGTCCACAGATTCGCCAGAGTCGTTCTTAGGAGCAAAAACACTCAGAGGCAAACGGGCCGCGCGCGAGCCCCGCCAAATACATGTGCGGCACGCTGTTCGCGGAGCTGCGAATTCGGCGGTTAAAATTGATGCAAGATTGCGCATCCGCCAGCACATGGGGCAACCCGTCGCTGCACTTGTAGGGCGGGCCAGACGTGGGCAGCAGGGCTTAGACGCAGATGAGCATGGAGTAGTTTTACCAGCAGCTAATGCACGGCAAAAGCAGTTTTGGCAGGATGCACAGGCACTCGAGAGGGCCCCAGAGGGGCCCGATTATGTAGCAGAGCTTGGGGGCATTTTTTTAATGTACATAAATAAGAATAATACTTGCATAAACGTTTAGAGGGGAAGCCAGGTGCTCGTTTTGAAGAATAGACGCTTCAGAACTTAGGTCGCGAGAGCTAGCTCGCAGCATGCCCCCACCAGGCCGAGGGTCAGGCGAGGGGGTTGCGAATCCTCCCGCCCCCGATGATCTCGCAGGCGGCGCGCCAGGCATTGCGTGTCCTGCGCGCAATGGAAGTTTCACGGGCCGGAAAAGCACGGCGGCGCACTGCGCGGGGGCGCGCGCCGAAGGCAGGGGCGACGCGGAAGAGATCCTGTGACGCAGGTGTGCCGCGGACAGGATTCCGCATGCAGCCGCGCCCCCTAATCATTGCATCCTTTGCAAAAGCAATTTTGCGGATCGAGCCACGGCCCAGTGGCGCGCGGCCGCGGCGGTCAACAATTGACGGGGCATGTCTGACTTTAGCGTGCGCGCCCCGCCCAGAGCATCACGCTCGCGCGCGAATTGCCCGCTGTGCTTGTTCGCCGCCCCGACGCCGGCGCAGTTGGATCAGCGTCTCGCCAGCGCGCGCGCTGCCGCAGCTGCGCCAACGCGCTCTACACATTGATGCGGCGTGGTCGGGGTCGACGCAGGCGCCGGGGGGCGCGCGGCCACCCTGGCGCGAGAAGCGGAACGAGCGCGGCGGGCGAGGATCGGATGGCCAAGAACGGAAGTTACTTTTACAGTAGGAGGCGCGGATGAGAGAGCGAGAGGCAATCGACGCGCTCTTCAGAGGCCCCACGGGCCACCCCGTTTTGGCGATCAAGGCGTCCGCGGCCAGATGCGAGGAGTTAGTCAAAGAGGCAGGCGCAGGTCACGAGCGCAGATTTCCCCATCGTCACGCCGCCGCCGCGGCGCTGACAGTATTGGGCGTCATTTCGACGGAGGGCAAGCTGGAAGACAGATGATGCATCTTCGCGGCGCCCAAGCGTTCGGACGAGGCGCGGCTGCGAGGCCAACCGGCGGACTTCGAGGGCTGGCGCGTCACATGCAGAGCGGGAGATATGCAGCGGAAGCAGGGAGTGGCCCCAACGTCGAGATTGGAATTTCACTTCGAGGGGAACTGCCCAGAAGGACTCGACGACGGGCAAGAAGCAGAACTCTCGCAGATGAATTTCCACCCGCTGGTGCTGATCGCGAAGGGCGGCAACGCGTGGGTGGACATCGACAGGTCGGCGACGTTGCGCCTCCGCGCGACGGGCATCCAGAAGCTCCCAGGGAAGGCGCCCGCAGGCGGGCGCGCGCGCGGTCCGGGCCCAAAGTGAGAGCGACGGGGGCAGCGGGACAGACGAGAGATGAAGGAGTAGGCACCTCGTCTGCGCTGTACTTGCCTCGTCCCCGCCCGCCTCCTCTCGCCTCCGGGGCCGCCGTCGCTCGCTTACCCCCGCCCCTTGAGCACCAGGTCTTGGGGGGGGGGGGGGGGCTGGGGGCCCTCGGATCCCGAGTCGGATCTAGAGTTGGCTCGCAGCTAGAGCCGACAAGCACCCCCGCGCCGTGGCGCCGCTTCTGGCGCAGCGCGCGCCTACAGCAGCGGCGCCGGGCCCTGCGTTCCCTTTTCGAGTCCCAGGCCCCCTGGTAAGTTGTAAACCAAGGTTTTGCGGTGCCCGCGAGTAGATAGCTATTGTTAACTAATATGGGCATCGATGCAGATACCAGCAGCAGCAGCAGCTCTCTCTTCTCCTCCTCCTCCTCCTCCCCCTCCTCCTCCCCCTCCTCCTCCTCCTCCTCCTCCTCCTCCTCCTCCTCCTCCTCCTCTCAAGTGCCTTTCTGGCCCAGGTCGCCAGATTGTTTCCTGGGCTGTACCGGACTCTTGTCTTCGCTCACTTGAGGGCCTCTCTGAGGTCAACGCAGGGAAGATTTCTCGATTCATTTCGCTGCCATGGCGCTTGCAACCCCCAGTTCTCGCGACTGGGACCGAGTGCCCTGGTGGCATCCGCGCCCCCATGCTCAGGGGGGCCAGCAGCCGCGTGCTCGAGGGAGCAAATGGCTGTGCACTTCCTGCCTGGCAGCTATGCGAAGTCTGCTGGACTTACCGTGTCACTCCAGGGTACGGGCCGCCGCGTCTTCCGAGCGGCGTCTGGCCCAATCCTGTCGCGCCGGGACAGTGGTCTGCCCCCGCGCATGGCCCTGTGCTGCTTCCTGCTCGTCCTGGCCCACCGTTCGTGGCTGTCGGTGGTGGCGGGCCTCCTCATCGCGGCGGCGGGCATCAGTCAGGCGGGCGCCGCCCCCCGGCCACCCCTGAGGGCGAGGTTAAGTCGCGCGTGGAGTAGCGCGTGCAGCTCGCTGCCGCGGGCGACGCCCAAGGCGCGGCCCAGCGCTCGGAGCTCGCCGCCAAGGAGGCGGAAATTGAGAGTCATCTCCGAGCCCCCCCTTTAAAGCGGCACGCCAACAGGGCGTTCCGCGACGCGCGCGCTCTCGAGGGCAGGTTGTCGAAGGCTGTCGGGGCCTTTGAGTCGACGGCCGCCTCGTTCGAGGATCATCGCGGCCGCGCCAAGTCTTTGCCTTATGAGTTGCGTGAAGCGGAGAAGTCTCATAAGAGGTTGGTGGAGCAGCAGCGTTCGCGGGTGGCGCCCAAGCCTTCTGCGTCAGATCAGTTCTTCCAGGCTTGTCGATCGAGTCCACTTTCGCGGGGGAGGCGGTCAATGTCTCTTCCGCGCCCATCGACGCGTCGGCGCCTGATTTGTCTGAGGCTGACAAGAATGCATTTGAGGTGCGTCGCGGTCGGTGGCAGGGTGAACTGCGACGAGCGGTCAAGCAGATGTTCGGTGACGCGGCGGGGAAGTCCAAGCAGTTTGAGCAGCGGCAGAAGGGCGAGATGGCCAGGTTGGCGACCAAGAGACGTAAAGGAGACTTCGGGCGCGGCCTTGCGGGCGGCGCGTCGGCGGACGCTTCGACTCCGGCGGGGGCGAGCAGCACCCCCAGTACTGCGGGGCCGTCGACGGCGGAGGGGGGAGCGGTCGACGCCGTGCGCGGGCCCGCGGGCGCTGAGGGCCAATCGTCTGTTGAGCGGGATGACTTGCGGGGGCGAGCTGAGGCCATCGCCGGGCCCTCGCCGCCGCCGCCCGTCGCCGATTTGGCCCCTGCTGGGGGTCGCCCTCGGGGCGACGAGGCCATGTCGGATCTTCGTCGCTTTCGAGCGCAGTACTGGCCCCTTTTTCTTGGGCCCTGTGTCCCAGGAGCCCTTTTTTCCTTCTCGCTCTCCCGGGGGCCCGCGCGTCGGTCGCCGTCTGGGGGCGCCCCGCGGGCCAGCCGCGTGGAACAGTTGCTCTATTGTTTCTTTATTAAATTTGCCAGGGTGAGAACCGCCCCGTTCTATTTTAGGACTGCCCCATTCTACTCCAGAGCCGCCGCCCCTCGGAGTAGAAACGCCCCGTTCTATTCTAGAACCACCCCTGCGCGCTTACGTATTTAATATCAGGGTCATCGAGGTTTCGTCTAGGCCCGGTGATCCCAGCCACCCTCGCCTGGGCCCCGATTTTTTAGAATCCAGATTCGTGCTTGTGCTGTTTTGTAACGCCATTCGTATTAGGCAGCGCGCTGCCGACTCAGGCTTACGCTATACCGCCCACGCTGTGCCCGCTGTGTTTCGACGCGGAAGACGCGCTAAGGCATCGTTTATGGGAATGTGCGGAGGTATCGCGCGAGAGGGAGACTCTGGTCTTGGACGTAGTGAGGTGGCGGGCGGAGGGCGCGGGCGACGTGCTCGCGTGCGGCGGAGTTTCCAGCCACCTTGCCGAGTCTTTCCCGTGCCCCCTTCAGCCGGGTGGTGCGCTGGTCGAATGGGTTTCTCCCGCTGTCGGGGGCTCCATGCTCGACGACGCTTTCGTCTGATATATGTGTATATATATACATATATATATATATTCGCGGACGGGTCATCCAGCAGGGGGGTCATCCCCGAACTCGATCGTGCGGGTTGGGCCTTCTCTCGCTCTGGCACCGTGACACAGGTCCCGGGATCGTTAGAGTGCGGGGGCCAGCCTGGCCCCCGTATCCACTGACGGCGCAGGCCGCTAAGTTGCATGCTTCCTTGGTCGCGACGCAGTGGTCGAGTGGTCCTTGCGAGCTGTTTGTCGGTTGTAAAGCCTGCGTTGGTTGTCGCGCCCTTCCGTGGGAAGGGCAATGCTCTCCCAAGCGCGCACGCTGGAGTTGCTCAATTCGGTCGAGAGTTTTCCTAGCGGAGCAAAGTACACAGAGCCCAAGCCCACCAGACCATCGAAAGGGCCGAAGGTAGCTGGGTTCTTTACTTGCGTGAGGGGAACCACGTGGTCGACGCCTCGGCGAAGCAGGCTGCGTTGATCCACCCACAGCCCGACAACGCGGTAGCTGAGGATGTAGATGGCAAGCTGGCAATTGCGAGAGTTGTGGGCATTCTGGTCGCGAAGCTCTCACCGTTTCTTTGGCCGCAGCTCGATCTAGGGCCGAACGTGCAGGGGGCCCCCGTTGCCGCTCCTGTGAGCAAAGAGCAGGGTCCGACGCGCGATTGGAGCTGGACGGGACGTTTTTGGCAGTGCTCTAAATGTTTTCGTGGATCACGTTCAGCCGACAAGCCGCCCGCGAGCTTGTGCCATGGTGGTGCGGGCGTCGGGATCCGTGGCATGGATGCTATTGCGTTTTCTGCTCTGGGGCACAGCATGCTGTGTCTTGGCGCCTCGGACGGCAGTTTCGTTTTTGTGCGCTTCAAGTGCATGTTCTACACTGGCGGTGGGCATGTTCGAGGCGTCTTCGAACCTGCCAAAGGATCTCGGGCGTCGATGGCCAGAGCCAGCACGCGCCATTCCTCGCCGCGGAAACAGCGACGCTGATAAGGCATTTAAGAACCTGCTCCATAATTGTCTGGTCTGTTGGTGGGGTCTGGGGTCCTGTTCTGTGGTTGCCCCGAGTCAGTACCCGCCCCGCCCTACCGTGTGGTGTCTGGCTGGACTTCGCCTTTCGTTTCTTCTTGTGCGTCGCTGGTTTGTGCCAGCATGCTGCTTCCCCCGCTGCGGCGGCAGCGGCATTGTTCAATCATTGAGGGGACTGCCCCATATTGTCTGGGTGTATGGCAGTGTCGCGGGTCGGATCCTATACCGGGGCTGCCCCGATGCAGCACCAACCCGCTCTAGCCTAGAACGGTCCCGTTCTTGGCTATAGCGGGACGGGTCGAGTCTTGAACGGGGCCGTTCTAGTCCAGATGGGCCCTTTCCTGCTCCGTTGGCGCCAGGCAGGGCATCACCTTTTGTTTCTTCTCGCCCAGCCTGTGTGCGCGGCTATAAATTCCGAGCCTGCCTGTTAGAGGTCGGTCAGTGGTTTTGTTTTTTGCCTCGGGGGTCTCGCCTTCCCCTGAGGTGACGTGCGGGCTGCATGCTGCGCTGCAGCAGAAACTCCTCCTCCTCCTCCTCCAACTCCGGTTCCTTCTCCTTTCCCTTTTCCTTCGGCGTGATGCGCGTCTGTCCCGCTCACTGGGTGCGAGGAAGACAGCGGCTTTTGAGTGCAACCTTTTTCTCGTTTGTGCCATTCTTCCCCCGCTGAGTCAAGATGTCTTTTTCATCTGGCCTTCTGTGCGTGGCGGCCTTCGAGTTTTGACGCTGGTTTTTTTGAAGCATGCTGTCCGCTCCCATCTTCTCCCTCCAAAAATGTGTTCGATCCCAACGTGTTTCGCCGAGTTCGGTCTCCAGGCCTGGAGCCGCGGACCGACATCATCAAATCGGAGGATGTCCGGGTACGCGTGAAGGTGTCCCTTCGCTGGAGTGCCCCCTGGTGCGGGCCCACGGTGGGCCCCACTTAGAGCCCCATCCATCAGGACCCCATCTTTGAACCAGCGACCAGTGGCAGAGGCTTGCGCGCCTGGATCTGCGCCCCCCCGCGGTGCTGCAGAGCCGCGCACCAGAGGCCTCTGACCAAGCCGAGGACCCTTTATTTTGCGTACTGCCGAAGCAACGGGTCCTGAGGGGAAGATGCGCTTGCGTGTGCTCTTTGGCGCTTGCTAGGTAAGGAATCGCGCCACCGCATCGGCGCACGTGTACACGGCCGTGCACCCTCACTGTGTGCACGCGCGTGCACGGCCGGCCAGGGAGTTGGGGATCAAGGCTCGAGGTTTTGAGGAGGGATGTTTTCTGTTGTGGTCAATTGTGTCTGAATGTTATTTGCGCATCCAGAGGCCCTCGTCAGCACGGCTGGATCCGCATGGGTCTTCTGGCCAAGACGAACACTTGGAAAGATCCATCGGCCGATTTGTTTGGTGAATCGGAGGTCGGAGAAATGACACCACCATCACCAGTGGACCCACCGCCAGCGAGTATGTCCATGATTCCTCCCCGAGCCGTCAAGTTGGAGGTGCATCAAACGCGACGCCGCAAAACAGTGGGACCACACCACTAGTAGCCCCCCAGGTCGCACCACAGCGCCGATGCATCGGCAATGCGGCGCAACCGAATCCCGCATCCAGGCATCACAGGTGCATCGTCGATGAATCGTCGATGCGTTTCCATGTCTGGGCCACATGCAATCCAGCTCCAGTACTACGCCGGACGGGGCTGAGACGGGGATAAATCCCTTCCAGAGCGCTCCAGAACGCTTTCAGAGCGTTCCTGGACGCTCTGAGAAGGCCGCGGCGCCCGAGACATCCTCCAGAGCCGCGGGATCCCAGAGATTCTCGATTTATCCTCACCCGATGTGCTCCTCCTCCTGGCCTCGTCTTAGGGCTCCCTGCCCGCCCTCTGGCCAGGGCACGCCGCTGCCGCCATCAGCGCCTACCCCGAGCTGGGCAACGTCGGCTCCCAGCCACCCCCGGCGCCCTTGAACGAGTGGGGCCAGTTCAAGTGGCTCGAGGGCGGGGGGGAGGCAGGTATGGGCAGGAGCAGGAGGGGAGGCTGTCGAGACTCTGATCAGAGGAGGGAAAGGTGCCCATACCGCTACCCCTTCCTTCGTTTTCGCTTTTTTGGGCCTCCCCTGGGAGACCCTCGTCGCCACCACTGGATGTCGCCTCGAAATCCGGGTCAGAATGCATCCCGGGAGAGGTCCGGGGAGTAGCTGTATCGGTAGTTTTCTTGGTCTCCCAGGAGGAGGGAGGGACGCCGTCGAGACTCTCCAAGGGCTTGCACTTAGGGGTTCAGGGGTTCTTACTCCTCTACTTCAGTAATTCGGTGTTCTGGGTTTTCCCGTGCCTTGCGTGGCACATTTTGCGTCTCTCCTCCAATCAGTGCTTGCACTACGTAGGGTTCTTACTCCTCTTGCCTTAATTTCTAGTTTGGTACATGTTTTACTAAACGCATTTTTACATTGCTAGTACCCCCTCTTGTGCCGCCCCTCTCTCTCCTCGTCCTCCTTTTCGTCCTTGTCGGCTTTGTCGCCGCTCAAGTTTTCGGCTCGAGGATTTCCAGCGAGATCTACGAGCCCTCCGGATTTTGGACGGCACCGCGGGAGGGTCAGAGCCTCACGTTGCGCGACGGCACTACGAAGTTCTGGTGGTACGGCGTGGCCACGGTCCTCGGGTGGAACGCGCCCGACCTGGCCGACGAGGGCCGTCCCTTCTGGGCGGCAGCGGCGGAGTTCGACCCCTACGGCGAGGGCGACTACGAAGAGGTGGGCGAGATCGCCGCGAAGGGTTCCAGAGCGACTGTCCTGATGGCGCCGTGGGCTAGGTGGAACATAATCTACTACAAGACGGGGCCCTCGCAGGGGGTGGTGATGCTGTTGGTTTCGCGGATCGGCAAGACGAACAGCGTTACCTGGACAGCGTGCGACCCGACGTTGAGGGTCCAAGTCATCAGTGCTCGTGACAAGGAACGCATCTTCACCGAACCTGTCAAAGAGCTGACCTGGACGCAACATCCTGGGCTGAGCGCGGCGAGCAGGGACAAGGTGCTGACGGCTTCGGAGCGACTGATTGCTCGACGCGAACTGGAGGCTGAGGATGCGACTAGTTCGGCGCCAGCGAAAGGCAAGATGCAGAAGAAGAAAAATACGAATAATATTAAGAAGCCGAGCAAAAAAGACCGACTTGTTCGACTGGCTGAAGAGCGGTGTGATGCACACGTTCGGTTTCTTTTGGCTGCGGCGCTCGGCAGGAGGTTCCGTGGCGCTCCTGCTCCTGAGCTGGAGGGCGTGGAAGTTCCTTGGCTTGGGGTCGGTGCTGCGGGCGGTGTACGACTCCGTCCTGGCAGCTGGAGAGCTGGCAAAGGGTGCGCAAGACTGTTACGAGAAGGCCGAGGAGATGTACGAATCAGGCGAGATCGAGCAGATGGGGGTGACGATCGGAGTCGGCTTGGCGGTGACCTACCTCGGTTATCAATTTCTGATCATCGGTGTCGGCCTGCCAAGGCTCTGGAGCAGCGGCGACAGCGACAGCGAAAGCGAGGTGTCGGACGGGGAGCTCGTGGCAGGGACTTCCGTGGCAGACTCGGACGACGAGCCTGATTCAAGGCACCTGTTCGCGGAGCTGGCTCGGGGGCAGAACATCTTACAGGCGTCGGTGGCCTCGCTAGCGGACATGGTGAGCAAGAAGGCCAGCGCGTCACCGGTGGCAGCGCCTACGGCGCCTCGGAAGGGTCTCAGCTTCGACAGCGACGGTGAGGATGGCGAGCTGCGTGCTAAGCCGACGGACGCGCAGGTTGACGATTTTCTGCGGAAGTTGCAGGAAGGTACCTCGGCTCCGACGACTCCGGCTTCGGGGTCTCGCACTAGTTGGGAGAAGGTCTCGTCGCCTGGCACCTCTTAGCGTCGGTGAGACGGTCGCGCAACTGGAGCTCGAGGCACGCAGTTCAAAGGACGGGGTGTTGGCCGCGTTGAAGTCCTACCGTGACGTGGAAGGCGCTCGTGTTGGAGGAGTGCGTGCGAGGGTGGCTCCCGCTGTCCCCGCCCGCTTGTATAAGAGTGGGCGAGGCGCCCGAACGGAGCTGGAGGACTGGCTACGCTCGAAGGAGCTGACCAAGTGCTCGATCGCGCCGGAGATCTACAGGCTCGCGGCAGTTTTGGACAGGATGATGACGCGCGGCGAGTTCGACGCGCTGATCAAGTCACAGGCGGCGGAGCTCACGTGCCTCAGGACCTATTCGAACTTCAAGGCCTACGAGAATGTGGAGGTTGAGTCGGTTTGGCGTCGCCCCAAGACGGCCACCGGATCGAAGTGGAGGGCAGAGGTGAACTGGGGCTACGCCGACGAGCACCTGGGCCCGAACAAGTCGACGACGGCTGACGTGATGGCGGCGGACGAGGAGGTTGCTGAGCGCTTGAAGAAGAAGGCCGCCATCACCAAGCACCTCTCTCTCGGCGGAGGTGCGTCGGGGCATGCGGGCGCGGACGAATACGTTGCGATAGGGAGGTTAGCGGCTCCTCCTTTCCGCGCCGACGCCGAAGGTGTAAGTCCGCGTTGATTCCTTTCCCGTGGGTTCAGTGGAGGTCGGTCGGCTACGAGCGGGAGGAACTTCGCGCAGGTGCCCTCGGGCTCGGTGTTATTCAGCGTCTTGTTCCTGGCTCTTTCTGGGCATTTGTCGCGAGCGAGGCGAGCAAGCAGGCGAGCAACTCTCATCGGGGCCATGGAGTCCAGTCGTCGTCGGGTACCTGCAGCGGAGATTGGCGAACGTCCGCGGGACCCTCTTCGGGGCCTTCCTTTCCCTCCGCTCGGGGCGGTGGGGGCCTCGGGAACGAAGATGTCGGAGGCAGAGCAGAGGGTAACGTGGGGGAGATTGTCCCGGGCCATAGCGTCGATTCGGTGCCTGGCCCGCGGTCGCGCCCGCGTGGCGGAGGAGTTGCGGCTGCGACTTTGCAGGAAGTCATGGTCTTCAGCTATGTTACTGCAGCGGGCGGTCATCAACAAGCTGCGGGAGTTGCTGGCGGAGCGCGCCAGCTGGGGGGGCATCGACGATGGCAGGGCGGTTCTCAGCCGTCTTGGAAAAGGGCAGTTGATGGGCTACGGCGCGCCGGGGAAGACGAAGAAGGGTACTGGAGTAGTGAGGAAGGGCGACGTGTGCGACTTGATAGCGGATCGGGTCTCGGCGCCGACAGTCGGGGCGAGGGGCCTCGACGCGCCGCGGCTTTCGTCAAAGGCGCGCCCCCGCCTCGACAGCGCGGACGGGGCTCGTGCTGAGGTGCGACGACGAGGTGGATTGGGTCAATTACCAGCATACGAAGGGCTACAGCGACCCTGGGCGGAAGGTGAAGTCGAATTGGTTGGCCCTTGCGCTCGGGATGCGGGGGGGCTGGGATGCTCGGCTACGTCGACGACGCGCGGGGGCGCGCGGGGGCCCTCGCGGTGGTGCGGAACTTGGAGGAGGGGGCCTGACGGATATCACGGCCTCGCGGCTGGTCTGGGACCGTCGGCGTCTCAACCTTCGGTTCAGGAAACCACCGTGGACAGGCCTAGGTTCACGGAGTGCTTTGAGTTCGCAGGGCCTGTCGCCCGAGGTGTTGGGGGAGACGGAGCTGTTCTCTTTGCGGGAGACATCCCAGACTGGTTCTACAGACTGAGGTGGACGGACAGACTGGCATAGTATTGTGCGCTGGAAGGTGCGTTGCCGAGCGAGCTGTGGGACTGCGCGAGGTCCCAGGGGAAGGGGTTGCCACCGCCTTCAGGGGGGGCAATGGGAGTGGGCGCGATCGCACCCGCGATGGGGCACTCGTGGGCCGCGTTCTTGGCGCACTCGCGCCTCGCGGACTCGATCAAGGAGGTGAAGGGCTACGACCTGGGAGAGCTTGCCTATGGGCGACCGACGCCGTCATTCGAGGTGTGCCAGCTGATCTTGATGCTGCACGTCGGCGACTACATAGGGTCCATTCTGCTGGGCCCGCTGACGGACGACATCGAGGTCGACGAGGAGGTGGCCCATAAGGTCCTGGTCGAGAAGGGTCTGGAGGTTCACAAAGAGGAGCGGGGTCCTGGGCTTCAGCAGGGACTCGGCATCACTGTGAGGGGCCGCCCCTATCTGGTGGCGGTCCACCCCGACAAGCTGAGGGGCCTGGTGCTGGCGACGGAGGCGCTGGTGGTGATGCCGTTCGTGGCGCCAGCGAGACTTTCTTCCCTGCTAGGTATGTGGACCTGGACGCTCATGATATGCCGCTCGGGGTTCTCCATCTTGGATGCGGCCTACAGGTGGATCAACGAGCGGGGCGATTACTGGGAGGTGGTCCTGCCACTCACGACGGAGGTGATCTCGGAGCTCGTGGCCCTGGCCAACCTCTCGGTGCACATCGCGTCGAACCTGGAGGCGGAGTGGGCGACGAGGGCATGCGCGACGGACGCGTCGGGGTTTGGGTACGGGGCCGTCGTGACCAATGTGGCCCCCAACGAGTGTCGGGTGGAGGTGGCGATGAGCGACCTGCAGACTTGGACCGTCAGGGCCGAGGAGGCCTTCGCTGCGGCGGAGGACGTGGTGGAGCACGAGGGCGAGGGGGACGACGAGGTCGCGGGGCCACCAGCTGGTCGGCCAGGTTCCCTGGAGCTGGCGAGCGGGGTCGAGCGGATCAGCGACGACGTGGTGGCGCGCGCTACGCGTTGGTGCGAGGCCTCCGACCTGCTGAGGGGGCCGTCCTACGAGCTGCTGGAGCCGAGGGAGCTGGAGCTGCTGTTTGGGAGCATGCGCCGTCGGTGGAGGTGGTGTGCGCATCTCGCGCCATCGAGGTTAGCGGTGGAGCAGCACTTGGCTTTCGAGGTGGCGAAGCTCTTCCACGGAGAGGGGCTGGTATTCACGGCGGTGGTGACCTGTGACACGGATTTCGATTACCTCTGGAACGACCTGACCAAGCTCGACGAGATCTTCAATTCTAGACGCTTCGCGCATCCCCACCAGCCCGTCCAGAAACGACGCCCAGGCGAGTAGAGGGTCGTCCTGAGGGGCTTTTCGGCGTCTTGGGTGCCTCGGGGGTGCCTCTGTGGGCCGTTCGGGATCCTCTTTGGGGCCTCCTGGGGGCCTCTTGGGGCCTCTTGGGGCCATCTTGGGGCCTTTGGGGGCCTCCTGGGCGCTTCTTGGGGCCTCCTGGGCGCTTCTTGGGTGCCTCTGGGGAGTCTCTTGGGGCCTCTTGGGGGTCTCTTGGGGGCCTCCTGGGGGCATCTTGGGGGGCCTCGGAGCCATCTTGGAGGAGATCGATCAACGAAGGGGGGCTCCTTAATTACAGCCCCCCCCCCCCCCATCAGGAGCCACGATCCTCGTGAGAGGGGTAAACCCCTCCCCGAAGGGGAAGAAGGAGGGGTGGAAGAGGAAACGCTCTAAACCACCGACGCCCAGAGGGCTGGTGGGATTTCCAGACGGCTGGAGAGGAGCACGTCACGACGTCGATCACGAACGACGGCCGTTTTGGGGTGCTCCAGTGCAAGAAGGTGCACGAGGTGGAGCGCGTGGAGGCTACGGGTTTCAGGTATGGGTCGAGCTGGAGGTCTCCCTACTGCGAGGTGGTGGGGAAGATCGAGCCGTGCTGGGGCATGGTCGTGAACGGCGCTCAGGCGAGGCTAGAGAGCGGCGTCCTCAAGGTGGTCAAGCGGCGTGGGCAGGCTTTGCCAGCGTCGTCGCGGTGGACGACGGAGAATCGCCAGTCGTTGCTTCAAGGGTCTGTGGCGAGGGAGGGAGCACAACAACATCCTGGAGCCGAGGGCGACCGTGGCGCTGCTAAGGCACATGTCACGCTCGAGAACATGCGGGGCAAGCGATTGCTGGTGTTTTCCGACTCGCTGGTCGCTATGGGTGCGCTGGCGAAGGGGCGTTCATCGGCGTCTGGGTTGTTGCACCTGGCGCGGCAAGTTGCAGCGGTCATTTTAGTCTCCGGGATCAAGTATTTCTTGAACTGGGCGGCGCCGGAGGACAACGTGGCAGACGGGCCGAGCGGGGCTCTGGGCATCGGCGCGGCGGAGGCGACGAAGGAGGAGCACAAGTGGGGCATGCACCAAAGGCGGTGCGCAGATTTTCCGGCGGGCAAACGAAGGGCCCCACGTCGCCTTCGTCGCCTTCGTGGGTCTGGTCTCCGGGCAGTGTTTGAACAGCGAGGAGTCTAGACGCACGTCGCGCCGCGCCCTATCTCCTACATATCTGGCCACTCCTACCGACGACGGCTACCACATCGGCGACGCGGTGCCCTACGAGGACGTCGACTACGGGGAGCTGTACTTCGCGCTGGAGCGGGTGGCCTCGGCTCGGAGCTCGCGCTTCAAGCCGTCCTGGAGTTGGCTTTTGGTGCTGCGTGGGTATTTGCACGGAGTTGGCGCAGTCAGGGTTGCCTCCAGACCGCCGCCGCTACAGACGAAAGGAGCTCGAGCTTGGGAGAATGCGCCGTATATGGCGCTAACGTATAACAACTGGCTGGCTATGCGCGCGGTCGACGACAAGACGAACGTGGCATACGAGAAGGCAGTTAGAGAGTTTCTGATCGATGCGAAAAGGCTGAACGTCCCGTTCCACACGGCTTATCTTCGTGACAAAGCATTGGCATTTTTCTTATCGGACATGTGCTATGTACGGCGGCTCGGCTACGCGCGAGGCAGCCTGCTCTTCAATGGGTTGATGCACATCTTCGAGGACCACAGGAACTTCCCGCCCTTGTCGGCTCGCGCGCTGAAGGCGTGGGGACGGCAGCAGCAAGGCCAGGAGGGGGGGCCGATGCCCGTTCAGGCGCTCGGGCTCATCATCCTGGACCTCTTCCACGCCGGCTGTGTGCTCGAGGCTTGCGCGGCCATTGTGCAGCTGGACGGCTGGCTTCGCGAGCAGGATTAGGCCCAACTGCGAAAAAGCGGCATATCGGTGGACGTTGCGTGGACGGGTACACGGCGACGAGGCCGAATAGCGCTATTATTGGGAGATAGATCGAGAGGCGAGAAGGTGAAGACGGGCTTGGGCCAAGGCGTCGAGGTGCTGATGGAGTTGACGAAGTGCGTGTTGTTCATCCTCCTCGGAGGGCCTCAAAGACGACGAGCTGGTGATTCCCGTCACGCCCGACAAGTACCGCAGAACGTGACAGGCGTTTCTGAAGAGGTTGGGCCTTGAGGCCCTTGGCCCACCGCATGGCATTCGACGCGCCGGTGCAGCGCAGCACGTGGTAGATGGAGGCGACCTGGAGATAGCGAGGAGGAGGGGGCGCTGGACGACCTCCAGTGCGTTCCAGCGCTACACGAAGACTCACGTCTTGATTCAGCGGCGCTCCCTCCTCCAGGCAGATCAGATCGTGAAGGGCGAACGGTTCTGGCAGGCCCCAGGCATCGCCATGGCTAAGGCGATGGGGAAGTCCAGGGCGGCAGATGGGCCGCTCACCGTTCGCCTGATTGCAGCTCTCTCACAGCTTTCAGACGACAGCCTTGGTTTAGGCCGCGCGTCGTCTCAGGCGCGGCCTGAGGTCGGGCGTCCGAAGACAGGGGGTGGGGCCCTGCTGCGACGCCGTGGTGCCGCCTAACCTCTCTCTCTCTCTCAGCTGTTGAACTTATATGTCTGTGAAGTTGTGGGTTTGGAGTTTGTAATTTGTCTGGGAATATGTGCCAAAGCTGGGGGGGGGGGGGGGATAATTTTTAGATATTTCATACTGACGTATTCCTCTCTCCCCGCCCTCCCTCCCTTTTCCTGCGGTGCGGTTTCGGAAAACCCCGATTGCAGGGCCTACGACCAGGAGGGGCTGTTTGGGCCTTTGCGGGGTTCCGCACTTTCTTTTTGTGTTGGATCGGCCCTTGAGGGCCCATGAAGGTCAGGTACCTGTGGCCCCTTCTCGGGGAGGGCTGGTTTCAGCATGATGTGGACGAGTGCTCTGAATTGTACTTCGGGTGTGGACCCCACGCTTTTGTTCGCGCTTAAGTTGGTTACCCTCTCGTTTCTGCTTCTGCGGTCGGGTATTCAAGTTGTGGCGCCCTGGACTTTTAATCACCGAGGCCTTTCGGCCGTGGCCGTCTGCCCCCAAGCTCTGGCACTCAGGATCCCCTGTACAGCTTGATTTAAATGGGTTTTCTGGGGGTTCGCCTTGTGGTCCGTTGGTGGCCGCCCGTGAGCGCCTCGCGGGCGCCTCGTGCGCTCGGCGGGTGTGCCAGAGTGTCGCCTGGTGCCCGGCTGGTGGCCGCGCAGGGCCGCCTCGAGGCCGCTCCGTGCGTTGTGCGGTTGTGCGGGTCTTTGGCCTGGTGCCCGTTTGGTGGGCGCCCCGCGCGCCTAGCGCACCACACGATCAGCTTGCGCCGCATCGCACACCTTGCGTCACACAGCTTGCGCCACACAGCTTGCGGCACCGAGCACGCGCTACACAGATTCCATCACATAGTTTGCACCACACAGCTTTCACCACTGACGTAGCCTGTGCCACATAGCCCGCACGACATAGCAAGCACCACATTGATGGCGCAACATTGTTTGCCACACGTAATTTCCCATACATGAAAGAGCGTGTTCTACCGCTACTGGCGGAAAACCATGGGGTGTCACTGGGGGTTCCCAACCCGTCCCCCCCACCCCCCTCTCGAAAACCGGGGGAGGGTCACTACCGGTTCGAACCCCTCCCCCCCCCCAGTCCATCATGAAAAGGGGGGGTCATGACCTGCCCTAGAATTGAGAACTCGTAGTGCGTTAGGACTGCCGGTCCGCCCGGAAGTTTACAAAGTCAGGGCGCCCACTGAATAATGATTGAAAAACCGGTGCAAGGGAATGGCACCGCCATCGTCATTTTCGTAGGCTCCTGGAAGGTCCAGCGGAGTGGGCTGTCACGCGCAACCCGTCAAGATCTCGCGGCTCCTTCGAGTGCTGCGAATTGCGCAAGTGTCGCCATTTTCGCGGGCTGTGGTGTTATGCGCACCCCGCACAGATCTCGCGGCCCCCCAGGGGGTTGTGAACTGCGCACTTGTGAGCGCTCACGTGGGCTCGTGGGAGGTCCGGCGGAGTGGGGTGTCACGCAAATCTCGTCGAGACCTTGCGGCTCTCGTGTAATTCCGGCTCTGGGCGTGGAATTTCGGCTCCGGGCTCCAGTGATTCCGGGCTTGAGATCGATTCTGGGTTTGGCGTTTCGGGGTTTGCTGGAATGGATTCCGGGCTTCGCCTGTTTTGGTCATTCCTGGTTTTGCCCAGGAACAAATTCTGGGGTTTTCCTGCCGACCCCTTAAGGCCGCCCCGTCTTATCGCCGCCCTGTGGCTGGGTGGACTGAGGAGAAGTGTAAGTAGCGACTACCTGTAAGAGTGATCTTTCGCCAGAGTGACCTTTGGTGCGGGCCCAAACGGGTCCCCCGATCGCTGAACGAGAAGTGGAAGCAGCGGCTTGCGCGCCCAGGTTTGGCCACTCCGCGTCCCCGGGTAAGCCGCGCACCAGAGGTCACTCTTACCCAGGGTCACTCTTGCGCGTAGCCGAGAGTAGGAAGAGGCCTTGGGCAGAAGGACTCGCATGGACAGTGTCGTGCGAAATGTTCGAAACAGTGCCTACCCACGTTTTCGTGCTGTTGCCTCCTCATCTTGCGTCTCATCTTCGCCTTCGTGGAAGTGGGTTTGTGAGCAGGCAGTCGCTGCATTGGATCTAAAGCGCGGCTGTCCTTCGCGCCGGTTGGATGTGCACAGTGCCAGTACGTTCACGCTGGCGCAAGCGCGACAGCGCTGCCCCAATGTGTTGACCAGCTGGTTATGTGAACGGCATGACTGGCTAAGCTTTGAAGTTTCCTCGATGTTCCGTGGCGGCACGCCGATAAATCAGCATTGGTGTTGGCAGTGACCGAGTCGCCGAGGTAGTTGGCATTCCCGCGAAAGCGGCGCCACCGGTTCCACGAGCGTCGACATGCCGCAGGGGCCCGCCTCGACCCGCCCGTGACCCGCTCGCGGCGACCCGCCCGCAGTTGATTTTATGTTTACGCTAGTCGTCAGATTTTCAGTCATTTTGACAGTTGGTGACGCGGGCGCCTCCTCCTCCTCCTCCTCCTCCTCCTCCTCCTCCTCCTCCTCCTCCTCCTCCTCCTCCCCCTGCCTCAGGCCTTGCTTCGCGGGGCCCGTCTCATTTCTCGGCTCCGCTTCCTCACGGCTTGCTTTGATCTGTTACGCATGGGAATGTCGATTTTGCAGCTTGGCAGCTGACGTGCTAGCCTCTGTCTCACGCTGTAGCGCAGCTTCGTTGTCGGTGTGTGTGTGTGTGGTCGAGGTGGTCGCTTGCTTTGTGGATTAAAGTATTGGTCGGCCTAGCTTTCTGGGTGGTGAGCGCCGCTTTGAACAGACACCAACACGTTGGTGTCCTGCACCTTCTGACAGGCACATGCAGCATATTGATTTCACGATCTCTTGCAGCGGGATACTGTTTGTGTCGCTGATAGACTCGGCCATGCGTTTTCACAGACGGGGTTGGTTGACATGTGCAGCTTTTCGTTGTTTGGCTTTCAGACGTGGCTTTCGGATTGGAGTGGCCTTAGGACCAAATGCATCCACTTGAAGCTGCTTGATGCGTCTTCGCGAAGGCGTCCGTGACCAGATCGATGCTCGGTGTCACTCTTCAGCGCGCGTCTCTCTTCAGCGTGGCTGCGGCACGCCCGCTTGGATGAAAGTATTTCCGGAGAGTGGGGCCCCCAGCGGGCTGCCGTGGAAGAGCAAGATGGCGGCCCGCCAGGCTGCCTGGCCAGCGGCGCCAGTCCGACGGCGCCAGCTGGAGCCGCCAGTCGCATGGCCCAGCTTGCCGCACGACGCCGGGGTCCAGCGTCGGGCCCAGCACGACGCCTCACCCGGGGCGCTCGGCGCTGAGGCTCCGCCCTGCGCTGCCGCAGATCGCCTCCGGCGCAGCACGATCGCCCACCAGCCTCCGCCGCTCCCCCCTCTCTGTTCCCGCCTCTCCCCTGCCGCCGGCAGGGTCGGGCCAGACCCCTGAGAGCGGCTGTTTCGCTTCCAGACCAGGGTTGGTTTGACAGCCCTTTCCCGCCGTGCTGTCCTATCGGGTGTGCGTTCACCAGCGCGGAGCTTGCGGCCCACCTACTGTACGATCAGGAAGAGGACTGGAGGAAGACTGCGCGGAGGAGGAGGCGGAGGAGGAGAGCCTTTGTGAGTGAAAGGCAGGATTGGCCCTGAAGCGCTATCTTGTCTCTTTGAAATTGCTTTGGCGATCAGCATGCCGGTCTTGCTTGATAGGAATCGACGCCTTGGAGGGGCAGGGAAGCAGGAACATATTCCATTGCGTACACGTCAGCATTGGACTTGCAGCGCCCGTCCGCTTCTCTGCATCATGCAACGGCTCTGCTGAACAATAGCGCAGCCCCGCTCGACAAAAGTGGGCACCTGTAAGGTACAATTGAGAAATATGGAGTTGAGAGAAGGAGGGGAAAGGATGAGAGCAACAGACGGAGGGCTAGAGGAGCAGGATGGATGAGGAGAAGGGAATGGGAAAAAGATAGGAAGGATATGGAGTGGAGGAAGGTCAGGATGGATGAGGATGGGGAGGAACGAGGGAGGTGCCTGGCCAACTCGCCCTCCATGAGTGGCCTAACCCGCTACTGCAGTCCGCAGCTGCCGGGGCGTCGGGTGCTCTGAAGTCTAGGTTGCAGCACCCATGCGCCTGAGGGGGCAGACCTCCTTATCCAAGCAGCAGCACCACCACCAGCGACGGCGCGGTGGAGTCAACGGCTGTGGCAGTGGACAGCATCGGCAGCGGACCCAGAGCGGCAGCTGGAACATTGGCAGCAGCATGGAGGCTGCAGCAGCAGCAGCATTTTTGACGGCCGCGGCATACTGGCGGCAGCAACAGCGAGCTGAAACTCATGCTCAGGTGGACGCTGAGCCCGACGCAGGACAGCGTGCGAGCCGTGACTCTCTTCCTTGCCCGCAGCCTTTCGTTTCAGCCTCCATGCTCTTCTAAATTTCGCTTGTCAGCTAATTTTGCGTTCCCCCTCAGTGTTTCCCCCTCCTCGTGGTGAGTTCCCAAATGGCTGTCACACTCTTCGTACCAACGTTGCATCCTTGCCGTGTCTAGCAATAGCATGTGCTCTGTGCCTCCCATATTGTATTTTGAAGCATGTTCTACGTCCACCCCTCTTGCTCGTGCAAGAGCCACGTTGTATATGTCCCTGGTTGGCGACCTTGCAAGCAATCAGCCTTCTGTTGCCACAGCCGCGGCACGCAGGAGACAGTCAAATTCTTGGAAGCGGTAGTCGACACAGTCGCCAGGTTATTCGAAACGCTTCGTGTTCACCGCCCGCCTTTTCATCCTCGCAGCAGCCTGGAAACAATCCAAGAACAAAGCCAGGCATTTCGAATCTGATCACAGAAGGGCTCCAGGCATGTCACAGACATGCCGATGGACTTCACGCAGAGTCCCAGACGGCGCCAACAACCCCCCAAGGAACCTCCAGAAGGCCAACCGCCCGAAGCGCGCTCAAGACGGCCTCAGAGGCGCCAAGAGACCGCCCTGGCTCTACGTTCAAGACGCTGAAATAAGGAACAGTTTGGATCCGGAAGGGGCTCGATGTTCCTTAGGTTCCTCCAGTGCTGTTCCTTTTGCCCTCCTGGGGCACGGAGGCGCTTACAGGGCCACGAAGGGGCCTCGTTCCTGATTTAGCGTTCCTTCTCTCAGCGGCCCGACTGTAACTGGGCGCGGACAGTCTTTGCCCTGTGGAATCTTCACGGGACCCCTGATGCCCTCGCGGGGCCATTACGTATTTTAACGCTTGTTGGGCAATCGTGCATACTTTTGGGTGCCGTCTTGCGATCTTGTCATTGTTTCTGGGAAGCTATCTTGGACCACCTTGGACCGACCATCATAAAGCCATGTGAGACCGAGGAGGCGAGAGGACACGCATGATGAACACACCGTTTGATGCTATCGGGTGAGCTCCAGGGCCACGTTTGGAAACGTACCCGCACCATCCTGGAGTTTCTTGGATTGGCTCGATCATGGGCCCGCCATCGGCCATATTGGGGCGAATCGTTGTGCGATCCAGCACGATCGCGAGGCCACCCTGGGCAAGCGTCGGCCCTTTGTGCATCGCATGTGGGACGTAACGCGGATGGATCACATGGGCAAGTTTCAGCCTTGTACACTTCGCGGCTCCCTGAGTTGGATTGTATGTGTCGTGCGAAAAAAAAAAGCATGCCTCCAGACTCCGTAAGGTTGCCTTCGGGGGACTCCCCCCCGAGCTGCTGCCACATTAACGTTCACACTAAGTGTTGCGTGATGTCGTGGCCTATTTCATGGTGACTGCACTGTTGCGTGATAGTGTCCAGCCTGAACCACATACAATGGATTATCCGTTTACTTCCTCGCGGCACTCTTGACCCTACTGCGTTGAGCGAGCGCTCTACCCGCGGTAGCATTAGGTTGATGATTTGTGCGCATTGTCTGGATTCCTGGGGATGCAGGTGGTTGGGAGGTGGTGTCTGTTGTAAAAGAGAGGAGACGGTGTGTGCAGAGGCGCTGGGGAAGAAGAGGCGATAGAAGGAATACGAATCAGATTCGTAACAAGAATAAGAAGAAGAAGAAGGATAAGTGCTAGTAGGGGGTCGATGGGGGAGCAGGAGAGACAATGGATGAGTACAGTCAGCGTGGGGAAGGTAACTGGGGAGCGGAGGAGAAGGAGGAGGAGGAAGATGTTCAGGGTGAACGAGCGTAGATACAGGAAAAGAAGAGCTCGGATGACAAGGATGATCAGGATGAGCAGCAGCAACAGGACAACGATATTCATCAGGTGGAGCTTCTTGTGGGATTCTTGAGAGTCCGGAGACTGAGATCGTTTTGGGCCACGTGGGGCTTCTTAGGGCCCTGTTGATGCCTACTGGGGGTTTTGAGATAGTGTTGCAAGTTCAAGACGCTTCGTGTAATCACACCAGCCCAGCCAGAAAAGATGCTCAGGCGAGTTGTCCTGATCATCCCTGATCAGGGATGTCGAGGGGCATGCAGTGGAATAAAGGGCTGGGGGAGCCGACATTCCCCTAAGAGGGAGAGGATTGAAGAGGAATCGGAGCGCGGTGGAGGAGGGGGAGGGGGAGGAGGGACAAGCTAGGTGCGCTCGCGTCATATCTGACGTGCTGCCCCTCCCTCCCATCCTTTACCATGGCGTAGACCTCTTCTTTATTCGAACAATCGGATGTCGTAGCATGGCATAGCATTACATGACACAGCATGGTGTTGAATATTAACGCGTAGCATGGCATAGTATGGCGTGGCGACGCACCAAGGGGGGGGGGACTTATGCGGCCCAAACAGTCAACGAATCGACACCGAATGTGTAATCACTTCCGTTCGTTTCTTCGAGAGGCATTTTGTTTTGATTTTGATACCTATGTGGAAGTACCGAAAACTATACCGTGGCGTGGCGCTGGAAATAACGCCAGCGCTGCAACGGGAGCACGATTCGGAACGAGCGGAAGCACGGACATGAGGCCAGCGCTGCAGCAGGAGCACGATTCGGAACGAGCGGTAGCCCGGAAATGAGGCCAGCGCTTCAGCGAACTCCTCATTTTGAAAAAAATCAGCGCGGAAGCGCGGAAATGAGTACGCGTAGCCTGACCCAGCATGGCGTGGCGACGCCTCAAAATGGGGCGACACCGAATTTGTAATCACTTCCGATGGTTTCTTCGGAATGGCATTTTCTAGATTTTGGGGCCTATTTGGAAGGACCGAAACGCATACCGTGGCATGGCGCTGGAAATGATGACGCCAGCACTGCAGCGGGAGCACGATTCGGAACGAGCGAAAGCACGGAAATGAGGCCAGCGCTGCAGCGGGCACACGATTCGGAACGAGCGGTAGCCCGGAAATGAAGCCAGCGCTTCAGCGAGAGCAGCATTTTGAGAAAAAACAAGCGAAAACCCAATTCCCGGGACTCCGGTGTGAACAAAAACTAGTACGCAGAAGGAGGCCAGAGATTCCTCGGACTCCACCGGGGGAGAGAGGATGATAGTATTCATATCCTGTAATGTTGTAGGAGGAGGGAGGAGGGAGGAGGAGGTGGAGGAGGAGGAGGAGGAATCTGCGGATAAGGAATTGGAGGAGGATGAGGAGGAGGAGGAGTGCGAGCAGAGAGGCCAGAGGCCTCTTAGATGCCTCTCGGAGTCTTTCCGAATGTTTCTTGGGATCTTCTTGGAGTCCTCTCGGGACGTCTTGGGGGCCTTTTGGCGAACCCCGGGCCTCTTGGGGCGTCTTGGGTGCTTCGGGGGAGCCGCTGGGGGTTTTGATGGGTCTCTTGGGAGCCTCTTGGGGACCTCTTGGTGGCCTCTTGGGGGCCTTCTGGCCGCCTCGTGGGGCTTGCGGGCCCTGGGGCCCCTCTTGGGGCCATATGGGAGAAGTTCGATCAAAGAAGGGAGGTCCTTAACATCGATTTGCCTTCGGACCATCCCGCCACTGTGCCTGGGTTGCGGGTATGAAGGCTATTTGATGTGGGAGGCTTCTCGGGGGCCTCTTGGAGGAAGTTTGGACGACTCTTGGGGTGCGTTTGGAGACATCTTGGGGCATCTTTTGGGTCTCGTGGGGGCCTCTTGGGGCCTCCTGGGCGCCAAGTGGGGCCTCCTAGGGGCTTCTTGGGGTGGAAGGCTCGGATGTTCGGTTCATGTTCCCTCTTTTGGAACCTTTCCGGGGCCTTCTTGGGGCCCTCTGGGGCCGTTTTTGGCGCCTGTGCTGGGGCCCCCCTGGGCTGTTTGGGAGCTCTCTCGGAGGCCTCTTGGGCCGTCTTGGGGCGGTCTTGGGAGTCTCTGGCGCCGTCTGGGAGCCTCGGAAAGCCGACAAGGCGAGAACGCCCGAATCCTACAAACACCTATGGCAAATCAATGATGTTGGCCTCTGGAAGCCCTCTTGGGGGGCCTCCTGGAGACGCCTTTGGGCGTATTGGAGGCTTCTTGGGCCGCCTGGGGGCCATCTTGAGCGTCTTGGAGCGATCGTTCGGCGACTCGGGGCCCTCTTGGACCGTCTCGGGGGCCTCTTGGGGCCCTCTTGGTCCGTCTAGGGGCCCTCTTGGGCCCGAAACATTTTCGCAACAACACTCGGGGGAGCTCAGAGGTCACGCGCCACGCCCCGAAACATTCGTGAGGCTTGATGCTTCGAGGGGTAGTGAGAGGACCTGAGGGCCTTCTAGAGCCCGTGCAATCGCCTCGTGGGCCCCTCTTGAAGCGTTCTTGGGCGCTCTTGGGGCCGTCTTGGCACATTCCCGGGCCCCTTTTGGTGCTCTCGTGGGCCCTGCTTGCCCCATCTGGAGGTCTCGCAAGGCGATCAAAAGCGGAAACGTGCGAATGCAAACACCAAATTGATGTTCCAAAGATTTTGCAAGGATTTGGCCTTGGTGGCGGCGTCCTTGGGAGGCCCCTGTGGCCACTTCGGCCCGTCTCGGGGCCATCTTTGGGCAGCTTGGAAGTATCTTGGAGGCACTCGTTGGCCAGCTTGGACCATCTTGCGCCATCGTGGAGTTCATCTTGAGACATCTGGGGCCTTCTTGGATCCCTCTTGGGCCCTCAAAAGCCCAAATCCTGGAAACCACGTGCGTAGCTGAAATATTGTGTTGATCAGAGAGGATGATGAGGAGCAGGATGAGGGAGAGGAGGAGGGCATGGTTCAACACCTGCGTCCATGTTTGCACACTTGCCTGCGTCCTTTCACAGGAATTCCTGAAGATTGCAATGGGTCTGAGTTGTTCACAACGGCGCCGCTAGAGTGTGCAATGCTGTTCCACCCGCTCGTGTTCAAGTTTGTCATTGCCGCGCAACCGCCCTTGCAGTGGAAAGGCGGGCACGCGTTCGAGTTATATAAGGGCAAGAGCCTAATGACGGAGACCCCTTTTATAGGGGCGTCACGATTTGCGAAGTTTCGTCTAAGTCGCTTTCTTCCCATCTGATGGCCCGCGGAGTACCTGCCCTTGCGAAGGCCACCTCGGAGTTGCAATTCGGTGGAGGTCCGAACGGTGGTTCCTCGGAGTTTGCACATCTCAACGTGGTTGCGTGCATAGATTATGCCCGAGCAGAGAATCTATCGTTTGGGGCCTTGTTCTTTGACTTGCAAGCTACATTTGCAAGCATTGCTCGCTTTATTCGCCTTCCCACCGACCCCGGCCTCCATGGACGCCTTCGTTGCTCGTCTGTTGATGTCTGCATACAGTGCCGAGGACGCGGGTGCAATTGCTGAAGACTTGCTTGGCGATTAGCATTGGACGGACAGCTCAGGCACGAAACATTACATTGCATTGTTGAGCAAACTTCACACGTAGTCGTGGTTCACCGTCGAAGGGGTGGCGGGCTGCGTGGAGACTACTTCGGGTTCCCTTGCCGGCAATTCGTTGGGAGACAGCGTCTTTTTGTTCGCGCTCAGTCGCGTGATGCACGCCGTTGAAAATCGTCTCGTTGGCGCTGGGATGTTGCACGAACTCACACATAACTCGGGACACAAGCCCGCAACCTCAGGACGATGCGGTGCGCGTCGGCCCTGCTAGGCACATGGATGACGTCGTACAGCCTCTTATATGGCCCCAGCTGCCGATATTGTTGCAATGATGAAAGCGTGCGCCGGCATATATGAGGACGCTTTGTCCCGCCACGTATTGGCCTTCAACTTTTAACGAGGAAAACCATAATATTTTTTTCGGTTTGCTGGTGCCGGATCAGCGGACGCCAAGCAACGCCTGTTTGTCGATGACAACGGTGTGATACGCTTCGATGCCCAAGGTGTTCACATCTTGTTGCAACGTTACAATACAAACACGTCGGCACTGTTACGTGTTCAACTGACTCGACGCACGCTGGAACAATTGTGGATTCTGGGGCCCTGCATGGGTTGTTCATGCAACTGCTTCACAGTGTGCTTCAGCGCAGGAGCGTTCCTGTTGAGACCGAGTTTGCGTTGTGCCAGGGCGTTGTTTTTTTTTTTTTCACGCGAGTTCTGCACCAATGTAGCACGTAGCCACAGTTCTACGCAGCTGAGCTGTTAAGAGTGCACACAGCAGCGATGCAGGTCTATGCCTCCGCATTTCGGGAAGATTATGATGTGCGCCGGGCGCCGTCGCATGAGGCCACTGCGCGTTGCGAGGATTTCATCGCTCCCGCGATCATGATTCTCTACATGCGCTTGCGATTGTTCACGCGTGTGTGTTTGCGCGCGCCGCGTACTTTGTGCGCCATCCTTTCGCATACCACTGGTACGCGCAGATCATGGATGCAGGCAGTGTCGGAGGGTTTGATGTTTTCAGTCTCATGTGCGGAAGCGTCTGCCGAGTGCGAGCCGCAGCTAATCGATCGTTGGGTCGCTGAGATCCGCGTGCAGCCCAATCGGTTCAGAGCCTGCTTAGCAGTTGCCGAGATAGAGCGCGAGGTGAATCACTCGTAATAATGGGGTGAAGCCCGCCGCATGGCTGAGGTCAACTGTGTTTTCGTTTGCCAGGACTGTTCTTGCACGTGTGGCTCCCGGCAGCAGCTGGCAACCCGCGCTTTCAACGTGCATGGTGTGCGGCGCCGCACACGTGACCTCATTTATGTGGTGCACTGTCCCGTGTCCATGCAGTGTTTTCACACCCGTGTGAGAGTCATTATTCATCTTGACGAGCGTTCGTAGAGGTGTCGCGCTGTCGTCATGCACCGCTTATTCGATTGCCAGATACCGTCGCGGCGGACCACAACAGGCGGGACGCGGAGGCCGCCAGAGGCCGCGCAAGGAAATGCCAAAGACCGTGCCATGCGGACGCCCCTGCCTGTCGGTTGATTGGGCCCGCGACGAGGCATACGAAGCTGGTTTGAGCCACAGGTCCCCCTCCATCTGTCCTGATTCGAGTGATGCTGGGTCGAGGCGCCTCTAGATGAGTGGCGCGTCCATTTCTTTACTTGCCCACGCCATCCCCCTTTCCGGCGCATGACTTCCTCCACAGACGGGCGCGATCCAAGCCGCACGGAACGAACGAACGAACGAAGGAGGAGGAGGAGGAGGAGGAGGTAGAGGAGGAGGTTGAGGAGTAGGAAGAGGAGCTGGAGGAGGAGGAGGAGGAGGAGGAGGAGGATAACCTGGAGGAACTGGAGAAAGACGAGGAGGAGGAGTCTCTGTTAACACCGCTCCTGTAGAACCCATGGACAATGGCCTCTCGCATCCCTCTTGGGGTGCTCGTGGGCGCTGTTGGGGCCGTGTTGGAGCGCCCCTCTTGGAGCCCACGTGGGCCACCTTGCCTTGAGGATTGGAAAGGCCATCGGACGGCCAACAACAGTGATCCCTCAAAGGTTTTGGAAGGACGTTGGCGTCTTGGGCGCTGTTGGGGGTGCTTTGAGGCCACGTGGGGCCGTCTTGTCTTGCGGGGCGGTCTTGGGACGACGTGGAGCATGATGAGAGCCATCTCGAGCTGCCCTGAGCCATCCAGGAGGTCCTCCCGGGTTCTCCGGGACCCTCGTGGAGCCATCTTGGGCATTTTCGGACGCTCGAACCGATCGGGCGCCCCCCCCCCCACCGTCCATGTCGAGAGGAGGGGGTGTGGGGGGGAGGGGCCAAGTTATCCCAAGCTGCCAGGAGTGTCGCTCACTCCCACTTGCCGCCCCGCTACACAACCAGCAGTCGAATCTCAGCACATACAGGGGCCGCCATCGGCAACCAGCGGGAACCAAAGCAGACGCCAGCCAGGTGCGGGATGCCCGCGAGGTGCGCCGCACGTGCCAGATGTGCCACGCGCACCAGGTGCTCCACACTGGGCAACATGTCGGCCGCCACGCTCCCCATGTCAACACCACTGCAAATTACGGCAAGTTTCCGAACATTGTGTGTTATGTGTGGGTGCGCATCCGCAAACATTTTCCATTTGTTTTTTGGCAAACAGACTAGGCCTGCGCAGAGCGGGCGGTATGCCACTCCTCCGGGCGTCTTTCGCAAAGTGAACTTTACATTTGTTGTTGAAATGCTTGGTGGGCCTGCGCGCAGCAGGCAAGATGCCGCCCTCCCCGCCGTTTTTGCCAAACGCAAATGCAAATTGATCGCGGGGCATCCGCGCAATATCCATATGTTGGTGCAAAGTGCACTTTGTATTGTTTATTGTGCAAGTGATAGTTGGGGGTGTTAGCCTTGCACACAGCAAGCAAGATGCCAGCACCTCCGCAGCCACTAGTATACGCCAGTGCGACGTGATCGTGGGGCGTCCGCGCTTGATCATGGTCTTGGTGCAGCCTGTTTTTATGTAGTGCTTTGTTTTATAGCTGTGACGGGGGGCGCGCATGATCCCGGGTTTGTCGCCGAGCGGGTGGGTGGGTGGGGGAGGGAGTGTACACTAATAAGGAACAGTGATGCCCCCCTTTCCGAAGGGGAAGGAGGGGGAAGATGGAAGAAATAACGTTCTAAACACTCACGCCCAAAAGTCTGGTGGGATTCTTGGAGCTGTCTAAGGGGAAACATGGGGTCACCCGGAGGCCCCCCCCGCTGGGAGGATTTACGACAAGGTCCCACCGCTGGAGGCCCCCCTGGCTAGTCGATACCTTTTGGAGGCAGTCTTGGACCCTCCAGGGCGTCGTAGTGGTCAATGTTTGCCTCGCCAGAGCTTGCCGTGGGGCATCTAGTCTCTTGAGGGCGCGTCGGGGCGTTTGCGAGTTCTCTTTTTGGGCGGCTGGGTCGCCGACCGAAGAGCGACTCGAGGCAGCATCGACGCGACTTCTACGGTCCCCGTGATACCTCGGAGCGGCACTGGGCCATCTTGAGTCGGCCGCTGGCTCTGGCCCACCGCGCTTCGGCGCGACACGCTATCCGCGTCCCAGTCCCCAAGCGTCAACGTCCCGAGTTGTTCCGAGCTTGCCGCCCAATAGAGCGGAACGACACGCTATCCGCTTGCCGGGCACAGCGTAACGCCGCGGCCGCCGCCGCGGAAGGCTATCCAAGAGTTCCTGGCCGTTGCAGGCAGACTCCAGGGCTCCCGCCATGTCTCACACCAGGTGCATATCCGGCCCAGGCCCTCGCTCTCGCGGCCTGCTCTCGCTGCAAGCGTTGGCATGGCCGCGGAATATCTGCCCTCATAGACAAACCCGTGCTGAAACGCAGCACGCACCTTGTTCAAAATTTCAGTCTCGAACACGATGCGTTTTCGCTCGGCACGTGCTGGCCCATGTTTCGGCGAACGAGTCGCGCCAGGCCTACGTGATCAGTCTATGTGTTGAGCTGCGTATCAACACGCTGAGGGTTGCGTGTTGGGCTTGGGTGGCAAATCATCGGGGCCCTGCATGCCTTCGCAAGTCCGTCTTTAGAGTGCGTTCGCATCGGTAAGCGTCTGGTAATCCCGGAGAAAGTGCCAGCTTAGCGTCGAATAGCGTCGATCGGCGTCGATTCGCAAGCGCCTACAATATGGTATGGGAGGCCGCCATCAGTTGCCGCAGAAGGGTTGCGCGTTGCGTGCCGTGGCGGCTGGGGGCCGCTGATCATCGGACGCCGTGCGCTCTCATGCGCCACGGTCGCCCGTGGTGCTGGCGGGTTCCCCTCGGCGTACTACCACGTGGGCGGGGACGAGGCGCCGCCGCATCTCAGCGCGCCTGCTGCCAGGGAGGCGCGGAAGAGCGCACGTCGGGCGTTGCGTTGCACCCCTGAGGCGCCAGAAGGGTGCACGTGTCGTGCACATCAGGGGCCCTGAAGGAGCCCTCCTGGGGCCCGAAAGGGTCAGGAAAGCTGTACGTTCCGTCGCCCCACATGTATCGCCCACCCATTAATCACCGCCCAAGCGCGTTGCATGTATGGCACGCGTGCAGTGCTCAGCTGGAGCTGGCTGGGGGTTTGTGGTGGCCCAGCATTGGTTCTGGCCAGCAGGAAGGGCAGGGAAGGGTCGAGGTTGTGGGTTCGAGGAGGTTTTTTACTTGTTCGGCCTCGAGGGGCCTTTTTTGAATCACGGGACCGTGAAAATCGGATCCGGGGTGAAAACCCTGCACCAGATGGAACATGGGAGGGGTCCCTGGGCCGATTTTGAACGGATGTACCCTTGCCTTCCCCCGTCTTGACCGATGTTCTCGGGGCCTCACCAGCCAAGCCCTTCTGGCCGCCTCTATGCTCGCCCTCGTTCTGTGTATGCTCCGGAGCCGAAGTGCAGCTCCTGGCGACAGGCCCGACAGCGCAACAAAGGCCCGTTCTGCGAGGCAAGGGTCGCGCCGTCTGGGAGCCGTTCCCGAGATCCGACGCCCTGAACGATACGCGACGTAGGAATTCATTACCAGAGCTCTCGACCCCATCTCAAACTATGCGAGGGCTCTCGAGTCGGATCGATCCGAGAGGATCCTAGGGTCCGAAGCAAAGAACAATTGCCCAACCTTGTTTTCGACGACGCCGGGATACCAGGGATGGCAAGGGCAGCGCCCTGACAGTTGTTGTAGTGTGTCGCAGGGGCAGCCGTCTGCCCACCGCAGCTCCTGCGGGATCAGTGCATCCAGTGCTTCCTGAAATCGCCACTTCGGCCCCAGAGGATATGATATATGATGCGCTCCTCAGAGGCATGATGGATCCACGCCCCACTGGGAGCTCACGGGAAAAATGAGGAGGAGGAGGAGGAGGAGGAGGAGGAGGAGGAGGAGGAGGAGGAGGAGGAGGAGGAGGAGGAGGAGGAGGAGGACATGAGTAGACTCAAAGTGCAGCAACGGTGCTACAATACACCATCCCGTCCTGAGCCCTCTCCCCAGCAGTCCGTGTAAGAATTCGTGTCAACTGCGCGAAGCGCCCCGCTCTTTAGAAAGACGAGCGTCCCATGTGCCCGCAATTCAGGCGAGGCTTCCGTTTCCAGAGAAGCTGCCTCCATGTTCCGAGCTATTGCGGGACGCGACAAGGTGTTGCCACGCAGTTCAATGGAGTGCCCAGCGACAGCACCGCTTGAAAAAGGAACCGCCCTCCATCCGTGCAATTGTTTTTGAATGGCAGAAATCTTGAAATAAGACCGAACGGAGTCTCAAGCGAGAGACACATTTTGAGCGGGAATCCCCCTCCACTCATGCAGCTGTTGCACACATCTACGCCTGTGGTAGATATGTTCTGGAGAAGTTTCAGGCGAGAGCTCCATGTTGAAAAAGACTCATCCATCACTCGCTTAACGGTTGACAGTTTCTTTGTGACGAGTGCGCGCTGTGCCAAGGCGATCGCCTCTCAGATTTGTCGTTATCCATCCGCGTAATGGTGACTGGTTGAACGACTTGCGTGCGCGGCTCCAAGGTAAGATACCCATTCTGAAATCGGCCGACCCTCCATCCGTGTAACAGCTGGAATTGTTTAAGACGAGTGCACATGGTGCCAGAGCGAGAGCCCTGTTTTGAAACCGATCCGCCTTCCATACGCGTAACTGCTCGATTTGAGGCTTCAGAACCGTCAGCGGTGAGGAAGTCTCAGGCGAAATGCCCGGCCCGCCCTGACTACACTTGGTGGTGTGCGACAGGAGGTGTTATCTATAAGGCGGTGGAGGGATGGAAGAGGGGGAGGTTGAAGAAGATTGATGGCGGAGGAGGAGCAGGAGGTTGAGGGGGGCGAGTGGTACGGATTGGAGGAGGGGGGAGGAGCAGGAGGAAAAAGGGAGGGGGATGTGGAGATGGGTGAGGAGTGAGGATGGGCTGGGTGGGTGGAGGGGCTGGGTGGAGGGAAGGGGAAGACGAGGAGTAGGCGATGGTGCAGTAGGAGGACCAATTCATCCCAACGTACATCACTGATCCTGCAGTCCACCTTTCCTCTTCAATCCCAGACCCATGATTACATGCATGTCCTCTCTGTCTCTACGACGAGCACCCACCAGAATGGTAAATGTCCCATGGGCATACCATGGGTGCACAGCCTGGGAGGGCTGTAGTGATGATAATCCCATGGCCCTGCCACAGGTTCCGGACTTGGAAATGCTGGTCAGGGCATGCTGCCATAGGAGGTGGCCCCAGGAGGGATGCAGCAGTGAGAACCATACCGCTTTCTGACTGTGAGCCACTCGTCCTATCAGACGTTCAGCACGTAGCTTGCAAACTGAGGTGCAGGGGGAGTTGGATGAGGACATTGGAGTGTTGGTGAAATAGCTGGGTGTGCTCTTGTCCCTCCAGGCTCCCACCTCTCCAATTCCCTCCCTGCTTATCCCCGTTCCTTCCTCCCTCACCTCCCTCCCTGTCTCCGCTTCCCCCTCTGCTCCTCCCGCCGCCCTTGTCCGCCTTCTCTCTCCTCCTCTCTCAGACCCCCTCCCTCCTACTCCTCCGTGCACCTCCCTCCTCCCCTGCTGCCCCCCGTGCAAGCCTCCCTTGCACTCGCCCGCGGAGCCGCATGTTCGATGCCCTCGACGCTCTGGCGCCACCGCCGCTCCCCTCGGGAGAGCCCGTGGACCACACCCGCGCCCTGGGCCTCCCCCCGCCTTTAGCGCCCCCCCCCACCCCGCGGCGGTTGGCCAGGGCTGAAGCTCCGTGGTTTCGCACCCACGGCCACGGCGAGCCGCCGTCCGGAGCCACGCTGCCGGGGAGGTGGTTGACCGGGCATTCCTCCATGCCTGCTCGTCCCTCCCTGCTTCCGTTCCGGCTGCCGCCCTCCCTCCGGATGTACTTTCTCTGTTTCCCAGCCATCCTGCGGTGTCGGGCTCTCGGTTTGAATCCGCAGCGCGCCATGCGTCTCCTCACCCCACCTCCTCCTCCCCTGCCTTCTCCTGTGATCAGCGCATGTCCTGGTCATTTCGGCACACTCCCCGTGAGGATCGTGGCCACATAGGACACTCCACTCAGTGTCTCAGTGGCCACGACCGCATGGCGGCGCCGCGCCCATTTCGGCACACGCCTCGCGAGGCTCGTGGCCCCATAGGGAGCTTCGCGCACTGTCTCAACAACCGCGACCGCATGGCGGCACCGCGCCCATTGCAGCACACGCACACACACACACACACACACACACACACACACATCACGAGGATCGTGGCCCCATGCGGAGCTCCATCTACGGTTACAGTGCCCACGACCGATGCCAGTACCGCGCCCATTTCGGCACACCCCTCGCGAGGGTCGTGGCCATTCGGCAGACCCCGAGTGGGCCAAATGACGGTCTAGCATCAAAGTTGCATCAAGTTGATAAGGATTGGGCCTTTCGCAGGGATGAGTTGCTCTGCTTTTGGTGCGTCTTAGGGCGCCCTCGTCGCCACCGCTGGGTCCGCCTCGGAATTCTGGCCAGGGCGCGCATGTCCGCGGGCCGACCTGCGAGGGAGAACCGAGGCCCGAGGACCTCGTAGAGAGGAAACCCAGACCTCCCCCTGGCCTCCGGCCAGTGCCGCCGATCCGGGGGGCTCCAGATTCGGTGATTTTCGCAGCTCTGTGGCCTCCTCCCCCCTCGATTCTTCCGGTCCTCTTTTTTCTCCTCTGGGGGGGGAGGGGGGGCCCGGAGCGGTCTCGGGGGGGGTCCGGGGAGGGTTCCGCGGGGAGGGTCCTCGGGGCAGTAGCAGCTAGATGTGAGGGGCGTCCCTGGGACCCCCCGAAACAACTTGGGGATGCGCAAATCATTAAGAAAACGCCAGGTGGGGGACCGCTCCCCCCCCCCTGGGTCCGGATGCGCAAATCATTAATAAAACGCCAGATGGGGGACCGTCCCCCCCTCCCCCCCTTCCCAAGCAGAGCCACTCCGGCGACCCCCCCACAGCAGAGCTGAAGCTCTTGCTTGGGCTAAGAGCTGAAGCTCTTGCTGAGGCTCCTTGTGTAGCTCACACGCCGGATCGGCAAATGTGTTGTTCCAAATCCGCGGCCCCAGAGGTCCGGACCTCCTCCCTGGCCCACGGCCCCAAATCCGATTCCAAATCCGCGGCCCCAAAGGTCCAGACACTTTTCTTCCAGGATGCGTTTTTCATGGTCCCCGGGCCCGATGACGGCGGGCCGCGCGGGCCGCCCCCCTTTGAGGAGGTCAGCGGCGCCCCCTCTCCCGAGAGCCAGGGGCCAAAACGGGGGGGGTGCGCACCAGCAGGGGAGTACCCTCCCTGGCGCCGCGACGCCCAAAAACCGGTTGTGGTGGTGGTGGTGGTGCTCAGCTCCTCCCCTCGACCCTCATATTTCTCGTCCTCTTTGTCCTCCTCCCCCTCCTCCCCCTCCTCCCCCCTCCTCCTCCCCGCACTCCTCCTCCCCCCCTCCTCATCCTCCCCCTCCTTCCCCTCCTCCTCCTCCTCCTCCTCCTGCTCCTCCTCCCCGCTCCTCCTCTCTCCTCCTCCTCCGCCTCCATTGCTTCTTTTTATACATGATCCCTGCTTGTCGCATCCCGATGCCTGTCTGAAGCGCGGGCCGGGTGTTTGCCTGAGACTTCTTTACCGGTTACGACCTTTCAGCTAAACAGTTTGCAACAGTTGCACAGATGGAGGGCAGGCCTCTTTCAACATGTGGTCCTCGCCTTCGCGCCGCGCACACTCGTGCAACACAGTGGCAATAGATTCACGAACTGAGGGCGGACCGTTTCAAAATGTGGCCCTCGCCTTAGCGCAGCGCACGCTCGTGTTAAACAGTTGCACGAATTCCGCAGTTTGAGGTCGGGCCGCTTTCAACATTTGCTCTCGCCTTAGCGTCGCGCGCATTCGGGCAAACAAACTACAGGGGCTTCACGAACCCAGCGCGGGTCGTATGTTCGTTATTACATATCCCAAAGCTTCACATATTGAGGGCGGTTCGTTTTCAAATTGTGGCTCTGGCTTTTTACGCCGCGCAGACTCGTTTTAAACGCTAGCAAGAGCGTTACGGATTGAGGGCGGCTCGTTTTCAAAAGGTGTTTCTGGCCTCAGCGCTTCGCACACTCGTTTAAACATATTGCAAGAGTTCCACGGGTTCCCATCGTTAGCGTATCAGGAATGGTGCTTTTGGAACGGTTCAGGATTGTCAGGGCGCAGTGATTACATTGAGTCGCGGTGTCGAAGTCTCAGGAATGGCGTTCTGGCGCGATTCAGGATCGTCAAGACCCAACGTCAGGGTGATCCGTGGCGTTCAAGTCCTGAGAATTGTGTTTGGCATTCTTCAGGATCTTCAAACGGTTGTCTCCCAAACGGGACAATTCCTTCAGTGGATGTGTAGAGGCCTATGAAGAGGAGCTTGGATGGAGGGTGTATTCCAACAGCGTTGATGGGTCTTGGGTTTACATGGTCCTCCTCCTCCTCCTCCTCCTCCTCCTCCTCCTCCCGCTCGCCCGCGCGCTGCTCGCGCTCTCCCACGCGAGCAGGCACCGACGTCGCAGTGGAGCGCCACGACCCCGGAGGGCCGCTCGCGGTGGCTGCCAGGCACGAGGCCGTGGCAGGTGCAGAGCTTCTTCAACGAGAGGCGCCCTCGCCGCCGCTGTCGCGGGGGGGGGGGGGGGGGGACGGGGGGCTTCGAGCCAAGATGGAGGTATGGAATCTGGCGGCGGGGCAAGCGGGTTGGCGACGGGCCAAGAGCGAGCGACAAGTTTTGGCAACGGGGCAGAGGGGCCAGGGCTCGAGACGGAAGCTGTTGGCTCTACCTGGGGCCCGGAGGCGGAGCCGCGCGCCTGGGGTTTGAGGGTTGCCCCGTGCTGCCAGCCCGGGGGCGAGCTCTGCGCCACCCGGAGCCTTGGTTCGAGCATCCTGCAGGGAGCAGGCATTCCGCTCAGGCACTGTTACCCGGCAGCCCCAGGGGGAGGCCCCCCTCCATGGAGGAGGAGGAGGAGGAGGAGGAGGAGGAGGAGGAGGAGGAGGAGGAGGAGGAGGACCGCGGCCGAGGAAGGTCGCACCGAACTGCGACACTCCCAGACGGGAGGAGGAGGAGGAGGAGGAGGAGGAGGAGGAGGAGGAGGAGGACGAGGAGGAGGAGGAGGAGGAGGAGGAGGAGGAGGACGCCGAGGACAAGAGGCGCGCTGTGGCCCCCTACCTTTGCCTGGTCGCCCTGTTCGGCGGCGTTCCTGAACTCCTCCGCCAGCGCTCCAGCGGCAATAAGATGAGGCCGTATGAGATGGATAAGTATCATTTGCACACAGTTTGGCAAGAGCCTGCGGACGTGGTTTGCTGCTTGTTTGGAGGGTCAGTGGGCGCGGCAGGTCCTGCAGAAGCAGTGTCTGCGGGCGCTGTTGGGGGCACTTCCTCGCGCGCTGGGAGTCGGGATGGTGTGAGGTCACACAGGAAGTTGTTCGAGTGGAGAATCCCACGTGCACCTACATGGCTGAGTTGTGCATCGGGCTTGTAGTTAACGAGGTGGCAGGTGGCCGGGTGTCTCATCAGACAGCCATTGGTGTGCGTTCTACTCGCGCTTACATAGTTAAGCGTATGCCGAGATGCAGCTATTGGCAAGAGTGTGAAGGTTGCATCCTGCGACGCAGAAATTGGCACAATTCGGGGTGCTTGGAAGGTGGAAACTGGCCGCGTGTAAGATGGGCAACTCTTGCTTGTCATAACGTGGAAAGCCATTTATCTAATGGCCCTCTTCCCATCCTGCCACTGTGCCTGGGTCGTGGATGCCTCTCGGGGGCCTCTTGGAGAGCCCTTGCGGGCCTCTTGGGTCCATCTGGGGCTCTTCGGGGCCTCTTGGGGTCTCTCGGAGGTCTCCTGGAGACCTGAGGGCCTCGTGTGGGCCTGCTGACGGTCGCTTGGGTCATCGTGGGGCGGAGGGCTCGAAATGTCAGCTCGTCCTCCCCCTATTGGGCCTCTCTTGAGGCCCTCTCGGGGCCGTGTTGTGGGCCTCTTATGTTGTCCCTCTTTGGGGCCTGCTGGATTGTCTTGGAGAGATCTTGGGGGTTGTCTTGGAGCGATCTTGGGGGCCTCTTGGGCCGTCTCGGAGCGTCGGCAGCCCGAAAAGGCGAGAACGCCTCCATGCCTCCATGCTTCAAGTGCGCACTGCAAATCTATGATTTGGGCCACTCGCCTTTTCGGCAGTCTTGAGTCCAACATGGATTGTCGTTAGGCCCTCTTGGGCCGTCTCGGCGCTTCATCTCACCGTCGTGGGCGCTTCTCGGAGGACTCTTGCAGGTTTGTCAGGTCGTTCTGGGCGGGTTCACCGTCCCGGATGCCGGCGCGACACACTTACCCAGCAGCACCCAGGAAAGTGGTGGCCCAGGCCTTGAAGATATCAGCGTTGGGGTACTCCACTACATGCTGAAGGCACCGTGGCTAATGACCGGAGTTCGAAAAACAGTGGCCCGAGTGTTGGCAGCCATCACATGTGTGAGAGATTCATATTTGCGATCCCTCCTCGGGCGTACGAAACAGCTTCAGGCACTTCTCTGGGGAGCGTTTGGGACCCACGCGTCCACCAGTGCGGAGAGGGCTTTGTCTAACATAATTCGTTTTCATGTGGCCGTCATGTGGCGCTGAGATGAATATTCCCTAGCATGTAGTCCAGATCGATGGTTGCGTGTGGATTCATTCTATAAGAGCTGTGTTCGTGGCCAGCGTGTGTTCTACTGAGTTGGTCTCCTCGCGGCCCTTTGCCTTCGCTTGCATTCACCTGCCCGCGCCTTCATGACAGGCTGGCAGACATCCTCAGCTCGAGGGGCAAGCGGTTCATGGGTTGGGATGAGACTCAGAAGTTCATGGGCTTGCCGAGGAGCGCGCCTGGGCAGAACGCTATGTTTCCCCGAACCGGACAGATGGCAGCGTCATCCCCCTTGCGGGGGCCCGCGAAGTGAGACGAGGTCAGATGTGCGGAGTGGGAGTGGAGCCGTGTAGAGCCGTCTGGACAGTTGCAGGCGGAGGAGGAGGAGAAGGAGGAGAAGGAGGAGAGGGCGGAGAGGCCCCTCGTCCCCCCACCCCCCTCCTTCCCCCGTTCTCCTCGCACGGGCCCCCCTGACGTTCGCCTGCCAGACAGAGCCCCTGTCGGCGGTCGACCTGTCACTCGGCGTGGTGCCTGCACCTTGCCGCGTCTTCCAGCGCCCCCTCCCCGCGCCCTCAGAAGGACCGCACATGTCGCACTCGGCGTGCTGCGTGGCAATCCTTTTTGGTTTTTCGCGTCTTGGCCTCCTCCTTCCGGCCGTGCTCGTCCCTCGCCCGCCATGTCCTCAATGTCACGGCAGGCTTCGTTCCGCTTCGCTCGGGAACGAGCTGTTCCCGCTGGAGGAGGAGGAAGAGGAGGAGGAGGAGGCGGAGGTGGGGGATGGAGTACCCACGTCGTAGACAGCAGTCGCCCCCCCGTTACCGCCGTTGATCCCGAAGAAGCCCACCAAACGGAGGAACCCGCGCCCTTCCGTTGACGACTTCCGCGCTCCCCGATTCCAATTTTGAAAATCGGGTGTATCTGCGGGTTTTTGTTGCACTCCTACGTCGACAGCGAAAGCAAAATTGAAATGTGGGGCACGGGGGTGGCCCGTCGACGCAGCATCTTTGGATGGGCGTTCTTGTTACGCTAGCTGGGGTACCCGGTATCCTCCGTGTCCGGAGTTTGATGAGAAGCCACAGGAACGCCACCGTGATCGCGTGGCGTGGAGACAACGAGATGAAGAAAGCGATCGCGAACGGCATCCAGGCGGGCTCCTTCGTTGCACCGCCTGCACGGGCAGAGGGCGTCTCACGTCCTCCCGGGTTGCCGTTTCGTCTCCCCTCCGAGCAGCAACCTCAACCCACTCGGGCCGCCGAAGGAGGCGGCCGAGAGCGGGCCGCGAGCTTGTTTGCGCCGAAGTTATGGGTGGAGCTCCAGCTATGTGCCCAGTGGCTTGCCTAACGGGAGCACGTTTTATTTCAGGTTTTGGCAAGTTCATTTGCATGGCAGTCCTCGGAGGACTGTCCTCCCCCCTTCCCTCCCTCCGCCGCTCTTTTGAAGATCGCCGGGCACAGAGTGACGTGCGAGAGAGGCCCGACGTGCGTGAAGTGCAGACTTCCTGTCGGGCCTCGCAACGCACATCGGGGCCCCTGAAGAGGGGCCTCATACGGTCAGGAGTTTTGGTTTGTGTCTCGCTCCGCCAGTTTTGGCCCACTTCGCTTTGCAAAAGTTCCCGACCGTATGAGCTGTATCTTGGCTGCTTTCTCTCTCCCTCTGTCTATATTTGTATATATATATATATAAAATGCTCTCGCTCTCTCGTCAGGGGTATCGGCCCCCAATCGCCCATTCATCGCCACTGGAGGCCCGATAGTCCACCCCGACCAGGAGCGTGCGAAGTCGCTATCGGGTGCCTATCGCCGATTTATCGGCGATGTATTGCCGATTCCAGGTCGATGCTTCCCCCCCTGAGCTGGCCCCCCCAAAGCTTTCCCATTTTTTGCTCTATATTCGGAAGCAGTATCATTTTACCTGTCGTCGTGATGGCTTGGGGAAGCTACGATGGCAAGGACGGCTCTTTTTTTGTTCCCCACCGTCTGCTCCCCTCGCAGCGTCCTCCCTCCGCACGTGCGCCTCCGGAGCACACGCTCAGCGCGGCGCCAGGCAAAGGTCCGGTGCCACCCATCCGCCCGCCGCTACTCCCAAGCCGCCATCCCCACCAGGCTGGATTCCAGGAGATGCCAGCCCATCACATCCTCCACCCGCGCGCTGCCCGACGCTCCTCCTCCCGAGCCGCCGCCACCGCAGTCGCCACTTGCCGAGTCCACCCCTGCCCCCCTCCTCACGTCACCTCTGCCGCCTCCGCCGCCGCCGTACCCCCAGCCCCCGCCCACCGCCCGTGCATGGTAGCTCCCTCCATGGTCAGGCCTGGCGCTTCTTCCGCCACCGTCGCCGTCGCCGCCAGCCAGCCTATCTCCACTTCTGACGCCACCGCCGCCGTCCACTCCCCCCCAATCCAGGGCCCCGATGTGAGTTGGTGGCGCGCGTGCTTGTGCTTCAGCCGCGCCCAGCCATTCGTTCCCCCTCACTCTACTTTTTGTTTCTTTTGTTCCTTTTTTTTCTCTCTCTCTCTCTCTCTCTCCCTATGTATATACACACACTTGTATATCTTTCTGTGTATATATACACACACACTTCATACAGGAAGCAGCATCACTACCTATCGTCGCGATGGCTTGGGGTAGACACCTTGGCAGGGAGGGCCCCGATGGTTACATGAGTTGGTGGCCCGCGTGCTTGTGCTTCAGTCGTGCCCATCCCATGTCATGTGGACCATCCTTGGACGCGCTTTGGTCTGGCACTGGGATGCCGTCCTTGATCGCGCAAAAACGGAAAGGCCCAGGACGATCTTGAGACGCAGCATTGTCTAGTCTTGGAACGCACCGATCTTGAGCGGGCTCACGCGGAAGATCTGTGGAGCGTCCAGACTTGGATATTCCAAGTCGGGGGTGATGACCCCCCCAGGGCCCAGGGTGCACCATCTTCGAGCGGGTTCGGGCGGAATGCGGATGGGACGGTCGTATCATCATATTATATACAATATCCAAAACAGAATTCGGTCACCCCACAAGGAGCCCGTGACGCTCCGCTGTCCATTGTCTGGCCCTGGGGTGCACACACACCATCCTCGAGTTGGCATTCGCGAAGTGTCGACGGAACGACCAATCTGGGTCCCACATCACGTGAGTTGCCCCCCCCCCGCCCCCCGAAAAAACACAACAACAGGGTTCCTGTTACGTCGTTTGCCAGTTACCTTCATGAGAATATATAGCGGTGATCGATAGTATAGACATGTTTTCTGTTGCCAGGGGTCGTGGCTTTTAGGAGTTGGAATACCTCGTACGTTCAAGGAGATCGTGGCCCTGGGAGTGCGGCGCGATGGTCTGATTCTAACTCTTGTGCCACGGAGTTGACGATCCACGGTGCATGTGATACAACACCTAAGGGGTTGGGGGTAAGTTAGGGCCTCTTGGGCAGTGCGCCGCCGCCTCGTTCCGTAGGTGTGCGGCTCAAGCGGTTGCTGCCCCAGGAGAGGCTGGGGTGGGGCGAGCGAGCTTGAGGCCTGCGAGCCGCACGCCTTCCCGCTTCCGTGATCCCGGCCGAGGGTTCATGCCAGACGCATGTTCATGGAGGTCATCGAGCCTGGCCGCTGCTTCCGCCATCAGTGACCCATGAGGACAAGAACGATGGCGGCCCCGCGTTTCGATTGGTGCGGTGGCTGGTCACAGAGAGCGCGGGAGGCACCGCGTGTGAGGTGGAATGTTTCGGCGCGATCGAGCCGTGCTCCTCTTGGTGGCTCGACTCGCACTAGAAGCAAAGCGACAATTTGTTCCTCGCACGTGTGCCGCGGGCATGTGTCGCAGTGCGCGTGCAGAGAACCGTGGGCTGGGATCCAGGTGCTGCGCGCCCGTATGCCGCAACAGCTTACGGTATATGAGGCAACACATTTTCGCATGGAGATGCTCCGCAAGAACGAGGAGAGCCCCGCCATCCCGCCTGGCGTCGCACAGGCGGTTCTAGTCGAGGCAGACGGTGACCGTTCCGCCCGAGGCCCCCCCGCTAGCCGCAAGATCGAGGACCCCGCGCGCAATCGCCCGGCGGCTGCGGACCATGAGGCCGGAGCGCTCGTTGAGATAAGCGACGATGACGAGGACGACGACGCGGCCTTCGAGGAAGTAGAGCGCGGCCGCAAGGATAAGGCCGAGGACGCGAAGGCGGAAGGAGAGGACAGCTACCAGAAGCGTCTCGGCAGGCTGCGCTCGAAGCTTGCGGAGACGGGCAAGCTGGCCACCGCTGCTCCTGGCGCCCACTCGCCGTCGGACCTGTCGGCCAAGCCTCTGGACAAGAAGCGGCGGAGGCTCGGCGAGGTGGCCCAGACGCACATCACGGGCCAGGCGCCGAGCGTCGCCGCGGACAGGGCGCCTGGGCATGGTCAGGCCGACAATTCCGACGAGAAGGTTGTCCTGCGAGCGCTGGCGGGGTACTTGCGCAAAAAGGAGGGCGGTGATCCTCTCGAGAGTGATGATGATCGCGTGGTAGGCGAGCGTCCCGTTGCAGCGCGGCGGCTCGCCTCCGCGAAGATAGCCATCAAGTCGCCTGGCCGCCTGGTCGAGAAGGAGATAGAGAATATGGCCCAGTATGTTGATCACGGCAATTCAGGTTCTGATCAGTTCAATGCAGCGGCGGAGAGTTTTTCTTTTTCTTCGCGCGCTGCGCCCCGTGGGAGATCGGAGAAGATCGGTATTGTGAGCTGCTTGTGTTGTGCGAGTGCGCCGAGCTCATCGTGATGGAGAAGCCGATCCACTCGCTTGATTACATATTGTCAAGGATTCAGGCGCTGCAGAAGACCATCCGAGACCGCCTTTCAATGCTATGAAATGGCTCGAGCTGGTGGCTCCCGACGACGGCGGCCTGAGCTTCTCGATCGAGGACGAGGAGGTCTTAATTGGCATCCAGGCGGCCGAGGTCCGCGTGGCCCAGCCTCGGGGCCTGCTCGGGGTCCGCGGCTAGGGGTTCCGCCGGGATGGGGGCGCTGGCTCGCGCGCCCGCCCCGATGGCCAGAGCTGCGGCGGGGGCCCGGGCCCCGGGGCTTTGCCGATCACCGGTGTCGGGTCCCCCGCGGGCGTTGCTGCTCTGCGTGAGCGATAAAGGGCTTTGACCACCCCCTGGTCGCCAGCTGTCTAGCCCGGACGGGCCGGCGCCGGGGGGCGCCTTGCCCGCGCCGACAGACCGCCCGCGCCCCTGGCGGCGGCGCGCCGAGGTGGGCCGCGACGTCATTAGCCTGAACGGGGAGGAGGAGGCGGCCAAGAGCGACGCGGTGGCCACCCCCGCGCTTAGTCAGTGGCAGGCGAGCGTTGCTTCTCGCACGTGCAGGGGCGGGCCCTGCAAGATGACGATGCGCGAGATGGAATTGGGGATCCTCACAAGCGCGCAGAGGTAACCTGGTAAGATTGGAGACTGCGCGATGATGTTCCCTGCAGGCGTCGCGCCACAATCGCCGGAGGCTGGTGTGGGTCGAGACGCGTGCCCTCTACCGGCAAGGGTGCCGGCGCCATTTATCGCTCGGGAGCAGGAGATGCTATTTCTTAAAGCGCAAGGAATTTTGCTCTCAAGTTATCACGGGTAAATGAACGCGTGTGGGCGAGAGCAGCAAACGGGAAAGGTCACAGACCACTGTGCAACATAACGCCCGGAGTTGCTCTCCGCACATCGCATCAGTGAGAGGCTCGGCCAACAATGCGACCTGCTGCAGTCTTGGCGGGACCGACAGCCAAGTGATGGCCGTGGCCTGCTCGTTGAGCATTGCGGCGAAGCTCTCTGTCAGCTTCGTCCAATGCGCGCGCCGCTGAATCTGCAAGTGGCTCGCAGTGCTCAACAATCCATGCTCTGCAGCGCGGGCGGCGCGAGTCAGAAGCATACGATATCAATCCGAGTCGCTGTTTAAACTCAGCACCGCAGGCGGGGCACCTGGAGCAGGCTAGATAGCCTCAAATCTCCAGGCGCGCGCCATGCTTTATTCGCTGGTGGCTTCGGAGCGCCTTCTCGGGCAGGAACGCGTCGCCGCAATGGCATGCATGCGACTTGCGTCCTGGGGCGGGGTTCGGAGCAGCGCGGGCGTCGGGCGCCGAGTCGCAGAAAAAACAATCGACCGTTGAACGATGTCCAGCCGCTTTCGTCGAGCATCATGCGCATCCATGCTTCGGGGTCCTCGTCGAGTGCGGGCAGGTCTGGGCAGCGCTGATGCCGATGCAAACCGGCGTCGCCCTCGAGCGCAAGAACCCGCCGGAGTTTCTGCCCGCGGGGGCGCGCGTGCAGAAGCGCGATCAGAGCCCGGGAGCGCTCTCGAACAAGACGCCCGCAGCACTTCAGGCGCATCCTGGCTATGATGCATTCGATCGCAGGCTGGCGCAAAGCAGATCGCACCTCCCTGTCGCAGCGTTCGACTCGACAGAATCGAGGCTCGTGGAAAATGCGACGAAGTAAGCCCATGCAGAATTCTTGATAGAAGGCACTGCACGAAATACAGCTTGTGGGCCTGCGCCACGAGGGCCGATCCAGAGATTTTATGCGATGGCGGTGAATAAGCAGACGTGGTTTTGGCGGCCTCGCAAGTGGCACCTGCTAAGCTGCGAGCGCAGAGCGACGAGGTGGCGCCGAGATGCTCGCGCGAACTTACCACGCGGATGCGCGCGTCACGGCGAGGCACTTGTGTAAAGAGCTGCCCCGAGGCGTCGCGACGAGCTTCGCGACGCGCCGTCGCGCGAGTGCCCCGGAACATGGGCAGCGACTCAGTTTTGTTCCAGGCGGGGCGCTGATCTGCCGATGAAGGTTGAAGGTCTTCAAACACATTGAAAACCGTGTCAAGCAATGCATCGATCTTGCGATCGAGTTCCGCAGGAGAGGATGCTACGATTGCCGACGCTTCATCGTCAATGAAGGCTGCGTCCAGCACGGACTCGTTGGGGCCGGCGGAGGGGGGGGCAGGGGGGGCCCAGAAAGCACCGCCAGCGAGTGGGAGCATTAAAGAAACCCCTTTTTCTCGGAGTCTGCTGGATGTGAGGTCTAGGGCAATGCCACAGACGCTATTAAACGTGGTGGCACCTAACTGACAGCCTTGCCGGCCTCCAGCGCGGCCCGTGACGCGCGTGGGCAGGTCTGAAATTTCCGCCCAAGCGCCTTCGTGGAGCGCGCGCATCATCTCGGCGGCGGCGCCGCCCACTCCCCACTGTTCCAGCAGGTGGCCGTGCTCCGCGAGATAAGTCAACATCCGGTCAGCTGGTTCACTCGAGACGCCCAACGAAATCCAGCGAGATCGATGGGAATTTTAGGGCGCCCGCCCCCAACCAAACACCAACTGCCGAATTGCGCGGTCAAGTGCTTTTGTCAAGTCTTCACGTAATACAAATACTTGCAAACGTGCAAGCTCGGCTTGATCGATGAGAGAATGCAACAGATGGGGCGCCATGTCAGTCCCCCTGCGAGGGATAGCTCCGCACTGCGACTCCGGCCGGTGGGACGCGTGCGCATCGGGGATCGACTGTTGCAACATGCCGCCAAGTCCCTTACTGGCGTGGTCTGCAAGCAAAATGTTGCGATAGTCGTCAGTATTCTTTGGATCGCCTTTGCGCATGAAAATCTCTTGCGAACGACCTCGCCTCTACTGGGGGGGCCGTGCCCCAGTGGCCTTGACTCTCTCGCTTACAGCCGGAAACTTGCATGCCAGAGCAGATTCCCCTGCTTGAAGAAGTTCGGCGGGGATGCCGCCATAGCCAACCCCCTCGTTGCAACCGAGTGCCGCGCGCGCGACTCGGGCGGCCCCGGGCCCAATGTCGAGGGAGGAGGAGGGGGGGGGGGGGGGGGGGGGGGGGGGAGGAGGAGGAGGAGGAGGAGGAGGAGGAGGAGGAGGAGGAGGAGGAGGAGGAGGAGGAGGAGGAGGAGGAGGAGGCGGGGGACGAGAGAAAGGGATGAGGGGGAGGAACGTTCGGCGGCTCCGCGGCCGGATGGCGGAGGGAGGCCTTGTTGACCACATCGCCGCAGAAAACATGTGCCACGTGGCTCTGCCATGTTAGTTTCACTTCCTCGGTTGTGGAGGTGAGCGAGCCGTCGGGTTTGAGTGAGCACTGGCTGGGGCGGTTCGCTCGGCGCCCGAGCGCGCGCACCACGACGCATGCCTGACGAGGGTCATTGACATCAGCAGCACGGGGCACGTTGGCAGCTAGACAGTCTAGGCACGCTTGGCGGTCTTGTTCAAGCACTGGACGAATCCACTTCGCATCCGAAAAATCACGGCAGTAATGCGGGCTTCGAGCATGAAGCCTTTGCGCACTTCTGCACGCAGACTGGGCGCAATCAAAAACTCGCGGCGGACGGAAGGGCAAGGGCGCCGCCCTCTCCAGGCATGGAGGACAAAACGCGCATGCCCCACGGCGTCGCTCGACAGTGGCGGCGAAACGAGCACGGCGCAGGGATGCTATATGTTGTGCCACCTGCCGCACTCGCGGCGTCATCCATGGCTTGTGCGGTTGTTTAACCGGCGGGCCAAAACTGACAGATGCGGCCCAACGGGCCCACGTGTTCAGCAATGCAACGTGGTCGGCGGCATGAACTGATGATGGGGCATCTGGGAACTGCCGCATCAAAGTCTGGAAACACTTTCGGCACGCAGGCACGCGAAGGTTCATTTTGCTCACGCGGAAGAATGTGGGCGGCGCGCGCAAAAATCACTGCTTGATGGTCGTCCTTGGCCGACAGCGTGAGGTCGACAGTGTAATCTACCTCGCGAGACGCATTGCGCGCATGAATTTCTTCCGGCACAAGAATAGAATCGATGCGATGCGTCGTGGCGCGAGTCGAGGTCCAAGTGGGCCAGCAAGTGCACCGCGCGTTGCGGATGCGGAGTTGGAAATCCCCGGCGTACAATCGCAGCGAACAGCCGTTATTATTCTCGGCTTCCGGGGTGCTCGGTCCATTTGCAGGTGAGGCTACTGAGCCAACCCTCCCGTCGGCATCAACTAGCGTGAGCCGCGGGATATCGTGAGAGCGCTGCATCTGCTGAGCGACGCGGGCGAGCTCGGCCCACCATTCGGCGCGCGCGCCAACAGGCACGACGCCCGTCGGAGCGCGGGCAACTAGAAAGCCAAGCTCGAGAGAGGCAATACGAACAACGGCATGCAAAATGCACGGGGGCACCGCATGCCAAAGAAACACGCTGGCGCGACGATGCACCCAGCACTGGACGCCTAGACAGCCGTCCGCCTCCGCAGCAGCAGCCAGCATTGTGCAATGCTGGCCTTCGGTCTGCTCGGAGTGGGGGGGGGGCCTCCCCTCCTGGATGCCAACCGCATCCAGGCTTCGCTCATCAAACTGCTGCTCAAGCAGCGTGACCTTCCTACGCATGCAGATCCCGCTGACTTGGGCATATGAGCGAGACAACTCTTGAGGAAGCAATGTTAAAACATTAGCCGTGGCGCACGCGAAATGCACAGGCGCCCCATCAAGAGCATCCGCGGCTACACCGCTCTCTGCTGCGTCTCCGCGGTGTTCCGAGAAGAGCGCAGGGAGCCAGTTGCCCTCCTCTTCTGGGCCCTCGTCTCGAAGGTGGCGATCGCGCGCTTGGACCGCTGCTTGCCATTCAAGCGGACCCTCGCTCCGGCAGGGGCCTGCTTGCCGTTCATCCGCATGGGGGCGTCGATGTTCTCTGCTTGCTCCAGGGTGGACTGGAACCTCGCCAGGATGGCATCGGACTGCGTCTTGGCCTTTTTCACCGCGGCCAGAGATATTGAGCCGAGCGCCGCAAGCTGCTCGACCGCCGCGTGCAGTTGCCTGCTGACGCGCCAGCTGCCTGTGACAGCTTCGCCGCGACCGCCTGGAGCTTCTGGGACACGTTGTTGGCGGCGGCTCGGGCACAGGTGGGGGCGATGATGGTTGGGTCGCCGACTTCGCAGCCTCCGCCCACGACCTGCGCATGCCGCTAGTGCTGCACGCGTTCTTGGCGCGGTTGCTGCTCTGGCACCCCGTGCACACCCACGCCCAGGGAGTCATGCTCGGGGGAGCGCGGCGGCCCACGCAGTGCCATGCGCCCGACGGGCCCCGCTTCCACTCCGATGTGGTAGGCGAGGCCGAGTACTGTGAGCCACGAGAGCCCTGTTCGTATTTGCCGCTCCATGACGCCATCGGACCAGCGTCGGCCGGAGACGCGACAGAACGTAGCAGCCGGGAATTACCGCGCACCGCCGTGCGGAAGAGCTTGATCGCCTGCGGGGCCACGAGGCTTGAGCCACAGGAGATGATCAGGAAAGGTCAGCGGAATGGTTGGGGGTCCCACATCAACGTCACGAATTGGGCCGTCGAGCAGAGACAGCAGGCCTTGGACATCGCCGTGGAAGTCTGGACCTTCGTCGGCGTCATGTGCTTAAACTACTTGCACCTAGGCCACCTGAGCAGCGAGCACTGGGAGGCTGCGGGGCCCCTCTCTCAGATCCAGCCGGCGACCTCGCGTGTGATCGGAAAGACAATCAGGCGGCGCGTGGGCGACGCGCTGGCTGAGGTAGCGATGCCCTGCAGGCTTCAGAATTCGATGAAGAGCAGGGCGAGCTACAACTCGGGCAAGGACAGCAGGGCGGCGGCGCTCGAGTCACAAGGCTGAGGGCGTGGGCCGCTTGGATGACCTGGACTCCGTTGGGCCCGACCTGCAGGAGCTGCTCACCAGGCCTGCTCTGTCGCTGCCGTCGGAGTTGAAGTGGTCTGCGTCTCCGCCCAGAGCGAAGCTCAGCGTGGAGCGGGTGGAGTACCGGGGGGCCATTGCTGCCGAGCCAGTCGACCTCGGCTTGCCGGCGCCCATGCCGTCGGAGTGGATCTTCCAGGTCCCCGGCCGCGAGTTGACCAATGGCTTGTTTGCGGTCGCCATGTCTGGCACCCCGGCTGATGGGGCGTCGAGAGTCACTCGGCTACTTTCCAACGCGGCGCCCACGAAAGCCGACCTCCGCCCGCCGGCCAGGGGTGCCGTTGCTCTAGCCCCATAACCTTCGTGGGTCAGCATCTCGCCTGGGCTGGAGGATGTCTTTCCATGGAATTGGGATTACCAGAAGAGCGCCATTTTCATGCACCACCTACCCGCCCCCTGCTCGGGCTGCATTACTGCGTGCACGCCCGTGCCTGGCCGCGTCCTGGAGTTGGCTGCCAAGGAGGTCTGGCTCGCCATGGCTATCTTGCCCATGGTCTGGGTGCACCGCGTCCCCATCTTCCAGAGCATCCACCGCCGCGTGGCGCTGATAAAGGTGGCGGCTGGAGCAAATGTGCCTCCCGCGCGCGAGTGGAGACGGGGCCGACTTGCCTCGGCCGCGGTTGCTGCTCCTCTTGCTGGCGATGGCTCCCGCGATCGGTGGAGTACTTACATCGACGATTTCGATCACGGTGAGGCGCTCGACTGGCGGGCGGCAGTTCCGCTCATGGGGACGCCGGGCCAGATGCAGGCGCAGATGAGGCAGTAGCTACGAGAGGAGCGCCATCACCATCAGCAAGAACAAGGCGAACCAGAGGCAGGCCCCGGTCACCCGCATGGGTGTCGAGGTCGACGGGTCGCAGGTAGGGCCGCTGACGACAGGACCAATAACGTGCAGCTGCATGGCCTCACCGCGTGGCTCCTTGCCCGTGACCATCCCCTGGTTCCCTTTGATGGACCGCTGGGTGCGACCGCTAGAATTCCGAAGGTCGCTCTTCGGGGTGCCCAAAGCGATTTGGGAGCAGATGGGCTCAGGAAGGACGCTGCCGACGAGTGGTAGCCTCGACGAGTTGGCGCATGGCCGCCTGCCCCTGCCCCACGCGCCCACCAACCTGAGGGCGATGGCGGCTGGCATCGCGTCGTGCTCTGATGCGAGCGGGGGCGACGCTGACAGGTGCGCGGCCGCGGGCGTGGCTGAAGGAGCTGCCGACTTGCGGGCTAGCCTGAGTGACCCAAGACTTGGGGCCACCGCGTCGCGGGCTACTCAGGCAGGCGCGTCGCCGGGTTGCCGCATGCCCCAGGACTTCGAGCCCGACAGCGCCAAGGACGAGCCGCGCATCCTGCGGGACAGCCTGTTCGACGGCATCGGGGGCGCGATCGCGTCGCCGGTCCGCTCGGGTTTCGTTATCGGCGGCTACCTGAGGAGTGAGATCGACGAAAGAGCCCGCCAAGTCCCACGGTCTCGCTGACCTGGGCTGATCGAGCTCGGCCCCATGGAGGAAATTCACGGTGAACAGCTGGCGGCCCTGGCCATGTTCAAGGATCGGCTTGTGGCCGCGGTCGTCGCAGGAGAGAGTCCTTGCCAGGATGCCGGCGGCGTGAACGCTGAGCGGCAGGGCGCGCGCGGCGTTCGGAGCGGCCTGTTCCCGCGGATCCCAAAGGCGATATGCGTCCTTGCTCGAGCTATGCATGTGCCTGCGCATTGGATCGTGGGAAATGTTTTCTCCGCGAGCGCGGGGCCCCGCCTGGAGTTCTCCCGCGCCCTCCAGGTTCGGCCCGTCAGCGCGTGCAACTCCTTGTCCACAGAGGACCGGCGTCCGCGTCTTTATTGGCGTTCTTGGAGGGAGGCGATCATCGGGCCCCCTAGGGTGCTCTGGGAGGCCAAGGCTGACTACGGCCTCATCTCGGCTATTAAGGTTTCATCGGCTCCTGCAGGGCCCTCTGGGTGCTCTGGGTGCTCTAGGGTCTCGGCAGGGGGGCCCGTCTGCGCGTTTCTCCAACGACGAGAGGTGACGGCCCCGCACATGCCCGCGGGTTTACCTACAGCAAATTCAGAGGCCATCCATAGGTGGACCCAGGATCGTCACGCGCATCATCCTTATCAGTGCAAGCGCGCGCACGTGGGTAGGGAATCCAAGGGGGGCGCGAGGCCACTGCGTGCTACTGAGCGAGAGGTCCTGACGGGGATCCCCAGGCACTGCGCTTCGTCCGTGGCCGCACGAACCTCCGCGGCATCACGCAGAGCCTCGATGTAAAGGACCTGCTAGGCGAATCTGTCGAGTCTTCACCGGGCCCAACGGTTAGCGTCGATTCTCTGGACGATCGCTGAGAAGGCTAGCAGCGACATCAGATTGGACATTGGCGTGCCCTTTCGGCCCGGCGCTTGGCCAAGGTCATAGATCCAGCTTTGCGGCGCTGGCGACCGACGTTGTCTTTCCACTGGCCGAGGACGGCCCGCGCAATGCACATCAGCGCTCTCGAGTTGAATGCGCAGGACTCGCGGGTCATCGCCCAGGAGCGTTAAGGTGCTGCTCCTGGTCAACTCGCAGGTGGTAGCTTCGATCTCGACGCGAGGTCGGAGATCCGCGGGGCAACTCCGCATGTTGACGCGTCAGTGCCCTGCCATTCTCTCGAGTTCAGTTCTCTGCGCTTGCATTGGCTACATCAGCGCGAAGCTAACCCCAGTGACCGACCTCCTCGAGAGTTTCTCACGAAGAAATGGCTCCGAAACGAGTCCGAGTGAGACTTGAGGGCGCAAGCGCAAGAAGTTGGCTGCGTGTGCGTACTCATATCAAGAAGAGAGGCGCACGCTTGCGAGACCTCCGGATCACCAAGCCCACTCGTTATGTATGTTTCGTTGTGCTCGGCGTCTTTTGGCGGCGAGCTCATAATGCTCGCTTGAGTTCGTTGCGGGAGGCTGACGGCGAGCCCGGTGAATCATTGAGGCCTGACAGGCCAAGCTCGAGCCGCTTCGCCTCTTGGTGAATGCAGCTACTGCGCGGGAGTGTGCGATGCCCTCTTTGGATGGCAACCTGCAGGAGAGCTAGAGCCTGGTCAGGACATGGAGGACAGCGTACACCCTGCCGAGCTACTCCAGTCACTACCCATATCGTCTTAGCCTTGGCTGCTGCCGCGTTGGGCCTTGGCTGGGAAGGCCTGGCCTTCGACTTGTTCATGCGAACAGGCGAGCTCCTGGCGCTCCGGCGACAGGAGTGCTAGTCCAGGGCGACCGTGCTGTCCTTCATACCAAGTCCTCAAAGACGAGGCTCAGGACAGAATTTTCCGAAGTCTAAGCTTGCGTGATGGAATCCGTCGGCAAGTTCCCAAACATCGATGCCTGAAACTTGAGGCGGATCGGCTTCTGTCTGAAATGCCAGCGCCTGAAGTTCGGGAGCGGTTGTCCCTGGTGCTCAGCTTGTTCGATACTTGTCTCTGACTGTCGCCGATACAGTAGCCCGCACACTGCCCCCGAGCTCTGAAAGAGAATTCAGACAGTTGCCTTGCGCTGGAGACAAATTGTGGAGGACCTTGACCGTTAAGCTGTGTATAGAAGTATATAGAAAGGTCGGCAAGCCACTGGAGGGGAACGTGGAAGGCTTTCTGGGTCGGCCCCGGGAGTTCAACACGTTTTTCCGTGTCCATGGTGTCTGTGGGGCCCCCGGCAATCCGCGAGTGGTCTCGGCTGTCCTGGCGCCAGTGCAGGCAGTGGGTGAGGAGCTCGCTGCCCGCGGCTGGTGGCCGAAGAAAGCCGAGTGCTCGCAGGGTGCTTGCTCTTTTTAGGCCCCCCCCTGAGGCCGTACCCCCGAGTGTGCTTGAGCTTCGCACTTCCAACCTTGTGGCGGCGCGGCGCCAAAAAAGAGGGGGCCCTAACATGTGATACAACACCTAAAGGGTTGTGTGTGGGCCTTTTGGACAGTGCGCCGCCGCCTCGTTCCGTAGGTGTCCGGCCCACTCGGCCCTCCAACCGTTTCTTGGCTGCCAACATTAATTAGGTCAGGCTCTCTGGATTGGCCCAGGGGTTTAACACGTTTTTCCGTTTTGCTGGTGTCTGTGGGGCCCACGGCACTCCGCGAGTGGTCTCGGGCTTCCTGGCGCCAGTGCAGGCAGTGGGGGAGGAGCTCGCTGCCCGCGGCTGGTGGCCGAGGAAAGCCGAGTGCTCGCGGGGTGCTTGCTCTGGCCCCCCCGCCGAGGCCGTATCCCCGTGTGTGCTTGAGCTTCGCACTTCCAAACCTGTGGCGTCGCGACGCCAAAAAAGAGGGGCCCAAAACATCCACATGACCCTGGGCACCCAAGGGTCGAGAGGACCTGGCCCAGGGACGCGACAAAGGAGCGGACTTGGTTTGGAGGCCCTGCTCATCTCCGAGTTCCCTCCTTCCTCCCGCCACTCCCTCCAATGTTCAGATTGAATCCCCTGGAGTTTTGGATTACGCATCGGCCGTGGTACTTTCTTGGTGTTGGTTTAGCCGAGTCTAGCTGACAATGGCCTGATCGGGCTTTCTCTGGCCCAGAATGTCGCGCTCCAGCTTGGCAACTCGCACCTTCATCCAGTTCGCTTGCTCTTTATCTCGAGAGTTGCAATCTGACGTGTTCCCCCCAATCCTCCCCAGGTGATTCAGGCCAACCTGGGCTTTCTGTATTTCGACTTCATCCAGGGGCCGAAGGGCGAGGAACCCAAGGGCCAGGCGCACCGTCTATTCCGCTCCTCCCGAGGAGGAGCAGTAGAAGCAGCAGCAGGGAGCAGGGAGGAGGAGGAGGAGGACGACGACGACGACGAAGAGGTGGATGAAAACAATACTAGTAAAAACACGACCACGACAAGGAGGGGTTGGCGACCAGAGCCCCGCCAGCTCCCACCAAGAGCTTTTGGACGCTCCTCGAGGCTGCTGCAAAGTCGATGTGGGCCATCTCCCCCCCTCCCCCGCACAGACCCGCACCTCACGCCCCACCCGCGTCCACATAGCGGGCGCGGGCGTGGCTTCGGCGCTGGAGCAGACGCCACTCCCCGTGGAAGGGCGCGGGGAGGTACCCGTGCACGGTGGCGGCGCGCACGCCGCCAGATGGCCGCCCCGACGAGAGCGAGCCTCTTCCCTCCCACCCCGTCCCGGAGGGAGGGCGGGACGCACGCGCCGCTAGACGGCCACCCCGATACGGTCGAACGTCCCGAGCTTTCCCGAGCCTCCCACCCCCCAGACCGGAGCGACACGCTATCCACTCCCACGGTATAGCGTGTCGCTGGGGCCGTCGCCGCGACACGCTAAGCAACAGTTCCTGACCGAAGGATCCTCCTTCCTCCTCCCTCGTCTCGGAGGGAGGGCGGGGCACGCGCGCCGCCACGCGGCCACCTCTATCAGAGCCTCCGGGGCCCAGAGCCCGTCCAAAGCCCTCGGAAGACCACGCCCTCAAGACCTCCGTGCGAGTCGCGAGTTCCCAGCCCTCGCAAGAGCCTCGCAGGGCCCCGCGCCGCACTGCCTCGCTCACCTGGCCCGCCCACCCGGCCAAGCGCGGAAAGCGGCCCCGCGCTCTCCTGCCCGACGGCTCCGGCGTCCCGCTCGCCCAACCGGCCCACGAACGTTGGCCCCGCGCCGCCCGACCACGCACGGGAGGGCCCTGCACGTTCGCTTCCCGCGCCCACGTAGCCCGCCCTGCCGCGCGGGCCTCCCTCCCCCCCTCCAGGAGGGAGGGGCGGAGGAGGACGGTGCAAGGAGACGGTCACGCAGTCCCAGGTTGCAGATCGCCTGGTCCAAAGTTTTGGTGAGCACCCTGGGACGTTTCAGAGCGCCTTGGGGCGGCCGAATCGCCCGACACGTCATCTGGACCCGCCAGCCCCCAGACATTCCCGAACTGTTCGCGCCCAGTGTCGTTCGCTCCGTGCCCTCGCCAGGGAGGAGGACCCAGCGGCGCGAAAGAGTGGCCAGGGCGAGGGGGGACGGCCTTCTCCAACACCGCCCCGCCTCTCAGAAGGCCCCCCGCCTTCCAAGAAGCCGGGTTCGCAAGGGGTTCCGAAACGCCCATCTCCGTGCCTTCCTGGAGGACCTCACACCCCGCCCCGCCACTTCTTGCGCACCGCCAGTTGGAGCCGCGCACCAATCGGGCGTCGCCCCAAGGCGCAGTCCTCCGGGGCGCCCCTTCGGGGTGCTACCCGCCCCCCCTAGGCCTTCCCAACGGGGTCGACCTGCCCCGAGGGGTCCCCCCTGCTACACGCAGTCCAAACGCAGTCCAGGGACGCCACCTCCTGGGCTCGCCTCGGTAAGGTATCATCCAGCATTTCCCCCTCCCTCCCGCCCCCTCGTTCCCGCCCTCCCTCCCTCCCCTCCTCATTCTCCTTCACCCCTCCCTCCCTCCCTCCCTCCCTCGTCCTCCTCCTCCTCCTCCTCTTCCTCCTCCTCCTCCATCCTTCTTCCTTATGGCTAGGTTCTCTGCGTCGCACCACCCGGCGTGCCGGCATGGCGGTTTGCGCGCCGTTTTAGGCCACCGTTCTTACACTGGTGAAGGGCTGGTTGTTTGCAGACAGCGGTCTACGGTTCAGCATACCGCACATCCGTCCTCGAATGAGCTCGCAGCCGCGAGGACGGAGGGTGGGCCGTTGTCAACATGCAGCGTGCACTGTCGTGCTGCGCACGCTCGACACACAGCACAAATTATGAGGGCGAGGTTGTTCCATGATGCATAATGTGACGATCACCTTCGACTTCACAACGCACTATTCGAAGTCCATACTCGCAGGCTGGTTCCTTCTCACAAGAGGGCTCGCCCGAGACTTCCTTGACAATGTACGACCCGAAGTTGAGCATTGTCGAACAGGTAGAACCTTAAAGGGAGGGCAATTCTATTTCATCATAGAAGTATCGCTTGAGACGTCTTCAAACCACACGACACTTCGTATAAGGTCGTGCGACAACCGCACGGATGCAGAATGTACCTTGTTTGAACGAAGTTCTCGTTAGGCATATCTTATTGTAATGTTATGGCACTATCGCGTTCCTCAGTTCACTTTGTTCATAAAACGAGGCTCTCGCCTGAATGGCAGACGTGTGGGGCGCTCATCTTCCTAGGGGGTGCTTCCAGTAGTGAAAAGGAATACCTAGAGGGGCTGATGAGTGGAGGACTTAGTTCCCTCCTCTCCCCGCTCCCGCCGCCTTCCCTCTTGCGCCTCATCCTACCGCCCCCCCCTCCTCGTCTTCATTTCTCATGTTCTCTAGAGTCTCATAGTGGAATGCGAGGAAAAGTCTCCCGCGGGTGAGGAGGCAGGCTACCAAGGCCGCCTAGTTAGTTCAAGCCGGCGATCATTGATCCGCAGCGGGGTCCCAAACTATTCCCTCCCCCTCCACTCCCCCTCCCCACCTCCCCCGTCCCCACCTCCCCTGTACCCCTCTCCCCTCGATGGCCAGAAGGCGGTCGGGCCAGATGTAGCATGTCACAGTAGATAAGGCAGAGCTTTTCGTGACGATTGCATCCGCTCTACCCTCGTTTTCTTCGGTTGTGCAGCACGCCGCTCGGTCCTCCTCGATCTTTCTCCATCTGGTCCTTATGCTCGTCCTCTTTCTTGTTTGCCCGGAGTGCTGCTTTCACCTGTGCCAGCCCTGTCCAAGTGCGCGACGGCCATGTGCGTTCCTCACGGCGTGCCACCCTCGTCTCGTCTCGTTCTTATTTCTTAATTGCCACTCTTGGTTTGGTTGGGCGCCCTGCCTCGCTGGGTGTCGTCTCTTGTCGTGCCTGGTCTTGTCCTGCTCTGCCGTGCAGCGTCATGTATTGTATCGTCTCGGCTTGTACTGTCGTCCAGTATCCTGTCATTCTGAAATTGTCGCGTGTTGACTTGTCCGGTCCGATGCGACCTGGTCGCATCTTTTGGGGCCTCCGCTGGCCACCTCGAGCCGTTTTGGTGCCGTCCTTGGGCCTCTGGGAGGGATGGCGAAGATTATTTGTGATTCAGCTCGGCCATCTTGGAGGCTGTCTTTGCATATGTGGGACCATCTCGCAGCCATCCTCTGCCAAAGCGGATCCTTCGACCTCTCGCGAACCGAGGGTCCAGCCCGCTGGGTGGACGGGCAGAAGAGTTGAGAAGAAGAGAAGAAGGACCCTTCTTGGATGGGCCAGCACCCTGGAACATGTTTGCCCGGAGGGCTGATGCGATCGATCTCCGTGCGCAGGGCCTGGCTCTCTGGGGCCAGCTTCAGCCTTTGGACGGTGGAAATGGTGAACGAAACTGCGGCGCTGTGCTTTTCGAGTCGCCAGAGGTCTGGGCGAGGAGGAGGAGGGGGGGCGGAGGAGGAGGAGGAGGCGGAGGAGGAGGATGAGGAGGAGGAGGGGGGGGAACAAGGAGGAGGACCAGTGTAAACCCAAGAGTCATCAACTATGTTGGAATGAACCCTCCCTCCAAGCTCCCTCTTCATAGACCTCCCCCTAAAACGGTTCATATCCATTGAGGGAACTGCCTCGATGGAAGACAACTCTTTGAAGATCCTGAAGCACGCCACGCCAAAACATTGTTATCGGGATGTCAACGCCACGTATCAACCTGACTGCTGCGTTTTGGCGAACTGGAATCGTGCCATCACGCCATTTGCTGGATTTCAACACCGCCAATCACGCATTATCCTGAATCCTTTCGAAACACAATTTTGGTACGTTGACCATGGGAATCCGTGCAACTCTTGCAAATGTTTAGAACGAATGTGCGCGGCGCTAAGGCGAGAGCCACATGTTGAAAACCACCCGCCCTCAATCCGTGAAACTCTTGCAAATGTTTAAAACGAAAGTGCGCGGCGCTGAGGCGAGAGCCTCATTTTGAAAACGATCCGCCCTCAATCCGTGAAGCTCTTGCAAATGTTGAAACGATTGTGCGCGGCGCTAAGGCGAGAGCCACATTTTGAAAACCACCCGCCCTCAATCCGTGAAACTCTTGCAAATGTTTAAAACGAATGTCCGCGGCGCTGAGGCGAGAGCCTCATTTTGAAGACGACCCGCCCTCAATCCGCGAAGCTCTTGCAAATTGTTCAGTTTATGTGCGCGGCGCTCAGGCGAGAGCCACATTTTGAAAACGAACCGCCCTCAATCTGTGAAACTGTTGTCACTTTTTAAGCTTCAGAGTCATAAGAGGAAGTCTCAGGCGAAACGCCCGGCCCGCCCTAAAAAACCGGCTTCGGGGTGCGACAGGGAGGAATTATCTATAAGGGGAAGGCATGGAGGAGGAAGAGGAGGGGGAGGCGGAGGACGAGGACGACGAGGAAGAGGAGGAGAAGCAGGAGGAGGAGGAGGTGGATGAGGAGGAGGAGGAGGAGGAGGAGGAGGAGGACTTCAGAGACTATGGCTTTGGGGCGCGTGGGCCCAGATCGCGCAAGGGGGAGCCTCCGAGCTGACTTCGAGGAGTCAGGGAAGTGCAAAACACGTGTGCAGCGCATGAGCTGGGCCCACGAATGGGGTTAAGGCGCCCCGAAGCCATAGCCTCTCAAGTCCTCCTCCTCCTCCTCCGCCTCCTCCTCCCCCTCCTGCGGGTGAGTGAGGAGGAAGAGAGAGGGCACCCTGCTCCCCAACCGGGCCGCGCGGCCGCCCCTCGCGGTGCTCGCCCCCCGCCTCCTGCCCACGCAGCTGCCCGTGGTGCCGCTGGAGACCACCTTCCAGCGGTGCCGCAGCTTCGCGCAGGACGGCGGTGGGTCGTGCTGGTCGCTGCAGCGGCCGAGCAGCCCCCCGTGCCCGGGCCGCGATGGCACATCTTTGCGGAAGTCTTCGCTCCACCCTGAGATCCGGGCGTCGCAATATTGTTCGCAGCAGGCGTTTTCGCCTCGTTCCGGGCTCGGGAACCCTGCCGCATCGGTCCGGCCCGAGGAATGTCGCAAAAAGACTGAGTCTAGGGCTCTGGTCGCGTCGGACATAAGAGAATGCCGCTGCTCCGCCCCACTCATTCTGCCCTCTGGATGCGTACGCACGTGCCCGCCACGGAAGAAGATACACAAGAGGAAGCAATGCGGGAGGAGTTGGAGGAGCAGGCGGACGATGAAGAGGAGGAAGCCTGCTTGGCAGGCGAGGGCCCCGGTCATAGGACTGGGGGGGCGCCTCTGGAGGATTCCGATGGGCAGGTGCTTTCCACCTGGGGAGTGTGGCCTCGCCGACGCACAAATTAGCGCAACAGCCGCCTCAACTCCCTTAGCCTTCGCCTCTACTACAGCCGCCACACCTGCCACTACCACAGTCCTCGCCTCGTCTCTCCCTTCTGTTATTATAATGTTCCATTCCTTCCTCTTCCTCTCCACTCTCGTCCGTTCGCCTGTCTTCTTCTGTATGCCGTCGTTGCCTTCTACCTTTTTACAGCTTACCTCACCAGCCAGCGACTCCTGGAGCGAACGCTCCAGGAGTCGCCCGGCTCCCAGTTTGATCCCCCCCCCCCCGAGGGCTGACCGGTCTTGGGGGAGAGGGCTGCATCCAACGGATCATATTGCCTTCAGTTCGTCAGCTGGCCAGGAGGAGGAAGACACGAGGATGCGGAGGATAATCAGGAAGCATGCAAAGCGGTGGCCGATTCCGCTGCGGGGATTGTGTTCTTCGTAGGTGTAGCCTCCCGAATGCGGTTCATCCAGCACATGCGGGGCGAGGATGAGAAAGTTGAGGATCGGTGTAGCAAGTTATGTGTTTAGCACAGGCCTCCACCAGAGGCAGCCTAGGCTGGCCTAGGTTGGCCTCGACAGGCCCTTAGGGTAGCCATGGGCGGTTTCAACACCCTGCCTCCGCCTCTGGCGGCACCCTGGGGCGCTCCGCCCCATGGGGGTGTGGCGTTGCAAAAGCACCCGGGGGGGCCTCTTGAGGCTGGCCTGCGCTGCCACGCGGGGGACGCCCGTGCGCAGCCCCAGCCCGACCGAGCCTTGCACAGGGCCCGTCGCACTCGTCCGCTCTGGGGCCGAGCGCTGGAAGGGCGTGCGGCTACACCTCCAGCTCTCGGCCAGACCGGCCGCGCCCCAGGCTTCTGGCGGCCTCGTCGTCGTCTGTCCTGCGGACTCTGGGTGGGTGAGGCCCCGATCTTGCTTGCCTACAGTGTTGTATCAGTGTAGGCTCATGTCTGTGTTGATTTGTTTTCCAGCCTGTCATACACTTACTTGGCGCTACCGCGCCCACCTGTGACGCCCTCGCTGGGGACAGCTGCAGGTCCGATATGCGACGCCCGACCCTTTCCCCACATCCCCTCCCCGGCCCCCCCCCCCTCCCTTCTCTTCGTCCTCGCCCTGCCAGACGGGGCGAGCGCGTGGCCCCCCTCCAGGACATGGAGCACCAGCCCCTGGTGCTGGGCGCACAGGGCCAGCTCTGGACGGAGTACATCACCACCAGGGAGCATCTGGAGCCTGCCGGGCGCTGAAAATTGCGCGGGGGGGAGGGTTTGGGGGAGGGGGAGGAGAAGGAGGAGGAGGAGGAGGAGGAGGAGAGGACGAGGACGAGGACGAGGACGAGGACGAGGACGACGAGGAGGACGACGAGGAGGACGACGAGGAGGACGATGACGAGGACGACGAGGACAACGATTATCTGAGTTGAAGGAGGAGGAGGGAGAAGGAGGAGGAGGAGGAGGAGGAGAAGGATAATGATGCTAATGACTGGAGGATGGAGGAGGTGAAGGCGGAGGAGGAGGAGGATGGAGGATGGAGGACAGAGCATACAGGATGGATAATGGTATGGTGGAGGATGATAAAATTTGGAGGATGGAGGAGGATGGAGGATGGAGGATGGGGGAGGAGGAGGCGAAGGCGGAGGAGGGTGGAGGAGGATGGATGATGGAGGGTGGATGAGGAGCATAATGATATTGAGGATGAAGAGAATGATGGGGGATGAAGGGGAAGGTGAGGAATAGGTGTGGGCGGAGGGTGGCGGATGGAGGAGGAGGATGTGGAGGAGGATGTGGAGGTTGGAGGATGGAGGATGGATGAGGACAGAGGAGATGAGGTGCCTACCCCCCGGGGGGATCAGGACGAGACTGAGGATAACGAGTTTGAGAAGGAGGAGGAGGTGGAGGAAGACAAGAGGGATAGCAGAAGGAGTAGGCTGATGGAGGGAGGCCAGACCCAGTCGCCATTTGTTTGAACGGTCTGCCCGCGCTAATTCCATAGTCCACATATCAATTCCATGGCAGGATGAGGTGGAAGAGCGGGAAAAGAGGAGGAGAGGTATGATAATGATGACGATGCTGCTGATGATGACGATGATGATGATGATGATGATGATGGTAATGATGATGATGCTGCTGATGATGAGGGTAAACACGGTAGTGATAATAATGATGCTGATTATGTTGATGGTGGCAATGATGTATGGGATGTTGATGATGATGGTGATGGTGATGATGGAAGAGATGATGATGATGATGATGATGATGATGATGATGATGATGATGATGATGTTCATGATGATGATGATGATGATGATGATGGTGGTGGTGATGATGATGATGCCGGTGGCGATTATGATAATGATGATGTCGACGATGCTGATGGTGATGTTGATGATGTCGATGATGATGGTGGTAACGATGATGTTGGTGGTAATGATGGTGATTATAACGGTAACGATGACGGTAGCGGTAACAACGACGTTGTCGATGTTAATGATGATATTGATGATGGTGATGGTGATGATGATGTTGATGATCCAGGTGATGATGATGATGATGATGATGATGATGATGATGATGATGATGATGGTGACGACAATGTCGATGATGATGATGATGATGATGATGATGATGATGATGGTGAAGGAGATGGTGGCGATGGTGGTGGTAGTGATGCTGATCTTGCTGCTGCAGGTGATGATGGTGACGCCGCCGACGACGACATATATTGATGATGATGATGTTGATGCTGATGCTGATGCTGATGATGACGATGTTGATGATGATTATGATGAGTATCATGAGGATGGTGATGAACTGGTGATGATGATGGTGATGATGATGATGGTGGTGATGCTGATGATCATGATGAAAATGAGGATAACGATGACGATGACGATGTGGAGGAGGAGGAGGAGGAGGAGGAGGAGGGAGGGAGGGATGATAATGAGGAGGATGAGGAGAAGGAGGGAGAAGGAGGAGCAGCAGGACGGAACAGCGGAGTATCACCAATAATGAAGGGTAGGAGGTGAATCGGAAGGAGGAGGTGGAGGAGGAGGAGGAGGCGGAGGAGGGAGAGGAGGGGGAGGATGGGCCTCCAGTGCCAGCCCCAAAACACAATGATGAACCACTACTTTGTTTGACTCCATCGCCGATGTTTCCACGTGTAATCTCCACCGTGTTTGCTGGTGTTCTGCCTGGTTCCCTCGAGCCGCTCGTTCCCTCAGTTGTGATCTTATCTTCCTTGCCGTGCTTACCCTAAGTTGCGGTGTTCTCTTCCTTGGTTTTGTCGTCCGCAGGAATGTGGCAGTCTGGGTACAAGCTCCCCGCCAGGCCTGACGCAACGGCTTCCCGGCAGCATTGGCACCACCCCTGCATTCGAACCGCTTTGCATCTCATAATGTTTCACACGCAGCCTTGCGTCGCTCCATCCCCATTTCCATCTTCGAGCAGCTCTGCCCCACACCCCTCATTCCTCACTCCGAGTCCCGAGTGTCTTCCTATCGTCATTGCCGCGACATGCGGCACGCTTCGATTTGCGCAGGTACGCCATCACCTCGACATCTGACGTCATGAAACATCGTCGCACGGGGCTGATGAAAATGACATTGGGGTCTCGGGTCAATCATTATGCCTCGGTTTTCAAGCTGGATCGGTCCAGTAGGGTCCTGGGCTTCAGAGAAGGTTGGACTTGGGGGGTACTTTTCATCCAAACTTCCGACGCCTAACCCCATACGCTGTGCTTCTGCTTGCGACTGCTGCGTCGGGTGTCCCTTTTGGCCGCATGGCCAGATTTTGCCCACAACGGAAAAGCGGCCCTGGGGATGAAGTCGAGAATTTCGAGCCCACGGCGTGAACAACAAAACTTACGATGCCAGAGGTCTGGGAACTTGGGAGAACGCAGTTTGTCCAAGTGCACCGATCTTGGCCATGCCCGGGCGTCAGGATCGGCGGATACGCACTGCAGCCCATGCCAGGAGGCTGCGTGCAGCCCGATCCTGCCGTTCAATCCCTGTCTGGCCTCCCACGGTAAATCCGACTGACAGCAGCTACCCTCCCTTTTGGCCCTCTTGGACAGGGCCCGATGTCAGAGTCAGGGCGTATGTGGTTCATTCTGGGGCGAACGCCGCCTGCCCAGCAGCAGCCGCTGTCAATCTCGAACGACACCTGCCACAGGGCGTCGCGCCCCCCCGTCGCTGGGCGCGTGCACCCGGTGCCGGCACACTCCCGCGAGGAGTACATGGCGTTCCCCCGCGCGCTCGCGCTGGCGGAGTGCGTCTGGACGCCGCCGCAGGGCGCCGGCGGCTTCGCCGATTTCCTGGCCCGGCTGAGGCCGCAGCTGCGGCACCTGGAGGAGATCGGCGTCAATTTCCACAGGCCGCCCCCTCAGGCCTCCTCCGCCGCGGACTGCGCCGATCGAGCGCGTCGGACGAGGACGGGGGAGAGGAGGAGGGCGAGGACAGAGTCGACCCAAGATGCATCAACGAGGCTACAATACGCCCTCCCGTCCCAATCTCCTCCCCCCATGAGTCACTACAGGCCTTCTTTTCCACGTCAAGAAGCGCCCTCTTGAAAGCCCAGTACTCCATGAGAGAAACGATGGATTCGCCATTCTGCACAGGGATCGCGGTCCGCGGTCTTTGCCGGGGATCAGAAATCAGGGATCAGGCCAGTTTCGCCGCCTGAAGTGCAATGATGTGCATTGCAAGCGCTGTTGCGTGGCCCCAATGTGACCATGTGCCCCCCCCTGCGGAGCAATGGCCCCGATACGCTTTGACTTCAGAACGACCCTGGTGCGACCCTACGGCCCCAGCGCGAAGAACCGATGGCCTTCCGACTGTACTAAGGCTACCGCGTGACCCCGATTTTACCTTGAGCTGGCCCAGAGATGAGCCCACTAATCCGAGACGACTTCGAAAGCGCATGCCAAGTATGCCAATCATTGAGCAGCTGGAATGTCCAAGCGCAATCGCTGGTTGGACATTTCCTCTACTTCTGTGTTTTTCTCGTTCTCCTTTCCTGTCCCGTCTTACCCGGGCAGTTAGGGCGTTGGAATAAAGCGTTATTTGGTTTCGGAACGAGTCCAGGATCCACCTCTGTGTTTCCTCACGCAGTTCTTCAGGCGATTGTGGTACATCTGGGCATCCAGGCGCCACAGGGGCTGAAAAACGTCGCCTCGCAGTTTATTCTTCACAATAGGAAGACGTTGACCGTAAATACCCATTCTTGTCTTTGCCCTGCTATTGCTGCTGCTGCTATTCCTCCTGCATCCTCAACTCAGGGTGATAGCAGGTACCCGCAGGGCGTCATCTTCTCCTGGCATCTGCGCCCGCGCATTTTGGCCCCCCGTCTCCCTAAGCCTGCTGTTAGTCGTCCTGATATGTTTCCATTCTCTCCGGTGCGCTCCTGAAGCGGCTTCGCTTTCGAGAGATTCAAGGTTGGCCTCTCGCCTTCGGAGGAGGCCAGTGGGAGGTCCGCGGAAGCCCGCGATAGTAGAACATGTGCCGCTCCACCAACGGAAGGCAGCGGAAGTAAGCGAACCAGCATATTTGGGAGATCCTGGGCCGGCCACGTGAAGTCTGAAAGGGGGTATTTCTGTCCCGTCATTTGTTGCATCAGTTGTCGTCCGGGTGGGCTATGATGGCCTCTGACAGCCCAGATAGCTTCACATTGCTTCGAGTCTTGGGTATCCTCGGATTGCTTCGGATGGCCGCGGGTAACCTCGGTTTTATTCGACTACAGCGTGGGTAGCCCATCCATTCTGGGGCAGAGAAGCCCCTCTCCGTCCCTTCGCTCCCCCCGCCCCCCGCCGAGCGTCCAGCCTCCTGGGCATCCCGAGGTTGTGAGCCGCACCCAGCTGCTCCTCGGCGGCGAGTGCTTGCGAGCAGACGCTAGGGTGTTCCGCCTGTCTTCCGCCTCGTTTCCGCGTTTCTTTCTGCTATGTCTGGGACGAGGAGTTGCTGCCAGAAGGGCGAGAAAAACCTGGCCATTCTGGGCTGTCCTTTGGAGCCAGCCGCTGCGCTTCTCACGCTGTCGGCCATATTTGACTTGCCTCTGCTGCCTCTGCGGTGGCGTCGTCGAAACATGCTGGTGCCATGGGGGTGAACGGAGCGGAGAAGTACCAGAGGTCGAGCCCTGGTTTGCTGTCTAGTGGCCCTCGGAAAGGCGAGATGAGAGCGCACGCGTCACTGTCAGGCAGCAGAGTGCGGAGGAGACGACAGGATGAGAATGGGGCCCTGATGAACATCATATGAAGAGAGCGCGCATGCCGTTGTCAGGGGGGACAGGGGGGCACGAGCGCTTCGGGGAGTGGTCGGGAGGGGTCCGGCCCGAAGTGTCGCGTCTTTCGCATCGCGCCCGTACTGGGCGTTGTTCGGGCGGCACCAGGCGGGTGAAATGCGGCCCCCATACGAGGATGATTTGTAATCTAGCGACTACGATTATTATTGATACTTGTATTATACTTGTCCGTATTGTCATTCTTGTATTATTATTGTTTTTATTATTCTTAGTTGGGGTATTATCCTTATTATTGTGCTGCTAATTCTGCTACGAATATTCGTAATATTCCTGGAAGGATGAAGGGAGGACAGGGAAAACGGGGGGCAGCTGCTTGTTTCGCGAGGACCATGTTTGCCAGGGGCGTCGACAGGAGGAGATTATGAAACCCGGGGAGGGAGATGGGTGAGGATGAAGGACGACGTTTGCGCGATGCTTGTTGTGTGTGTTGTACTTCTGTGCTCGCTAGAACTCAGCCGCTGCACGTGATCGTGATCGTCCCTTTCTTCGGCGGCCTTTCAGACTCTGCAACGTCCCAGGTCTACCAGTCTCAGTACCCTCCGTGGCACTCGAAACCCAGGATTCACCATCAGACAACGCACGATTCGACGAGCGCGCCGCGCCGTTTGATCATTCCAACTGAACGCACGCGAACGTGGGGGAACATGCGCCTGGAACGCAGGCGCCCCCCCCCGGGGAGGTACCCTGGCACGATGAGGCGGAGGCGGAGTGAGAGGAAGATGAGGACTGGGGGGAGGACGAAGCGCTGGTCTGCCAGGTCTGCCAGAAGCTATGCCTGCATGCGGGCAACGATCATTATAGGCTGCCACATGGTTGTTGGGCGTGGTAGGCTGGCAGGCGCTTGGCCGCCAATGGTAGCCCTGGCTCGCCGCACGACGTCCCGATCACATCACAGCATCGGTCCTGCTTCGCGCACCCTCCCCCGCCCCCCACGCCGGCTCGCCCAGGACTCGCCGGGCATGCTGCACGCGGTTCCGCGGGGGGGCATCTCGGTCCGTGGGGCGCGCTGCCGTCGGAAAGGTTGGTGGGCAGGGGTCTTGGTCGGCGTCGAGGGCACGAGGATACGAGCTCTTCGCTCTTCTCCCCACTCTCCCTTCCCGAACCTCCGGCGCGTGAGGGCCACTGCGCTCCTCGCGGTGCGCAGCGTGAAGCTAGCAGTCCTGGAAAAGCATGTTGTACCGTATTGGTTGCGAGGTCGTCGGCACTGGTCTGAATGGCCGTTGAGCAGGGAGCGATCGTCCTGCGACCGGTCTCGGCACTGCTGCGCAGTGCGTTGAGATTGTGAGCATGTGATCTCTCGGCCCAGCGCCTTTTTTTTCAGTTCTGTGATCATCCGATTGCGCTTTGGAGTTCCAGGTCCGCTGTGACACGCGTCTGCGGATAGAGAAAGATCTTGAAATGGTAGGGGATGGGTAGGAGGGTAGAATGTCAGATCTGGCGCGAACGCGCCTGACTCGCCTCCCCCCCCTCTCTCCCCCTCCTTCCTGTTCCTCGGGCCCCCATCCGAGCATCTCCTCCACAATTACTCAATATGAATACTACTCTCCCTCTTCCCCTGATGACGGTTTGAAAGTGTCCGACCCCCCCCCCCCCCGCGTATTGTTTTTTGCACACAGGTTTCCCCGGAGTTGGATTTTCGCCTGCATTTTTTTTCAAAATGCTGCTCTCGCTGAGGCGCCGGCCTCATTTTCGGACCCCGCTCGTTCCGAATCGTGCTCCCGCTGCAGCGCTGGCCTCATTCCCGTGCTTCCGCTCGTTCCGAATCGTGCTCCCGCTGCAGCGCTGGCCTCATTTCCGCGCTTCCGCTCGTTTCGGCTCGTGCTCCCGCTGCAGCGCTGGCGTCATTTCTCGTGCCATGCCACGGCATGCAATGCAATACTAGGTTGGTACTACGCTTTGCGGTGCTCTTCTACGCCATGCCATGCCGTGCTCTACAATGCATCGCGTACCCTTTCGGGATCATTGCCCTGCTCGACATCCGACTGTGCGAGTAGAGAGGGGATCTGCGCCATGGTAAGGGATGGGAGGGAGGGGTAGGATGTCAGATATGACGCGAGCGCACATAGCTTGCCTCTCCCCCTCCCCCTCTTCCCCCCGCTCTCCCCATCTCGCCTCTCCTCCTCGCCGTCCTCCTCACCGTTCTCCCCGATCCTCTGCCTCCCCCTCCTCCTCTCCCCGGGTCCCCCGTGCGAGCATCTCCTCGCCCGGCGCCCCTGCAGTTCAGGGGGCCTCCTGGCCGAAGGTTTGCACAGGAGAAGGGAGGAGGAGGAGGAGGAGGAGGAGGAGGAGGAGGAGGAGGAGGAGGAGGAGGAGGAGGAGGAGGAGGAGGAGGAGGAGGAGGAGGAGGAGGAGGAGGAGGAGTGCGACGGAAGCCGAGGAGAGGGAGGAGTAGGAGGATGGAGAAGGATGACAAGAAAGGGCAGAGAGGAGGATCATGAGAAAATTGAGCAATCATGTTTAGGAGGGAGAATAGGAACAGGAAGAGTCACAATCGGAGAACGAGGAGATGGAGGAGGAAGACAGCGAGGACGGGGACGAGGAGTTGGACAACATTGAGGCGGGAGGAGGGCAAGGATAAAGCAAGGACTCAAGAAGAGGAAGATGAGGGGGAAGGCGCGATTCAGGAGGCGCAGTAAGGAGAAAGGAGTGGCTGAAAAGGGGTAGTGATGATTGAGTGGAGGGGGGGGCAGAGGACAAGGGGAGGAGCAGGAGGCGGTGGAGAACGTGTAAGGGCAGGGCGATGCTTTCCGCCGGCCAGCGGACCGCAGCCGATTGGCCGAGGGAGCGTACTTGATTAGTTATGTATAAAGATGTTTGTGTGCTTGCGCTGTTTGCGTTTTCTTTGTCTGTTTGATTGTTTGGGTCATTTGTCCTTAAAGAAAACTGAAGAGGACAAGGCGTCGAACACCTCCAGATGCCACTAGACTTCGTAAGAACCTTTCAGACATCACACTACCCCTCCTCCTTCTCTATCATCGTTCCTCCTGTTTCTGTTCCTCCTCCACCTCCTCCTCCTCCTCCTCCTCCTCCTCCTCCTCCTCCTCCTCCTCCCTCTTCTTGACGGTGGAAGAAGTGGAGGAGGAGGTGGAGGGCGAGGGCGAGGCGTCGAACCCGTTCTTCAGCGTCTTCCAGTTGCCCTCCCTGCTCGCAGAGGCTCCTGGGGGAGGGCTGCTCTCGGCGCCCTGGCTGACAGGGACTGGGTCCGCCTCCTCCTTCGTCCCTTGCTTGTTAGGACCTCGGAGAAGGGCCCGCATCGAGAGAGCAACACCCGCACATCTTGGCACCATGTTGGCCGCACGGGCCCCTGGGAAGCGGAACCTCGCGTGCAGCTTCAGCATTCGACGGAGCACGAACCTTCAGGGACGGCGCCCCTCTTTGGGCGACGTACTTTCTCGTCCCTCAGCCTCGCTGGAGATTTAACCACGTCCAACATAGTCGTGCGAACTCCCTTCTGGAGGGTGCAGCTACTTTAGCATGGAATGCCAGGCTACACCCCCAATGGGGTAGGACCACTACCTCATCAGATGGCGTACACTACTGCTATGGTTGTGATTCCCCGGGTCAGATGGCACACGTGTACGAACCGAGCTCTTGTTGAGGGCAACGGAGGAATACTTGCAGAGGGGCCCAACCAAAATGGCACACGACCCGCACGAGGCTCAGTCGGGGAGGCGCAGGCAGATGGCCCCGCCCCGCCCGCGGTAGTGCCATCTGCCTGTGCTGCATCGCCCCTCGGCGGTCGGGCCGTTCAGATGGGGCGTTCCAACAAGGGCCTTGCCTTCGAGGATCGAAGGTGTTGTCATCTCTTCCGCGGCGGAAGGCGGCGGAAGGGCGACGGAAGGTCGCCGGAAGTACAACGAGGCCGCCTCCGCCGTCGGTAGCTCGGTGGAAGTAAAGCATGTGCCGTCAAGGGATGAAAACGTTTCTGGGCTCAGAGTTTCCGAAATCGCCCATATGGGGAGGGGACGGCCCCCTGCTGGGGCCGTCCTGACTGGGCGCGCGTGCGCGGGAGCCAGCCGTGGCGACGAGAAGCCCCCGATAGCTACAGAGAGGACGAAACCCGCCAGGGAGGGCCGCTGGTGTCTCGACCAGCCCTCCGCCTCCTCCTCTTCCTCCTCGTCTTCCTCCTTCTCCTCCTCCTCCTTCTCCTCCTCCTCCTCGTCTGTCCCTTCAGGGATTCGTTCACTCCTCCTCGTCCTCCTCCTCCTCCTCCTTCTCTTCTTCCTCCTCCTCCTCCTCCTCCTCCTCCTCCTCCTCCTCCTCCTCCTCCTCCTCCTCCTCCCTGTCCGCCTCCGCCGCCGTCCCCTCCTGATGGGAGGGTGACATCGCAGGCGTGTGCCATCCGATTGACCCCCCGCTCCCCCGCCCCCCCCCCCCTCCTGTTGCATCTCCCCTCTTGGGGGAGGGTCACGAGGGCTGCACGAGGCCCATATATACGTATAAATGTATGTGTATATATATATGTATATATACACATATTTATTCACAATACTGCATCGGCGCTTCGCGCCATGCGCCTTGGTCCGATAAGTGGACGGTGCAGGCAGACTGAGAGAGGTAAGCCGATCAAGACAAACATCGTTTTGTGGTGGCCGACGTCGCCATCACTGTGGTTACATTTTGTTTATTGTTCCTTTCCTTTTTTGTCTTAGTCCACGTTCTCTTGCTCATTATCGAGTGAATTGGTACACGAAGGCTTCTTCGTCCTCTTCTGATTCGTTCGCGGAAGCTCCTTCGTGGCGAATCTCTGGAGAGCTTCGTGGAAGCATTGTTAGGGCTCATTGGGAGCTCGTAGAGGCGGCCATGGCGCCTTTAGGCGACCAGTGGGGAGATCCTCGAGCCACCACACCGGGAGTCGCGGTTCCAGATCACGTGCTGCATTGGTGGGGAAGTTGTTTTGAAGACAATTTGGGGCCGTGGTGAGGCCGCCCGTGGGCAGTTTGGGGACCGTCTTGGGCCCTCGTGGGGCCCTCTCGGGCTGTCAGGAAGCCCGTCTGGCTTGTCTTGGAGCGGTTTTCGGTGTTTCCCCCAGCCATCTCGGACGCTTGGGAGCCTGAATGGGCGAGCATCCGAACATTCAAAAGCCATTGAAAAATCAATGTTTTCCCTAGTTTCGAGCGCCTCTTCAAAATGACATTCGGGCCTTGTTCGGGCGTCCAGCGGGGGTCTGGGCCGCTTGATGCCATCTTCGATCGTTTTGGGCGTCTCTTGGGCCTTGTGCCGGTTGTCGTGCAATCATTTTGGGCCAGTCGTGGGGCCGCCTGTGGGAAGTTTGGCGGCCATCTTGGGCCCTCATGTGACCGTGTTGGGGTGTCTGGAGGCCCGCTTGCGCCGTCTCGGAGCGGACTTCACTGGTTCTCCAGCGTTCTCGGACGCTTGGAGGCCCGAGTAACGAGTATCCGAACATCGAGCGAAAAACAATGCAACATCAATCTATTGTTAGGGTCGAACGCCTCGTGGGGGTGACATTCGAGCCGTCTTCGGGCGTCTGGCGGGGGTCAAGGGCAACGTGAAACCATCTTCGGCCGCCTTGGGCGTCTCATGGGCCTTGCGCCGACCGTCTTGGGACTGCCACCCGCCTGCGTGCACGTCTTGGCAGGGATTGCTAGACCGCCCCGCGGTGCCAGGGAGGGCGTCTGGCCAGCCCGAAGAGTCCCACATTCTTTCGGGGGGGGGGCCTTTTTTGTTTCTGGGGTCCCCGGCCGTATCAGAATATATGAGTAGGGATCTATTTACATATATATATATATACAGATAGATATACATATACATATACATATAGCATGGGAGAAGGATGAGCCAGGTGAGAGGAGGAGGTGGAGATCGAGGAGGAGGAGGACGAGGAGGAAGAGGGAGGAGGAGGAGGAGGGGGAGGCGGCTTCGATCCCCAGCGATCGGCGGTTCGTCCGCCAGCTACGGAACAGTCGATGGAGGTATGTCCAGGGGCTCCATGGGGCCCAGTGGCCCATACACGTTGAGATGCACTTTGATTCTTGCTCCCGCTCCAGGCACCTCCGCGAGTTGATCATGCGCGGCTCCCCCCTGGGAAGCCCTCACATGTGACCGAGGGGTCGTGTCCGCGCCTCGGCCCTGGCTACCTCCTCCATTGGGCCAAGGGCGCCCATGCCCTGACCAGAGCAGAACGAGACAACCCAAGTGTAATCAAATGGGCCGCCTGGGTCTGAGTCCATCTTCCCGCCCCCCTCTCGGAGATCGCGCCGCTGCCCCGGCTACCTCCTCCGTCGGGCCAAGGGTGCCCAGACCCTTCCCGAGAAGATAGCACATCGGCCGCCGCTTCGCTCGTGTACACCCCTCGGGCCAAGGTCCGTCTTCAGCTGACACAAGGTCCGTCTTCGCCAATAGAGGGCGCGGGCAGATGGCACTCGACGTCCCAGGGCACGCGAGCGGTTACGCCATGTCATGGTACCCCCCCTTGCATCTGAGGCAAGGAGCAAGGAGGGGGAGGGGTTCCGCTAACATGGCGTATTCGCTCGAGCTGTCCCTAGTTTGGGGGGGACCAGGCCGGGTTTCCAATCACATGGCGCATGCACGAGTGACGTTTCACAAACGCCTACTGAGTGTGACCGGGTAAAATCGTTATTCGTCAAGTGTGGGACATTCGGAGGGTCTTAAGCCAATGGGCACTTGGCACCCGCTTCCTGCTTTGCCCCTACCCTCTCATTACACCTCCCCCCTTCCTTCTCAGCTTTCTCTTATATCCTCTGTCCTCTCTCATCTGTCACTCTTTCATACATCTGCACACCACTGTCCATGTTGTACACTGCCGTAGACGCAGCATGTGCACGTCATTAGCCGCTAGCCCACCAGGCAGCCCCTCTTGCACTGCTCAAAAAAACGGCAGACGCAAATGGGGCACCCCCTGTGCAATTTTGATGAACTTCTGCATGCAGAGAAGAGGGAGGCAAGGTGGCGGAGCAGAGAGGGAAGCAAGAGGGGGAGGAGGAGGAGGAGGAGGAGGAGGAGGCGGACCAGTGTAAACCCAAGAGGCATCAACGATGTTGGAATAAGCCCTCCAAGCTTCCTCTTCATCGGCCCCTACAACGGTTCATTTCCATTGAGGAAGCTGCCTCGTTGGAAGGCAACCGCTTGAAGACCCTGCAGCATGCTAGAACATTGGTCTCGGGATCCCAACGCCACGGATCAGCCTGATTGTTGCGTGTTGGTGGTTTAGAATCGTGCCAGGACGCCATCCGTGGGACTTCAACACAGCGAATCATTGTAACTGCTGCGCCCGCGTAATCATGAATCCTTTCAAAACAGCATTTCTGGTACGTTGATGATGGGAACCCGTGAAACTCTGTCAAGTTTTTACAACGAATGTGCGCGGCGCTAAGGCGAGAGCCACATTTTGAAAAGGAGCCGCCCTCAATCCGTGAAGCCCTGGCACATTCTTAAATCGAATGTGCGCCGCGCTAGGGCGGGAGTCGAGCCACATTTTGAAAACGACCCGCTCTCAATCCGTGAAGCTCTTGCAAAGTTCTAAAACGACTGTGCGCCGCGCTGAGGCGAGAGCCACATTTTGAAAACCACCCGCCCTCCATTTGTGAAGCTGTTGCACATCTTAAGCTTCAGAGCCATACGCGGCGAGGAAGCCTCAGGCGAAACGCCCGGCCCGCCCTGAGAACTGGCCTCAGGGTGCGACATGGGGAAGTGACTTACAAGGAGAAAGAATGGAGGAGGAGAAGGAGGAGGAGGAGGAGGAGGGGGAGGAGGAGGAGGAGGGCGGCCCGCACCTCACGAGGCAGCCACACACACCCTGGCCACCGCCCCATGACAACGCAAAGCGGCGTCACGACCCCAGCTTGCGGTTTGCGGCACAATTACCGCCATCGCTCAGCGGTTTCGCAGCAGCGTGCCCGCTGTGCTGAGAAACGCCCGCTGCGGGAGGATATCAGCTCGCAGCTGGTCCAAACTCAAGCGCGGCTGCAAGAGACGCTAATTACGTTTGAGGGCGAGGGTTCAGTTTTCCAGGGTGCTTCTTCGCGAAAGCTCAGCCAGTCCAGGCCCCTGCGAGAGGATGGGCCAACGAGCCAGCCCTGGGAAATCCAGTCGGGGATCTGCACTCTTACTATATGTGCTTACCCTCGCGCTGGTGAAGCTTCGGGGACATGATCAACGAAGGCGCTCGCGAAGTGGGCTGGCCATGCTGCATCCATTTTTTCACATGCCACATACTATCGTGGGTTCGGCCGTGGTGGATCAGGATTCACCTGCCGTTAGTTTGATCCTCTTCGGGGCCATCGTGGAGCACGGTGGATGTGGACACCAGAGCACTTGTCTTGCCTTGTCGCTCCCGCCTTGATGAGGTCGGCGGATATCAGTTTGCGCGGTTGCCTCGTGCAGCGCGCTGCACCCAAGCTGACCGCCAATGCGGGTGCAAGGCGCAAGCGACCGACGGCCCATCGCCCTGACGCAATTAATTCGAAGTCGTTGATTATGGCTCCTTGTGTGACGCAGTCAGCATACATAAGTTCGCCAACACTTTACGTTTCCTTGGGACACCCGTATGCTAATTTATTCTTGTGCGTGGACGGGATCGGAAGGGGTGTTTTGTTTGCGGCCAGATGCTCAGTGCGTCGCGCGTCTGGTGTGCGCAGTTCCTGGTCCTCTGATGGCCCAGGCGTCAGCACATATACTGAGGTCCTTGGCAAAGTCGGGCGATTTGGTTGTGGTTGTCCGGCTTATTCGCGGATTCTTTCGGATGCAAGCCCACTGTTCCAAATGGACTTGGGTTTGTTTCAGAAATCGTTTGGCCAGCTTGGCCTGCACAGAGAGGCAAACCATTGGAGGCAGTGTGACTAGGTCGCGCGATCTTTGTGTTGGCAAGTGTCCGTATTCTTACGGCCAGCTTGCAAACCAACAAGCATTGCCATCATTTCGCCGGCATGCACTGTTTTTTATGGCCTCGTTTTGGGCAGCGGGGGGTCTGGTTTGTTGGAGCGGTGGAGCGGCTTCTTAAACCGATGTATGTGTGTATTTGTTGTGTGCATGTGTGTGTGGGGGGGTCCGGATTGTTAAAGATCATTCGCGTGTTTATTACACATGTCCCAGCTTAAACTTATGAGCACGTCGAATACAATTTATTGTTATTGATTGCGACTCCCATGCGAAGCACAATCATCACGAGCATCTTCAGCATGATGAACATCATATTCAGCATTGACAGCATCATCACATCACATCACCGCCTTCGTCGCCATCATCATCACCATGATCGCCGCCATCATCATCCTCCTACTCCTCCTGATCATCATCATCAACATCATTATCACCATCAGCATCATCACCATCGCCATCATCACCTTCACCAACATCATCATCAGCATCATCGCCATATTCATCGTCATCATCATCATCATCATCATCATCAGCATCAACATCATCATCATCACCACCAGCACACGTGGGCCACACTGGCTCAGGCTCTATGCTCGCAGTGCATAGCCGTTACCATCGCTTTCGCCAATGTGGTTGGCATCATGGCTTACGGGTGCAATTCCGCCAGGAGGCCAGAATAGCAGGGCGTCCCCCCCGGTGGTCCGACTGGAAAGTTCAGTTTCCCAGGACGGGGGGTCCAGTTTTCAAGGGGGGTCGCTTATTCAAAGAATTCCAGCAGTTCTTGCTGTGATTGCATGGCCTCCGCGCGACCAGAAGCCGCGCGGAAGAGCGCCTTGGCACCGCTCGCACGCCGCCCACAGTTAAGCGGTTGGCCAGCCCTCGAGGTTCTGTCAGCGCCCCCCCCCCCGGGCGCGCCCGCAGGCGGCGCGGAAGAACGCGGAGCACCGCGCCCGCGCCGCCCCAGCTGCTCCCGCGCCGCCCGACGCCAGCCCAGTCGCCGAGGACTTGCTCCCGGCCTTGCCGCCGCCGCCGCCGATTCCGCTGCCGCCGCCGTCGCCGTTGTCGTCGTCGTCGTCAACATCGACACCGTCGTCGTAGTCGTCGTCGTCGTCGTCGTCGTCGTCGTCGTCGTCGTCGTCGTCACCGTGACTGCTGTGGTCGTCGTCATCGTCGTCGTTGTTATCACCAGTGCCGTCGTGGTCACCACTGTCGTCGTGGACGTGCTGGTGGTCGTCGTCGTCATTGCCACCATCACCGTGATCGCCATTGTTGCTGTCACCGCCGTCACAGTCGTCGTCATTGTCGCTGGCCTCGCCGCCGCCGTCGTCGTCGTAGCTGCCCTTGCCGCCGCCACAGCCGTTGTCGTCGTCGTTGTCGCCGCCGACGTCGTCGACAGTGGTGTCGTCGTCATTCCTCGTTGTCTCCCCCCTCCCTCGGGCCATGGCTATTCTGGCGTTGCCGTGGTTCCACGAGAGGGCCGAAAAGCGCCCCAATGCTTCAATTCTCCTCTTCCTCCTGCTCCTCCTCCTCCTCCTCCTCCTCCTCGCGGTCAGGCCAGGGTATCTAACGCCCCTGCCACCGCAGCCAATCGGTGCAGCCTGGTCGCCGTGCGGCACTTCCTGAATGAGGTGTGCCACCGATGATGATTCGGAGGCGCGGCCCCTCGGCTGGAGCCTCTCACCAGCTTGGTGTCAGCGATCGTGTCGCAGGCACACCACTGGCCGTGTCTGTGGGGTTGTGGGGGTCCGGGCGTTTGCAACGCTCCGTGTTGCTGGCGGGGCTGGGTTCAGTATCGCATAGCCGATCCCCCTACACACCAGGCCATGGTATCTCAGCCCCACCATGCCCGTCGACCGCACCTCCCTTCCTTCCGCGTGGTTCCCCCGGCTTCGCCCTCGCCTCGTCGTCGCTGTAGTCGTCGCCCTCTCCCTCGTCCTCGCCGCCGTGGTCGTGTCCGTCGTCGGCGGCGGCGTCCGTGGTCCGTCGTCCGTCGCCCGCCGGCGACGAGCACAGACAGTACCATGACCCACGATGACCACGACCACGACGACAACGACGAGCCACGACGACCACGACCACGACCCCGACCACGACCGACCACGATCACGACCCACGATGACCACGACGACCACGACGACCACGGCCACGACCACAACCCACGACGACCAAGGACACCGACGACGACGACCTGCCGACGCCGGCGGCGGCAACGCTCTTGACCTGCCTCGCCGGGCCTGCACCCGCGTGCGTCCCACCCGCGGGAACCCGCCCGCGGCTGCCCGCGCCAGGCCAGCCCGCCGCTGCCCGAGCGGGGCCCCGAGGAGGGCAGCCGCGGCCCCGCGCGGGGGCCCTCGGGCGGCTCATCGGTGGCGCGGTTCCGCCGTCATGTTGCGTAGGCTTTGCGTTGCGTCGTTGAGGCTCCTGGGGCGTTCTTTTACTGTTGAGGGCTTTGTCATGGCCTCTCGGGGGCTCCTGGGCCCCAAAAGAAGGCCTTTCCCTTGCCTGGTGGGGGTATCTGTGCCAGCTAGGTGATGTTCCTATCGAGCTCTCCCCACAGGGCTTGGATGACCATATTAGGTCCGTCTGGGTGGGTCGTTGGGCAGTCTTGGGACCTTCCCAGAGCGACATTGCACCGTCTGGGGGGAGTTATGGGGCCGTGGGGGAGCCTTTTTGGGGCCGTCTTCGATTGTCGTGGGGACCAGTTACTCGTTGGGGCTTTCTGAAGACTTCCCGAGGCTCGTAAGCATCAGAGCGGCAAACTAATGATACACATCGGCATGCCATGTTCTTGATCATTTGTTGCCTCCCATGTTCTCGCTGGAGGCCTTCTTTGGCAGGATGGTGCATTTGAGGGGTAGCTGGCCTGTTGTCGGGTTGTATTGGGGCAGTCTTGTCGTGTCTCGAGTCCGGGGCTCTGAGACATGTGTGGCCAGGGGGGGCCGCTCTTTGAAAGGGAACGGGGTCCGACGGACAGGCACGAGGCATTCTAAAACGCCCAACCGCGCCGAGAGCATGGCGGCGGAGCGCATGTATGCATAGTGTAAGAATTCCCAGCGCGAGATCGTTTTTGTCATTCCACAAACGAGAAAGGCGTTTGCAATGGTCACGACCTCAGTGCTGCATCGGCGCGTTTCGTTCATCTGGCCTGCCGCTCGCCCACCTCGCTTCTGTGCAGACTGACCCCATGGAAGATCGGACTGTAAACTGGCTTATGTCAGGGCCACGACTGGTTTCGCATGAGATTCGGCATCAGTGTCTTCGAGTTTATGGGTCAAGCGAATGATGCGCTTTCGAAGCAGTCATTGTTTCCCGCCGGTGTCCACCCAGCGGGCACAAAACGCCATGTTCGCGAGGCGATTCTGGCCAGGTGGGCCAGCACAACATGAATTATCCGAGTCTTGCTCGCTGGGAGGCCTGTGCAGCGATCGTGTTGTGATGGTGCGCGCGCGGCCCCAGGAGTTGCTACACCAATGGCGCGCTGCCCGCCCAGAGCACCAGCCGCTGCATTGAGCAGGTATGCTGCAGTCCTCGAGCCCAGGAAGTTTGTTGCAGTGGACGGGCAAAGGGTAGACGGAAGCAGTGGCTGGCCTTCACAGGGCAACCGCGTTTCCAGGGGCGACGCAGCATAGGGCAGGATTTTGCAAGGGTCTTGCATGGCAAACTGGCTGCAGGACAGGGTCAGTGGGGGCGGTCTGGCAGCTCTTTCGGGTGGGAGGCTTGGGCCGATCTCCGTTGGTCCGTTGGTGGTCTCAATTGAAGGTCTCAGTCTAGAGGCCAATCTTGGACAGACAGGGGGGAGTGTAGGTTCCAGATGGGCTTCAGCTGAGATCAAGGTGTGGTTTGAGTCATGGTTGCAGTTGGGCTTCGATTGCTCTCTGTGGGCTTCAAGTCAAGCGCCAGATTGGGGTGAACGGCGCAGGTGCAGGTGCAGGCGCGGCGCAATGCGGCGGCAGCCAGATTGGAACGGATGGCAGCAACATCACGACCACAACCCGAACGCCAGAATTTTGACCTGGCTCAGAGCTGTCAAGAACTCACAGCAGAAACCCGAAATCTAGACACACACACACACACACTTTCTGCGTCGGCGGCTAGGCAGGGTGACTGCGCTGGCGGAAGGAGCATGTGTAGGACATACATATGCGAATTCAGCCGAGATGCGCGAGGGCGGGTGAGAGGAAGCCCGGCGCGGGCGGGAGGGAGGGGAGACCGGGCCCGCTCAGAGCGGAGCCAGGCCGCGGCAGGGGCAGCGCTGGGGCGGCGAGGAAGCGGCGGCCGCAGTCAGCCGAGGGGGGCGGCAGCCAGGGGGCCGCCGAACCAGGGGTGGGTGGGAACAGGCCCAGCGCGAGCTGGGGGCGGGCAACGCAGCGGGGACACACACACACACATACACCCATACACAAACACACACACACATACACAAACACACACATACACAAACACACACACACACACGCACACACACACACGCACACACACGCACGCACACACACACACACACACACACACACGCACACACACACACGCACACACACGCACGCACACACACACACACACACGCACACGCACACGCACACGCACACGCACACGCACACGCACACGCACACGCACACGCACACGCACACGCACACGCACACGCACACGCACACGCACACGCACACGCACACGCACACGCACACGCACACGCACACGCACACGCACACACGCACACGCACACACGCACACACGCACACGCACACGCACACGCACACGCACACGCACACGCACACGCACACACGCACACGCACACGCACACGCACACACGCAGACACACACACACAGACGCACACGAATACCCATATATACCCCATCCAGTGCCTACTTACACTTAGGGGATCTTACTCGTGGTATAAGGAACTGGCCCTGAAGTTCGGTCCTGGTGCCATGTAGTCGCCGTCGCCACCCCGTCGCCGCCCATCGTCTGGGCCTGAAGGTTGGGGTAGCGGCCATTCAGTCACCGTCGCCGCCCCGTCGCCGCTGCGTCGCCGCCCGTCGTCTGGGCCTGATTGTCGGTCTGGCGGCCTCGTGCTTGCCATCGCCGCCTTGTCGCCATCTCGTCGCCGCCCCGTTGCCGCCCCGTTGCGCAAAGAGTATGGCGATCTACCCCCCCCCGAACTTGACGGCCCTCTTTTCAGCACTTCAAATGTGATTATGCCCCGTCGTCCGTTCTAAATGTGCATTTCGTACCAACCCAGGCAGGCCGGTGTCGCCCCCCCTGGTCCTCTGTGAAAATATTATGCGCGCGCCTTCGTTGATCAAGCTTCAATAATCCCTTGCAGAACCTTGGACGAAGCGCAAACAACAACAACGACAACACGTATGTTTCATAGGGTTTTTAATTCCGTGCGTCCCGAAAATATATACATCACATAATTCCGCACAGTACGAATGTTATACAACAGCCTGCGTTCGCGCTCTTGTGAATTTCCCTTTCTATTAAAAAGGACAAAGTTGGCTTTTCAAGCGTTCGTAACATGCTACCCAACGGGCCTTTCACGCGCACGGCTCCGAATCTCTCGAACGCCCCTGCAAGCGCGCTGTCGCACAAATCCCTCGCAACGGATGGGGCGAAGTGCACACGTGCGCGTCGTCGTACGCGCATGCCGATATCCTGCAAACACTTGTTCGGTTTCGTCGGGATGTCAAAAATCGAGTGTGCCGAAACATATGAGAACACATATTCCCTGCAACGCCAGTTTTCAACAAAGAAAACCTACGCTCGCGGTCGAGCGGGCCCTTGAGAAAACCATTGCGTTGTCATCCAATTCTGCCAAACGAGCCTCCCCCGCCGCATGTCGAACTCATTCGAACGCCCTTGCGCGCGTGCTGGGCGGGGGGGCGCGATCCGCGTCAAGCAAAGCAGTGCGGGCCACTCTCGCGCGTCGGACATTCGCGCATGTGGAACTCCTTCCAAATCCTTCAGTACCGACGCGGGGCCGCTGTTATCGTCGTCGGCGTGGCCAGCATCGGCGCTGTCAGTGGCCTCGCCGCCGTCGCCGCCGTCGTTGTCACCATCGCCACTAGCATCGCTACTATCATCATCGTGTCTGCCGTTGTCAACGTTGCCGTGATACCGCGCCCGCCAAAGCAGCCGATTCGTCAGCGCCACCGCGGCCGCGTCGGTCGCGCTAAAATAGTTGGCCCCCACGCGGGCGAGCATGCGCGGGCTAGCGCGGCCGCAGTATGCACCAGCCAACGACACCAAGCACTCATCGCAATTGCCGCCGCATGGGTTTACCAAGCGAAGTTGCGGTTGGGCGGGTGGGATGGCTGCGCGAGCAGTTTAGCTGACAACTTCAAGTTCGGCAGGGCTGGTAGCACCACATATATTGCACCACGTAGATCGCTCCACACCTGCTGCACACTATAGATTGCCCCAGAGATGTTGCACATCGTCGGCTGCTTCGCATCGATTGCACTCCTTTCTTAAAAGAAGTTCGATTCTGCCACCCCGACAGATCCCTCGCGCATTCGAATGTACATGTGGTTTTGTCGAATCGCTCATGCTCTTGTCGGTGGTCCCCCTCGCAATTGTCGAACAGTTTTATGCTCGCGCACTCGTTCATCAAGAACCATCAGATTGCAAGAATCCGCTGCAACAAATGAGACGAAGTGCGCGCGTGTCGTCGCGCGCATGCCGATCTCTTTCACAAGCTGCCCAGGTTTTGCAAGGATTCGAGCATTGGGGATCGCGAAAAATCTGAAGCACATGGTTTCTCAGCAAGGGTTTTCAAACAATACCTGCGCCCGCGCTCCTGCTATTTGTTTGAGACAGCTACCGGCTCTTTGACACGTTCATAAAAAATACTACCAGACGGGCCTGTCGCGCGCTTGTCGATATCGTTCGAACGCTCTTGCGCGCGTGCTGTCGCACGAATCTCGTACAGAGCAATTGTGCGAGTGTGCGCGCGCGTCGTGGCGCGAGCATGCCTAGATCTTGCAAGCACTTAGGGTGTCGCACTGATTTCAAAAACGAGTGCCCCGAATACATATAACGACCCATGTGTTTGCAACATCAACCTTCAAAAAAGCCCGCGCATGCGGTCTTGCGGATTCTTGAGAAGACCCTGGTTGTTCAACCTTTTGATCCACTTCTGCAAACCGAGCCTGTCGCGCCACGTGCCGAATTTACTCGAACGCCCTTGCGCACTTGCTGGGGGGGGTTAATCCCTTGCAACAGATGGGACGAAGTTCGCACGCGCGCGTCGTCGCGCGCGCATGCCGGAATCTTTCAAAACCTTTTCTAGGTTGCGTAAGGAATTCAAAATTGAGTGTTTCAACGACATATAGAATCATAGTGTTGCGCAACGGGGGTTTCAAACAACGATCGTTCGCGCGTTCTTGCGAATGTTCGCGAAAACCTTGCGGGCCTCGCGCGCGCGTGTCGAAATCGTTCGAACGCCTTTGCGCGCGTGTTGTCGCGAGAACCTTTTTGCAACATATGAGACGAAGTACACGCGAGCGTGCGCCGTCGTGCGCGCATGCCACAATGCGGCACCATCTGTCGGTTTCGTTTACGATTTCAAAACCTATCGTCCAACAAACATACAATAACACATGGTTTCACAATATCAGTTTTCAACAAAACGTGCGATCACTGTCTTGCGAATTCGAAGAACCACCCGCACGTTTTTCAACATTTGCAGTGGATTTTGCCAAATGGGCCACTCGCGTTGCATACCGACATCATTCGCGCACCTTTGCGCGCGTGTTGAGGGGGCAGGATCCGCGTCAAATAACATCATGCGGGCCACTGTCGCGCGTCGGCCGCGCGCGCATGTCGAACTCTTTCCAAAACCTTCATCACCGACGCGAGGACGCCGTCATCGTTGTCGGCGTGATCAGCATCCGCGCCGTCACTGCCCGTGCCGTCGTCGCTGTCAGCATCGCCACCAACATCGGCACTATCATCACCGCGTCTACCGTTGTCGACGTTGCCATGATACTGCGCCCGCCAAAACCGTCCATTCGAACTGAGGTTCCGGGTGGGAGTTGCCCAGCGGTCAGCGCCACCGCGGTTGCGTCGGTCGCGCCAAAGTAGTTGGCCACTGCGCGCGCGCATGCGCGGGCTGTCGCGGCCGCGGAGATGCACCAGCCAGCGCCGAACATTCATCGCAATCGCCGCCGCATGGGGTTTGCAAAACATGTTTTGGGGTGGGTGGGTGGGATGTTCGCGCGAGCAGTGGAATGGGCATCTTCAAGGTGAGCATTGAGTTGCACCGCGCAGATTCCACCACGCATGTTGCTCCAACAGATGACGCAACATATGTTGCCCCGGAACTTGCACAACATAAGTTATCTCACATAGACTGCACACCCCATAGTGTGCCACCGTTTTACTGCCCAACGTAAAATGCACAACCGGGATTGCAAACCATGAGTTGCACCACGTACTTTGATCCTCGTAGATTGCACGACGAATGTTGTTGGAAGCGCACTGATTGGGGTCAGCGCTGGCTCATATCTATACGGACGAACATATATTTCCAACCGTCCTGCGTTGGATATTTGTTTTGATTAGAGCACTGCGGTCGCACACCTTCCTTCCTCCCCACCTCCCTGTGACTTCGCTCACTTCTGCATGCCAGCTCGCCTTCTACCTGGTCATCCTTGCGGGGTTGCGATCTGCGAACTTGTCGCCGCTGGGATGTCCAGCGGAGTGACGTCCTACCCAGACGCAAATGAGACCTCGTTATCCGTGGGGGGTTGCGATCTGCGAGACTGTCACCACTTTCGAGGGTTGTTGGGTGTCCAGCGGAGTGGCGCCTGACTCAGATTAAGATGCGACCTCGCAAGCCTTGTGGGGCTGCGATATGTGAAGAGATCGTCACGTTCGAGGGCTGTTCGGGGGTGCAGCGGAGTGACGTCTTACCCAAGCTCAAATGAGACCTCGCCAACCTTTGGGGGCTGCGATCTGCGAAACTGTCGCCGCTTTCGAGGGCTGCCGAGGGGGTTCAGCGGAGCGACGTTGTGCCATGTCTCAACTGAGGCCGGGACATCCTTGGGGGCTGCGATTTGCCAAATTGTCGCCGCTTTCGAGGGCTGCTGGGGGGTCCGGCGGAGTGATGCCTTACCCTGACTCGAATGAGACCTCGCCATCCTTGACGGGCTGCGATCTGCGAAACGGTCGCCACTTTCGAGGTCTGCTGAGGTGTCCAGCGGAACGACGTGTTTCCCAGACTCATATGAGACCTCGACATCCCTGTGGGGGCTGCGATCTGACAAACTGTCGCCACGTTCGAGGGCCGCTTGGGGGTGCAGCGAAGTGACGTCTTACCCAGATTCAAATGAGACCTCGACATCCCTAGGGGGCTGCGATCTGCGAACTTGTCGCCACGTTCGGGGGCTGACCAGGAGACCTCGCCATCCCTTGGGGGGGGGCTGATATGCGAAACTGTCGCCACGTTCGAGGGCTTCTGGGAAGTGCAGCAGAGTGGCGTCTTACGCGGACCACCAGGAAACCCCGCCATCCCTGGGGGCTGCGATCTGCGAACTTGTCGTCACTTTCGATGGCTGCTGGGGGGTGCTGCGGAGTGACGTCTTACGCGGACTACCAGGAGACCTCGCCACTTTTGGTGGGCTGCGATCTGCGGAACTGCGCCACGTTCGAGGGCTTCGGGGGGGGGGGGGGGACAGCGGAGTGTCGTCTTACGCGGACCACCAGGAGACCCCGCCATCCCTGGGGGGCTGCGATCTGCGAAACGGTCGCCACTTTCGAGGGCGGTTGGGGGGTGCAGCGGAGTGACGTCTTACGCGGACCACCAGGAGACCTCGCCATCCCTGACGGGCTGCGATCTGCGAAATGGTCGTCTTTTTCGAGGTCTGCTGGGGTGTCCAGCGGAGCGACGTGATACGCGGACCACCAGGAGGCCCCGCCATACGTGTGGGGTTGCGATCTGCTAATTTGTCGCCACATTCGAGGGCTTATGGGGCTGTGCAGCAGAGCGACGTCTTACGCGGACTACCAGGAGACCTCGCCATCCCTGGGGGGCTGCGATCTGCGACACGGTCGCCACTTTCGAGGGCTGCTGGGGGGTCCAGCGGAGTGACGCTTTAGCTGCTGGGGGTGCAGCGGGGTGACGTCTTACGCGGACCACCAGGAGACCCCGCCATCCTTGGGGGGGGGGGGGGGGCGATCTGCGAACTTGTTTCCACTTTCGATGGCTGGCGGGGGGTGCTGCGGAGTGACGTCTTACGCGGACCACCAGGAGACCTCGCCATCCTTCAAGTCCAGCGGAGTGACGCTTTTTTTGTTCTTTGGAGGTTGTTTCGAGTTCCGGGGTCGTCAAGAATGCAGGCGAGCTAGGTTTAATATGTTTGTCGAGCGCCGGGGCGACATGGCGCAGGCAGCGCTGCATCTTCAGCGTACCACCGACAACAACAACAACAACAACAACAACAACAACAACAACAACAAAAACAACAACACGCTTCGGTCTCCTTTCGTCACTTTCGTCGTCGTCCTCTGCCCCCTGCTACCTTCCCTCTGCTGCTGCCGCGCTGACGGTTCGGCCCCCCACGCGTCCTTGTCCTTGTCTTCGTTCCCGCCCCCATGTCCTCCTCAAGCCTGGGCCTTCGCTACTCGTCCTTCTGCTGTTGTCCTGTGGGATGTGCCACGTGATCGCATCCCATATAGCTTGCACAACACGAGAGCGGCGCCTACACTGTCATTGTCCTGTCAAGTGTGGGCCATTTCCTCTTGTCACTTGATGCAAATTGGTTGGGTGCGTCACGGAGCAATTTTACAAATAGTTGTGTGTACACAAGTATACACATGTGCGCATGTACGTACAACGCCCCCACACATGCACACATACACACACACGCACACACACACAGACACACACACACACACATACGTACACGCACACGCACAATCACCTCGGTTAAGGCCCAACACTTTGAAGCTGTGAGTACCGCGAGCGAGCAAAATGACGACCGGCTCGCATATCCTGGCGGGGCGGCGCCATGCGAACACCGCTGCTGGGGAATTCAGGGTGGCACGAAACGCCTGCAGGTTGTGCGCCATGCAAACCCTGGCAGTAGGGCCCTTCGTGGAGACTCCCATGGGGCCACGAAACGTGTGACGGGTGTGCCGAAAGGGTTCGGCGACGCCATCCGGACACTGGCACTTGGGCTTTCTAGTTGGAGCCCTCTTCTGGGGTCACGGAGCGCGGGTGAGGGGTGTGCCGAGATGAGGCGGCGACTCTATGCAGATCCTGGCATGTTCACCTTAGTTAGAGCTCCCAACGGGGCAGCGGAACGTGTGAGGGGTGTGCCGACATGTGACGGCGACGCCATGCGGACCCGGGCATTGGTGCGTGAGATGGTGCACCCTATGGGACCACAGAGCAGCGTGTGAGTGGATTGTTGGACGCCATGCGGACCCTAGCATGTGGGCCTGAGTTGAAGGTTCCAATGGGGTTCTGGAACATGTGTGGGCTGTGCCGACATGGGGCGGCGACGCTATGCGGACCCTGACAAGTGATTCTTATTTGGAGCTCACAATGGGGCCACGGAACGTGTGAAGGGTGTGCCGACATGGGACGACGACGCCATGCGAATCCTGGCCTTTGGGCCTGAGTTGGAGCGCCCTATGAGGCCGCGGAACGTGTGGGGCGTGTGCGGACATGTGGCGGCGACGTTATGCTGACAATGGCATGTAGGCTTTCGGTGGAGCTCCCCATGGTGCCGCAGAAAGTATGAGGTGTGTGCCGAAATGAGGCGGCAACGCCATGCGGACCCTTGCATTTCCACATTAGTTGGAGCGCCCATGGGGTCACGGAGCGCGTGAGGACTGAGCCGAAATGGACATGTTGAGAGCAGGGTCAAGCAGGGGGAGAAGGGGGGGCAACGGGAGGAGGTGAGGACGCGGGGCATTGCCCTTTCAAAACGAGGACCCAACACCACATGATGGTTTGGGAAACACAATTTCCCGCTGGCCCCTATGGGGCGTGAATGGATGGTAAAGCGCAAAGCGCTGATCAGCGTTGACCCCGATTGGTTTCCTCTGTGGTTTGACAGGAAGAGTTGCCGTTGAGGTGGGTTCAGGGGCGCAGAGGCCCGATTGGGCCTCATCGGAGTTGTCAACCTGGGATGCGCCAGGGGTGCTGAGGCGCAGTTGGGCTGCGTCGGTGAGCGGCCGAGCTGTCATAGGTAGCTCGTGCCCGGGGCAAGCGGGCTGTGTTGCGGGGCTGCGCGCCATTGGGTCCCACCCGCAGATCCCTCGCGTTTTGCACGGTGGCATTTGAAGCCCGCCGACTCGCAGCCGCACCTTCGGCCCGCCTCTCGCCCTTGGGCTCGCATGGTGGGCCGCCCTCCCGCCCTTGCACGTGCCGATTTCCCCTTCGCCGCCCTCGCCGCGGAGGCGGATCTTCAGCATTACGGCCGGGAGCTTTTGGATATCGTGTCGCTCCGCCAGTTCTGGCCCACCGCGCCTCGGTGCGGCAGGCTATCCACTTCACGGCCCCGAGGCGTCAACGTCCCGAGCTTCCCGTCCCGCGGAGCGGAGCGACACGCTATCCGCGTGCCGCCCGGGCCGCCGCACCCCCGCCCACTCTGCCACCATCCAGCCCTTGCTAGCCGCCCGCCCTCCAGTCCTTGCCGCCCGTCCGCCTCCGCGCCCTTACCGCCGTGCACGCTTCCGTCAAGCTCGTCGCCGTCCCTCACGCTCCATGGCGCCACCAGGTGTACTGCACATGGAGCCGTTGCCCCCGGCTCCCCTGGGGGGGGGGGGGGGCGGGCGGCGTCACGCATGCGCGCTGATTGGAGAGAGGAGGGATGGGGGAGGAAGAGGGAGGAAGCGAAGAAGGAGGAGCAGCAGGAGCAGGAGCAAGGAGGGAGCGAGCCCTTGTCCCGGATGTCCCAAGGGTTATCGAATCGGATGAGTGCCGTGGTTTCAGAATATGTTCGGCGAGCCAGTAGGAGGAGGAGGATGCGGAAGTGGGGGAGGATGAGGAGGAGGAGGAGGAGGACGACGAGGAGGAGGACGACGAGGAGGAGGAGGACGAGGAGGAGGACGAGGAGAGGAGGATGAGGAGGAAGAGGAGGAGGAGGAGGAGGACAATGCGAGGAGAGGATCGGAAGGAGGGGGAGGAGGAAAACGGCGAGGATAGAGGACAGACGAAAGAAGAGAGAAGAGGAGGAGGAGGAGGAGGAGGAGGAGGAGGAGCAGGAGGAGGAAGAGGAGGGATGCAAGCGGTTATGCAGACCCATGTGTCCTTTCTATCTGGCCCGTATGGGAATTGGTAGAAATCACGAGCCTGACAGCCGAGCTTGATTAGTTCGTGCTGTTTGGGCACGGCAGCAGATCGGGCGCCGTCGTTCAAGGTTGAAGCGTTCGCGGTCGAACGACTTTCGTTTGAAGTAAATGGCACCAGCGAGCTCCATGGCCGTCCGCCAGGTCTGCAGGAGCAAGCATGCGTCTGGCTAGCAAGCGCACGGTGGGGGGGGGGGGGCGGTCATCACCGCATTTGTGGGCCCCAACCGAAGCACCCAGGCCCGAGAGCCCTTGAGCGGCGTGCGATCCTGCCTACGGCACCGACTTGGCCCAGACAAAAAACAGTTCATCTCGGAGACCACATCTGCGTGGCAGTGATCTGCCTTTCCGCAGCAGCCTGCGACGGAAAGCTTCGCCCCCGCGCAGGCTCGATCTCGCTGGAGGGCGCCCTGCGGTGGGAGAGCGCCGAGGCCTTCTTTGGCAGCCTGCGGCGTCGCGCCCCGCAGACGCGGCGACCAAGAAGAGGAGGAGGTGAAGGAAGGGAGGAGGAAGAGGAGGAGGAGGAGGAGGAGGAGGAGGAGGAGGAGGACGAGAAGGTTTGAGGAGGAGGAGGTAGAGGAAGGACGGACGAGGAGGAAGGAAGAGGAGGGGGAGGAAGGGGGGGGGCGGCAGTTAGGAAGGAGGACGAGAACAGCAGAAGGCGCGGGCCCCCCCGCCTCGATCTGCTCGTAGAGTACGCAGTGGAGCCGCCAACCAGTACAGACAAAGAGCCAGGGAGCTCTTCAGCAAGCGCCTGTCCAGCGGCCATCGAAGACGAAAGAACATAATAAGCATAATTTGTCGGGGTTCCGCGCGGATTTCTCGGAAGGGCGTTGTGACCCCCCTGGCGGCGAGTCTGGCGCCGATCCAAGAAACCCGCGCGAACCTCCGACATGTTATGCTCATGCAGTGTTTCTTGTCTCTTAAGCTAGCGACCCTGCGCAGCGATAGCCAGCGAAAACAGCAGCAGCAGCAGCGGCAGCAGCAACACTGACACCGCCCAGGGCAACCAAGCAGGCACCTCAGGCCAAATCGAAGGCGCAGTGGCGCGCTACCAGGCGATCAAGATCGCCAGCGAATGCAAAATTTCAAATTCCCGTGTTACCGGTTACCGATTCGATGTTTGAGCCTAGCGACCATCGGTACGATCCGAACAAGCCATCGGAATACGGTCATTTCGATCAAGAGTCCCGCAGTGTCGTCAGATCGTTTAGGAGTGAGTGACGAATGCGGTCTAACCTTGCACGCTGCTGGGGGATAATGATATCGAGGTAGCCCTGGACGAGCTCATGGACCACGAGTTCTCGTTCGAGAAGCCGGTTGGTGATGCCTGGAAGGTCCCAGGCAATGGGATCCCAAGTTAATTGAAGGTCGCCAAGAGACGCGTGACGACTGGGTGAAGGCGGCCTCCGATATTCAGGGAATGTTCTAAGACGATTGGCACGATCTGTTAACGCTCACCGATATCTCCTCGATGCGCCGCCCGCATGCCGAGTGTTCGTCCAGGAGGTCCCGGATATGAGCGATGCGGAGTTGAACTAGTTGTTCTTACCTTGAGGGGGGTATGCTCTAGCTGGGGAGCCCGACCGTCACGGGGTTCAGTACAATCACGAAGGTTGTCCCACGAAGGTATGCCGCGGCTTCGTTCCCATCAAGTTTGCCAATCCCGCGTTAGCCGACGAGCGCCTCAAAGTCATGGACGGGCTTGGCCTTCCATGGGGAGCACGAGATAGCACGGGTTAGCCCGGCGGAGGAGCACTTGGCGCAGAGAGGCAATGTCAAGTGGTATCAGACTGAGCTCCATTTGGGTCTCACCAGGATCGAGTGGAGCTTGAGCTAGCGTCATGCGATTTGGTTGATCCGTGACGTTACACCTGGGACCCTACGCAAGGGTGAGGAGTTCCTCTGGCAGGCTTGGCTGCCTTCGAAAGACCATCCGTTGCTCTTTCAGGAGTCGAGGTGGCTAGTCAACCTACGGTCAGAGGTAGCTCTGCGCCAGATGCTTCGCAACGTAGCTTGGGGTAATTGCTCTGAAACGTTTCCCAGCTTCTGGGTCAGGGTTGCTGAGCCATCAGTCCCCTGTGGCAGATACGACAATACCGTTGGCCGAACGAGTCGTTTGCTGTCGTTCCGCATCAGCGAGTACGGACACCATGCGATTTACGTTAGCGATGATGATCATCGTGTCTTCGCCGAAAGCGGTTAGGTGGTTACCCGGGCCAGCTCGAGGATTGGCCCGCGTCGTCATCCGAGCAGGCTGGAATCTGCATTGGCATGTCCCGAACGAACATGGGGGAACGCCAAGGGCGAGGGCGCGCCTGTTGCGCGCCCCCGTCAGCGGCTGGCGCGGCGGACAGCACGCATAAAGACGCGTTGGGGGGAGGGATCGTGTGGAGGAGGAGGCGTGAGGCGATCATTGGAGTTCCCGCTCCCTTCGCGAATTGCCTGGCCGTTTCGCCCAGGGCCTCCTCAACATTCCGAACATCTGACGCACCCCTTACGCAGATCGCAACGACAATGTCAACAAGCACAAGGGACTCCCAACATGTTAACATACTGCATACAGCCTTCACACAAGACATGAGAAATCACACAAGTGCGAGAGAAATCGGTTGTTCATTGGCCCATTTTGTGTAGATCTTCAGTAATGTGTAAGAACATATCCAGCAGCAGAACTATGGAATCCAGTTAGATTGCACATAGTTCGAAGAGATTCATTGGTTTGGTCTGTGTCTCCCAGCGTTGTTACCAAACGTTGTTCTCACATCAGTGGGTGCTTTTTCTATGCACGCAGGGGTATTTCTTAACTGTCCGTCTAATCTCAAGTTGTGGCAGCCCTGTCGGTTGCCCCCATTGCTTGTGCATGAGCCTTGGCACTCACGTACCACTTGTCATAGTAGTATGAATGGTGATGGGAAGGAGGGTCAGCAGCAGCAGCAGGAGCGGGAAGCAGTGCTCCTCGTCCTCGTTGCTGAGGGCCGCCGCGTCCCCCTGGCTGGCGGCAGAAGCCCCGCCGTGCGTCGGGGGCGGGCGCGGGCACGGCGATGCGGACGCTGCCACCGCCGCCGCCCTGGTGGCCACTGCGGCCCCCTGCCGCCAGAGGCGGAGACGACGACGACCACGACCACGACCACGACCACGAACACGACCACGACGACTACCACGACCACGATCACGGCCACTGCCACGGTGGCGTCGGCGGCGACGGCGACGACGACGACGATAGCGACAGCGACGAGGAGGGAGGATCTGGAGGGAGGAGCAGGGGGAGGTAGGCGGGTTGGCGGAGGGAGGAACGAAGGACGGATGAGAGACGATGAGACCATGTGGTGGAGGAGGGGGGCAGAGAAAGCGCAGCAGCAAAGGCGGGCTTGCGCGGCTGGCCCTCTCCCTCTGCGCCGCCACCCTGGCGCCCGCGGCCGGCGGGGCGGGTGCAGGGGCCCCGGTCCATGCGGGCGCCGGCCAGGACCCCGGCAGTTGCTGCGTTGCCGGTGGAGGGTCTTCCCGTTTCACCGAGCGCGTTCCACTACTCGCAAAGTACCTACTCGCAAACGTCCGAGAAGCATATGTCTGCTTCAATGTAATTTATCGTAGATCCCCCGCGGCGGATCCAGGCCATTCGCGAGTACTTACTTTGCGAGTAGTGGAACGCGCTTGTCTACCGTTGTTGGTGCCCGCTCCCCCGCCCCTCCGTCTCGGGTGTGCCAGGTCGTGGCAGGTTGGCGACGTGCTGCGGCCCCTGGCGCTTTGGCGAAGAGTCACGGCGGCCAGTTCTTGGGGTTGTACGGCCCCTGGAGGGCCCGCTGGGGGCTGCGTGGACTATGAGGAAACGAGTTGCAGATTAGTTCTGACGGTGAAACCAGCACTCCGTAAAAATTCGAGCGCAGCAGCTGAGGATCCCCGGGGTCCGTGAGGTTCTGGGTATACGGTTAATTCCTCACATGTTCGCTCCAGATGGCTCCAAGAGCGTCTCGGATAATCCTCAGATGCTCCAAGAGGCAATGTCCAATTTTGTTGTCTGGAGGCTCCCCAGAGGACACTAGAACCTAAGCGTGTGCGAAGTGTGCGCGTGGTTCTAGCATGATCTTTTATATTAAGAATAAGCGTAAGGGTATTACATGTGCGTAAATACGTGGTTTCATATACTGACTATAGATTCACATTGATGTATTGTTTCTCTGTTTCTCTGTCCGTTGCCGTTCTAATCCAGTGATGCGACTGGGCCCGTCCTGCGGGCCTCTTGAAGCCATTGTGAAGCCATCCGGAGGGCGTGTTGGGTTATCTTGGGGCTCTCTTGGGCTGTCTCGGGCTTCTCTGGGCAGTCGTGGGGGTCTCTTGGAGCAGTCTGGAGTCTGGCAGACTGGAGGCCTTCGGGCCGTCTTTCCCGTCCGATGTTTGGAGCCTCTCTGGCGGCCCTCTTAGGACGTCATGGAACGATCTGGCGCTATCTTGGGCCCCTCATAAGCTATCTTGGGCCCCTCCTGCACTTCTTGGGGCCGTGTGTGGCGCCTTGCGGGCCATGGCATGCTGGGGCGAGCTTTGGGCCGTCGTGGAGATTCCGAAGATAGAAGAACTCTTTCGAAATCGTACAACACTTGATTGAACACGTCAAAATTGTGTCTCGTCGGGGCCTCTTGGGGGTCCTCTTCCGGCCCCCTGGGACCTTCGAGGGAGCCTTTTTCCCCGGCGGCCATCTTCGGCCGTCTTCGGTAGTCTTTGGTCCATCCTGATCGTCTCGGGGGTCACTTCGGGGCCTCGTGGGGCCTTCTTGGGCCCTCTTAGGCTATCTTGGGCTGTCCCTGTGCGTTCGCGATTTCGTCTCCCCGGTCGAGCCTTCAGTCTAGGCCTGGGGTATTGGGTATTGGGTATTGTTTGTAGCAGTGCAGCTACATGGTGCTGTCTTGGATGGGCCCGGCTCTGCGGCTGGTTTCCGGCAGCTGCCCCTCGTCGGGAGCCTTCCAGGGACGCGGGGATCCTCTCGAACGGCCGCCCTGGGCCCGAACTGTGGCCCAAGACAGCGACGGCCTCTGGGGCCCCCGCGGCAGAGGGCGTTCGTTCAAGGCTGAACGCCTCGCGCGGTGGCAGAAGCTGGGGCCCGCGTCGTCGTGGCACGAAGTTGCCGTGGGCGGGGGAGGGCTCCGGGCCGGGGGTGCAGGCAGAGGGGGGCGGGGCTTCGGCGGTCGGCCCCCTTTCTCCCGGAGCTCGCCGGAGCTCCCGTCTGCCGGCCCCTTTGTGTGCAAAACCTCGGGAGGGGGAGGAGGCAGGGTTCGGAGGCTGCCACAAGGGTTCGTTGGAGAAGGTTGGTTTCGCTGGACTCGAGGTCCCTCCGGCACGACCTCAGGCACTCCAGCACGACCTGAGGCGCCCCAGCAGCCGTCGAAATCACCCTTCTTGAACCAGACCTTCTCGCCGTCCTCGAGAGGAGGCAGGGTTGTGGGAGGGATGGGGGTGGGAGGGAGAGGCGGGGGGGGGGGGGGGGGGCAGGTCGGAGTCTGTGGGAGAAGGGATGAAGGGAGGCAGGATGGAAACGAGCAGCAGCAGGAGGGGAAGGATGGGGGGAAAAGGGTTGAAGGATGGGCAGGATATGAGACAAAAGAAGGAGGATGAACAGGCGAAGCAATTTCGGGGAGGAACCCTTTTTCATCCTCTTGTCCATTTCCACCCCCCCACCCGATCTCTCCCTTTTTTCTCGTTCTTCACGTCCTGGCCACCATCCCCCCGCGAGGAGGCCGTGCGCGAGGCGGCGGTCGAGAGCCAGGCGGAGGCCGAACGCACGGCCGAGGCCGAGCGTACGGCGGAATCCGCGCGCGTGGCGGAGGCCGAGCGCAAGGCGGAGGCAGAGGCCGAGCTCAGGGCAGAGGACGAGTGCGCTGCTCCGTCTGCCTCCATCCCTCAATCCGCGTTATTCCCTCCCTCCCCCTCCATGCTCTCTCGCCCTCCCTCCCTCCCTCCCTTATCGCTCTTGCCAACTTTGCCGAACTGCAGTGGTCATGACCCTCAGTGTACTCGCCAAGGTAATGTGTTCAACTGTCGCAGGATCTTCCCGAGTGGACCAAGGAAACGATGCACTCCCAGGCACCATTTCCAACGATTTTAGATTTAGCGGTCAGTTATTGGCAGTCCGCGCATCGCCACTAGGCCATGCAGAACCGATCCTCAGGCGAGGTGTATTGAGAAGGGAAGTGCATGCACACCACTGGACCAAAGAGGGGGATGGCCGTCAGACCGAAGCTCGGGATCTGCCCTATCCGACCCCCGGCCCTAGTCAAACATAAGGCCGTTCAGAGCTCGCGCTGCATGGTCAGACCGAAGCTGAAGTTGCCTGATCAGCCCCAAACAATGCCCAACCTGGGGACCTCTGCGATCCTCTTGGAGGCTTCTTCGGAGCGCTTTCGGAGGCCTTGGGGGCCATATTCGGGCTCTACTGGAGCCCTCTGGGGAAACCCCGGAGGCCATGAATGAAACCTCATGTGCACTTAGTGTGTGGCCCCAGCCCGAGCCCAAGTCCACATACTACAAGTCTGGTCGCAATTGACGCGCCTCCAGTCCATCTTGGACCCCTTCTCGGGCCCGCCGGTGGCTTCGACGATGCGTCGTCGTTGAGCGGCCTCTGCACAGTTGAAGGCGCACTGGGTGTTTGTTTTTGGGCGGCCACTTCACAGTTGGCGAAGTTGACGGGCGCGCTGGGCACTTGGCTGGATGCCCCCCTGCCCGTGCACCTCGATGCCCTCGGCTGCAACTGTGGAGGGCGGGCGCAAGCTCCCCGCGATGAGACTTCAGTGTTGTGTCGTTACTTGTGGCCAGACCTGCTCAGACACGCGCCAGGAGAGCCCAGCAAGCAGACGGGCGCGATCCCAATTCAGGCAAGGCTGAGACACACGGCCGCATCGTCTCAAAATGGGAGCGCGGGGCACCCAACCAAGGGAATTGGGAACGCTGCGCCTAGGTCAAACCCACCAAATCCACCGAGTCATGAGATGTCTTGTGCTCGTGAACTCTGGTGGTGTCGTGAGTATGGGGCTTACGATAGTGCGAAGGTAGGCAAAGGCCAGCAGAGCCTCTGCCACCCCTCCACTGACTGGAGTAAGAAGGTGCTGGCCAAACAGTTGTTTCCTCCCTTCTTCTTTGACGGCCCAAACAACAGGTTCTCAGAGCCTAGCTTGACATCTTCTGGCAATTCTGGTGTGTACGAAGGAGTCCCAGAATACGACCAGACACAGTGTATCTTTGCATTCAAGAGGTACGCGTGGTGTTTCCGCACAGTCGGAAACAGAGGTGTCGTTCGTGACAGCGTCGGCCTGCCCCGTGTGGTTGGTTGTGGCAGGTCCTGAAGAGGATAGCCAACCACACGCCGAAACGCTGGAGACGGACTGGACCAGGGGTGCCCGAAAGAGTGGGCATACTCAGTCCTAGACCAGAAAGGAGACCAAAGAAAGTTTCGCAGTCAACTGCTTCTCGGCGACCCTGGCGCGGCACAGCCGTTGCCAGGCGAGCCTGAGGCGGGTGTAGAAAGAATGCTTTGTACGTTGCATTAATCTGGATATGCTTGGCAAACGGCTAAACTCTTGCATGGACCCCCTCCCCCGTGTCTGACTGCCTGGCCCGACTAGCTGGGCAAGGGGCAGGGGGCACAGGAGTAGTTTTGTAGCGCGCACGTCGACCCTCCGTTTTATTTTCAGAGATTGGGATCCGGCGCGTGCGCAGAGAATAGCGCAGTGACTGCCTCGTGCTTCGCATCAGTATCAATATCGTCATTTTACTTTCTCCTCCCCCCCTTCCACTTCGCATCACTCGCTGAACGGCCGTTCTTGGTGCGATGGCCGCCTGTCGCCGCGGCTAAATCGCCCACGGGCCGTACTTTTCCCCACTTGATTGCCCGTCGAAGCGGAGTCAGGAGGCCTCGCCGCCCGCGCCCTGGCCGCCGCCCTCCTTTCGCTCCGCCCACTCGCCCGCGCCGCGCCTCCCGCCCCGTTCCTGGCGGCGGCGCCAGTCGTATGGCGGGGCCAAGACGCCCGCGTTCCCGGCGCGGCGCCAGTCGTAGAAGGGAAACGTGCCGATACCGCTGCCCTTTCCCAGTTTTCGCCTTTTGGGGTCTTCCAGCTGGGAGGCCCTTGTGGTCACGGCTGGATTCGCTTCGAATTTCTGCCCAGAAAACATCCCAGAGGTCTCCCCAGCCAGGACCCGGCTGGCGGCGCAGAGGCGGGCGACGCGGTCGAGGCGGTCGAGGTGGTCGAGCTGGACCCGGCGCCCCTGCGGCTGGGCCTCCGGCGCGCGCGCACGGAGGGAAGGATGGTGGTAGCGCGTCCTCTTCTTCTTCTTTTTCTTATTCTTCTTCTTCTTCTTCTTCTTCTTCTTCTTCTTCTTCTTCTTCCCCCTTTTGGCCCGCGTCTTCGATTCTTGGTCTTACGCCACACCGCCGACCCCATTGGGGAAATGGCAGTTGTTGCGTGTTGCTCCCGAGGGCCTTTTTTGCGCCTTTGAGGGGTTCCTTGGGACTGTTTGGGGGCTTCATGGGGGCCTCTTGGGGGTCTTTTCGGAGTCCCTTGGGCTGACATTCGCAGCATCCGCCGTGCACGCAAGGGGAAACGGGCGAGAGCCCACGTATACAGACGGCGGGCAACTGTCAAAACTTCAGAAGAATCATTGTCGAATGGCCTTCGGCACATCCCGCCACCGTGCCTGGGTTGTGGGTCTGAGGCCATTCGGATGGCTGATGAGGTCTCGTGGAAGGCGTCTCGAGGGCGTCTTGGCTTCAAACCTCTTGGGGGCCTCCTGGGGGAGTCTTGGGGCTTTTTGCTGCCATCTTGGGGCTCCCGAGCCGCTACTCGCTCAATCTTTCGAAGGGCCGACAGCCCGCCACCCCCATCCAGCCTGCAGCTGGATAGAAAGGGGGGTGGTCTCGGAGTGGTTGGGGGGACACGGGATACAATATTGGCATGCGTCCAGAGAGGCAGCTCCCGAGGAGGGGGGGGGGGGGGGGGGGAGGGGGGAGGTGGGTGTGGGAGGAGGAGTGGGGGTGCTGTTGGCGAGGAGCTGCGAGAGAAAACGAATGGGGGACGGCGGGTGGGGCGAGACTTGGGAAGGGGGATGAGGAGACAGAGAGGCAGGGAGGAGGGGGAGGAGAAGGACGACGGCAACAAGGATGACACGGAGAAGGAGGACATGGATGGAGATTAGGGGGTGGGGCAGGGGGGGAGTGCAAAGAGGCGAGCAAGGAGGAGCCTGAGGAGGAGGAGGGGATGAAGGAGGATACGATAGCGTTATCGAAGGCGGGGAGGTGGTGGTGGTGCAGGAGGGGGGCAACATTGCACGGGTCGGGGACGAGGGTCAGGATGAGAAGCACGTGCAGGAAGGGGATGTGTATGAGGAGGGTGGTAGGGCATGGGGGGAGGGGGCGGCGAGCGAGCGAGCGAGCAAACAACGGAGCAAGATCGAAGAGGAGGAGGAGGAGGCACAGCAGCAGGAGAAGTTGGAGAAGCGTGATTGGGGGGAGGGGGAGTAAGAGGAGGAGGTGATGAAGAGGTATGCGAGAGGAGGAGGGGGGGAATGGATGAATGGAGGATAGCGGATGAGGGAGAGACCATTGAATGGCAGGAGGCCGACCCCGCAGATCAGGGGCGCCTCCCAATTTCACCTCCGTGTCCCTTTGGCTGTTGCACCCCGCTGGCACTCGGAAGACTCCTATGCCTCGGCCACACACAATATCAAAATCTGTTTGCTGAATCGCTCCAGGGAGCAAACGCGAGAAAGAGAGAGAGAGAAAAACAAAACAGAGAACAACAGATATGCATGTATGGAGAGAAATGCATATCTATAGAGAGAGTGAGAGAGACAGAGAGATAATGCTCATGCTGTCCTGCATGTTGCGATCAAGCCAAAAGGAGCTGGGGAAGGTTCTGATACATTTCCAAACTTGAAGCTTGGAGCCCGCCCCACAAACGTTCTAATTCCGTTGGCACTTTTCCCTGCTTGGCTCGCGAGAAGACGACCATCTAAGCGTCGCGTTCGTTCTCCTCGCAATACCATTCCGTGCGTGCTTCTTCCTTTCTGGAGGTCGTGTAGACGGTCTCCCTTCAGAGTGCACGACATTGCGCGGCACGTCCGCTGACGCCGCCGCTGCTTCGCCATTGCTGCACCAGTGTACCATTCGCAGGTGCTCGTCGACTTGGAGCCGAGCGCCGGGCCCATGGATGGCGGAACGCGCGTCTACATCTTCACGATAGGAGTGCTCTGGGCGGGTTGTGGGATCGATGCAGGGTGTGGTGGCAGCAGCGCGGGAGCAGCTCGGGACAGGATTGAATAGCTCTCCTTGGTGACAGGGCAGGGCAGGCGGAGCGCTGGGCTGGAAAGGATCTGGGCGCACTCGACGTCGTCGCCGTCGATGTCGATGTGGTCGTCGTCGTCATCGTCGTCGTCTTCGTCGTCGTTTCGTGGTCTTCGTCGTGGTCGCCGTCGTCGTCGTCGTCGACGTTTTCGCCGTCGTCGTCGCCGACGTCGACGTCGACGTCGACGTCGACGTCGACGTCGACTCTCCGGCCACGTGCTCCCATGTTTCTCGAAGGTGGGGCGGCGAGCTCTCGAAAATGAAGAGGTGGTCTCCGGGGCGTGCCGGACACCGATAAATTCTGAAAACCGTTTCTCCCGCCCGCCTCCCTGTCTCAACTCGTCGACTCTACAGTCGAGACGCTGAAATAAACACCACTTGGGGCTCAGGGCGGGCTCCAGCTTTCGGGCCATGGCTCGGATCTAGTTCCAGGCGCCCATTTGTTGCCCCCTCCCTGCCTAGTTGGCGTCCCTTCTGGTCGCACGATGGCTGTATGCGCATTCCGTGCGGATTATCATGCAGTGTTTCATGTGTTCATGGCCTCTTGGGACCCCTGACTTGGCTATCGGGGGAGCCTGCCCGGTGGGGTCCACATGAAGCGCCCGGGCCATTTTGACGGGGCTGCTTCGGGCACGTTTTGGGTTTGTCTGGGATCTTCTGGGGGGATCGTGGGCCGCACATGCCGTCATGGGCGTGCCGGAGCCCCTCTGCAAGGATCCTGACCCCTCCGGGGGGGGGGGCCTCTGTCCAGGCAACTTGGGTAGTCATGGGGCCCTGTTTGGTTCGAGACACGGGAAGCACTCCGAAGGCAAAGTGCGATGCCATGTTCTGTGCTATTGGCCAAGAGTGTTGCTTTGCGCGCCTGGACGGGCCTGGGCGCAGAGAGGGGCATGAAACATCATGGAGACAATCCATGCACCGCCTGGTTCCATCTGCGAGCGCATATTGGGTTGTCTGGCGTTTTGGCGACTGTCCAGCCGCGTGAGCTTAGAGTCCTGGCCGCAGCAGCCGCACGTCTTCCTGGACTGCCAGCGGAGGGTACAAATGGCCGACACAGTCAGTCGAACTAGATCTGCAGTCTGGCTCCGGGTCGGAAACCTGGCACGGGAGACAGCAGCGTCGGTTTCGAACACATTATTGCGCCCTACCTAGTCGCTTGACCGCATCATATGTCTGGAGTGTCAGCGCTAGTACAAGGCAAACGTGCTGCATGTGATCTCATACGCTGTTGCCCCCCCTTGAGTCCAGTGAGTTTTCTTTGCGACGCGAGTAGACGAGTAAGTTCACACGTGGACAAGCGATAAAGCCTCAGGACTCGACGACCTCCAGTTCGTGAACCTCACTATCTTGCTGCGCGCGGTCATTCAATCGGCGGGCCGTGCCCGTAGACTCTGCTGCCAATTCGGCCTCGGCTGTAGCTGGGGGGGGGGGGGCAGATTGTGAATGCCTCGAGGCGGCGTTCGGCGGGTCGTTTGGTACATACGGCAGACTCGCGCGGCGCCTACACGATTGCGACCCCAGTGCGGGCGTTCAAGGTCGAATGCCGCCAGTGGCCCAGAATTGACCGACATCGAAACATGTGCGCTGCCGGAAAGCCGCGAGCCTCAAAGGTTGAACGATCCCCACGCTGCTAGAAACCGGGGCACGAATCGTCACGACCGGAACCTGCCGTAGACGCGTGAGGCGTGAGCTCCACAGCCGAGGCCAGTACCGTGCGATGGGTGGCCCGGCATGGGGCGCGAGAGCTCTAAAGGGCAAGGGTGAGGCCGAGCCCCGACTCGAAGACGGCGTGAAGCGTTGTTGCGGTTTCCCCGCCGCTAGTTTTGCCACCCCACGTTCAGGTGGAAGAGAAGGGCGTAAAGAGCACCAAGTGTCCGCAGCCTGGAAAGCACCCCCCGCTGGCTTCGCCCCCTGCAGCCGGCTCTCTATTAGAATTGGCATATATCAGAGTCGCGTCGGTGCGTCTCGGCGCTGCCTTGGCGCATCTGTGAACATCATGCGGGGGCGGACAGGCATCATTAGCGCATATTGAGACGTTGGCGTTATCGAAGATGCCTACGGGGAATCACCGCCGCCCCCTGCCGTTTGAAATCGCCCATGTGGCCGAGCGTTGTGGCAAGAGCTCTACCAGGCTATCGGACCATCGTTCCCCCAACCGTTGTGGAAACCCTTCGGGAAGTTTTGGGGCAGGACGGCGGGGAAGGTCAGGAGGAGGAGGAGGAGGAGGAGGAGGAGGAGGAGGGAGCATCTTGGGAGCCTCTGGGGGCACTCTTGGGGCCTCCTGGGAGCTTCCTGGGAGCTTCTTGGAGGCATCTTGGGAGCCTCCTTGGGCCTCTTGGGGGCCTTCGGAGGCTTCTCGGGGGCCCCTCGTCTCATGGCATTCCTGGCCCGTCGGAAGCCGTCTTGGGGGCCTCTCTGGGCCGACTTGAAACACTCTTGAGGTGCTCCAGGGCCGTCTTGGAAGCCATCTTGAGCGTCTTGGAGGCCATCTTGGGGCCGTCTGGGGGCCCTCTTGGGGCCGAAATGGGGGGCTCTTAGGCCGTTCTGGGGCCATCCTGGAGGCCTTTGGCCTCTTCGGGCCTCCCTGGAAGCCTTCTTGGAGGCCTCTTGGGCCATCTCAGAGCCATCTTGGGCTGTCTCGGTGGGCTCCTGGCCCGTCGGACGCCGTCGGAAGCCGTCTTGGGGGCCTCTCTAAACCGACTTGAGGCCCTCTTTTTGTGCTCCAGGGCCGTCTTGGAGGCCTTCTTGGGCGTCTTGGAGGCCTCTTGGCCCGTCTTGGCGCCCTTTTGGGGCCGTCTTGGGGGCCTCTTGGTCCGTCATAGGGCCATCTTGGAAGCCTCTTGGGCGATCTTGGGGAGACCTTGGGGGCTTCTTGGGCCGTCTGAGGGCCGCAAAGGCGCAAATGACAAAATCCGTCAAAAACCAGAGGAAAATCAATGATTGTGGCCTCTGCGAGCCCGTCTCGGAGGCCTCTTGGGGGCCTCATGGGCCGTCGTGGGCCATCCTGAGGCTATCTTCAGCCGTTTTGGGTGCATCTTGGACCGTCTGGGAGGCATCCTGGGGCCATTTTAGCTTGTTCGTGGACGTTGCGCTCGTTTATGGTCTCTTTCCGATGGCCGGCGGGGCGGCCCAGGGAGAGTTCTTTTGAAACAAAAGGAACATATTCCGTCTAGGGTCCAGCACGCCCAGCACACCGGTGGCAAGCCAACAGGGGGCGGCGGATCGAAGACGCCTACGGCGAATCACCGCCGCCCCCTGCCTTTTTGGAAGCGCCTATGTAGCCGAACGTTGAGGCCAGACCGGCCAAGCTATCGGACCATGTGTTCCCCGAATCGGTTTGGAAAGCCTTCGGGGAACACGTAGGCATCTTGAATGTCGTCTTGGCCGTCTGGAGGCCATTTTGACCCTTTCGGGCCTTCTTGGAGGGCGTATTGGAGGGCTCTTGGGCCGTCTTGGAGGCCATCTTGAGCGTCTTGGAGGCCTCTTGGGCCGTCTTGGGGGCCTCTTGGGGCCGTCTTGGGCCTCTTGGGCGATCCTTGGGGGCACTTGGGCCGTCTCGGGCCGTCGGAAGGCCCAGAAAAAGTGCCAAAATTTTCAAACAACTCAAGAAATCAATGATTTTGGCCTTGTCGGGCCTTACTGGAGACCCTCTTGGAGGCCTCTTGGGCCGTTTTGGGCCATCTTAGGGCCTCTTGGAGGCCTTTTGGGCCATCTTCGGCCGTCTTGGCGGGCTCCTGGCCCGTCTGACGCCGTCGGAAGCCGTTTTGGGAGCATCTCTGGGCCGACTTGGGGCCCTCTTGGGGTGCTCCAGGGCCGTCTTGGAGGCCATCTTGGGCGTCTTAACTGTCTCCTGGGCCGTCTTGGGGGCCTCTTGGGGCCGTCTTGGGGGCCTCTTGGGCCGGTCTGGGGCCATCTTGAAGGCCTCTTGGGCGATCGTTTGGGGCTCTTGGGCCGTCTCGGGCCGTCGGAAGGCCGAAAAGAAGCAAATATGTCAAACCCATCAAAAACCGAAGGAAAGTATGTGTGGTCGGCCTTTTCTGGCGTTCTGGAGCCCTCTTGGAGGCCGCTTGGGCCGTTTCGGGCAAGCTTCGAGTCAACTTCGGCCATCTTGGTGGGTTCCTGGCACGTCTGACGCCGACGGAAGCCGTCTTGGGGGCCTCTCTTAACCAGCTTGGGGCCCTCTTGGAGCGCTTCGGGGCCGTCTTGGAGGCCATCTTAGATGCCTCGTGGGCGATCTTGGGGACCTCTTGGGCCGTCTTGAGCCGTCGGAGATGAAGAAACAAATGCCGAAATCCTTCAAAAACATATGGAACATCAATGATTTTGGCCTCTTCGGGCCCTCCTTGAGGACCTCTTAGAGGCCTCTTGGGCCGTCTTGGAGGCCGCTGGGGGGCCTCTTTGGGCCGTCTTGGAGGCCGTCTTGGACCATGTTGGGCCAACGTGGCCATCTTGGAGGCCATCTTGAGCTGTCTTGGAGGATTTGTTTCCGGATTGAGGTCCTTTCCGGGTGGCCGGCGGGACGCGCCGGAGCCCCAGGGGGAGTTCTTTTGGAGAAGAACCAAAACCAAAAACGATAGGATTTGGCACGCCAGGCACCCCTCTTGCAAGCAACAGGGGGCGGCGGATCCTAGCGGCCTTCGTCCCATCCCGCCACCGTGCTTGGGTTGTGGGTCTGAGGTTTCTTGTGTATGTGTTGGGGTGTCGTGGGGAGCCGCACGGGGGACTCTTGGAGGCGATTTGGGCGCCTCTAGGGGTCCTCGTGGGGTATCTTTTGGGCCTCTTGGAGACCTCTTTGGCGGCTCTTGGGGCCTCTTGGGGCCTCGTGGCGGCCTCTTGGGGCCTCCTGGGGTTTTCTCGGGGCACAAATGTCGAATGCTGGGTTCGTGGTCCGCTGCTTGGGCCCCTCTTGGGGCCGTCATGGGCTGTCTTGAGCGCTTCTTGGGCCATCTTGGAGCCCTCTTGGGCCGTCTTGGGGCGCTCTTACCGCTTTGGAGCGTCGGAAATCCGAAAATGCGAGAAGGCCCAAATCTTTCAAACACATGAATAAAATCTACGATGATGGACTCGTGGGGCTCTCTCGGGAGGTCTCTTGGAGCGCTCTTGGGGCCTCTTTGCGCCCTCTTGGGCCGTCTTGGAACCATCTTCGGGCGCCTTGGAGCACTCTTGGCCTCGACAATGCGACTACGACGTAATTCGCAAAGGTTTATGGCTTCGGGGTGGCTAATATTGAGTAACTTTGTAGGGTTTGCCGCCTCGGGGACGCAAGCATTGCGTAATTTACTAGGTTGTTTGGCCTCGGGGACGCGAATATTATGTAATGTGCGAAAGATTGTGGCCTCGGGGGCGCGAATCTCATGAATGTTTACGTGTCCCACGCCCCCCCCAGGCCCCACAAGGGGGCTGGTTGATTCGAATGCTGCAGCTTTGGATAGGTCTTGTATGATTCTCTCCGAGGCGATGGGATCGGGATCTTGAGAGATGGGCACGCCGTCTTATTGACCGTTGATAAGTCTACTCGCCCGGCGCAGACCGAACAGACACACGACCTTCCGTTCGGCCTCGTGCCGAAATGTAGATGTGCAGAGCATGCTGCGCTGTACCCACGGGAGGCGCAGACACTAGGCCTTTGGAGCAGCCCCGTTGGCTGCTCTATTCGAGCGGAGGGGTGGGATTCTCATTTTGCCACTCTGTTGTCTTCGCTCAGCCTTGCCTCAGCTATCGGATCGACTGCTGCTGCGCCACTCGCTCGCTCGCTCGCTCTCCGCTCCCCCCTCGCTCCTCGTTGCTCTTCCCCTCCGTGCCACGGCCTTGGGCGCTCTCGGAAAACACCCAGCACCCGCGAGCGGGACCCCCGGGGGCAGCCAGAGCGGCCAATCCAATCGCCACCCGCGCGTTGCGGCGAGACCACCGCCATCGGCGAGGCGGCGAGGGTCCACGCCCGAGGAGGAGGAGGAGGAGGAGGAGGAGGAGGCGGAGGAGGAGGCGGAGGAGGAGGAGGAGGAGTAGGAGGAGGCGGAGGAGGAGGAGGAGGAGGAGGAGGAGGAGGAGGAGGAGGAGGACCTCCTCTTCCCCGTCCTCTGTCCTTCCCCTCCCTCCATCCCTCCCTCCTCCTCCCCTGCAGGGCAAGGTCAGGAACATGCCGCTGGCCATTGTGCCGCTGGAGAGTTCGCAGGACCGCGGCATCGGCACATGCCAGCACAGTCGCACGAGCAGGATGACGAGGAGAGGAGGAGCAACGAGGAGTAGCGAAGAGGATGAGGAGAGGAGAGAGGGGTGAGGGGGAGAGAAGGGGAAGGGGGAGGAAGAGATGTGAGGAGGAGAGGGGATGCGAGGGGATGAGGGAGGGAGGAAGAGGGGAAAACGAGGGAGGAGCGAGGAAGGAATGCTAGTACACTCGCGTGTGGAGGATGGGGAGGTGAAGGGGAGGAGGAGGAGGAGGAGGAGGAGGAGGAGGAGGAGGAGAGGAGGAGGAGGAGGAGGAGGAGGAGGAGGAGGAGGAGGAGGGAGGCGGAGGCGCGGAGGCGGAGGCGGAGGCGGAGGCGGAGGCGGAGGAGGAGGAGGAGGAGGAGGAGGAGGAGGAGGAGGAGGAGGAGGAGGGGCAGGAGGAGGAGGAGGAGGAGGAGGAGGAGGAGGAGGAGGAGAGTTACCAGGAATCCCCGCCATCACAAGAGTGATAGGATGCAAAAGATGCACCTCTGAACACGATGAGCAGCGCGGCTACGAGGGACAGGAGGCGCACCCGTGGAGCCAGCCTCGAAAGTTGTGGAACACGAACATACATGATACCACCAAAAGAGTCCCTCCATCACTGAGGTGTTCACTCCTTCCTGGCCAACCCACCAAAAGCAGATCAAACGACTCGCACTTTTACGCGCCGCGCGCAGCACGCCTTTTTGCCTTGCCGCGCGTTCTGATAGTTTCGAGGCGGCGGGCACACAGCCTTCCAACGGATAACGACACGCCACTCGGCCTGCCGCCCAGGGCCACCGTAAGGGATGGGAAACCACATCGACGAGGCACAACATGTTCTCTCCCCCGCCCCTACCCAGTGGCACAGGTGCCAAGGAAGAGGAGGCGGAGGCGGAGGCGGAGGCGGAGGCGGAGGCGGAGGCGGAGAAGGAGGAGGAGGAGGAGGAGGAGGAGGAGGAGGAGGAGGCGGAGGAGGAGGAGGAGGAGGAGGAGGGGGCTGGCCTGGTCCAGCGCTGGCTGCACCAAGAGCCGCTGACGGAGCAGCGGGTGCCGGCCTGGGACCGCGTCCGCAACCGGCGCCCGACGGACCTGCCGGGCGCGGACCTCGTCGAGCGCGCGATCCTGGACGTCGAATATAACGACGGGGCGGGTCGGCACTGGATCGACGTGTCGGTCCGCCACCCGGCGGCGGAGGACGTGATGCCGGCGGCGGCGCGGCGGCCAGGGGAAGCCGCGAGGCGGGCCGAGCGCCACAAGCACGCCAGGTACCCGGGGGACAGGCTGACGCCATTCGTGGTGGAGACCCCGGGTCGCCTCGGCGGGGAGGCCAGGCAGTGGCTCTTGCGGCAGGTGCGCACTCTGCCCGGGGACCAGCAGCCCGGCGAGCTGGCGCGGGCCTACAGGGTCATCAGCTGCGCCGTGCAGGCGCAGTTGGCCCTGCAGCGCCGCCGGGCAGCTGGGCTGGCCTGAGGCCGCGGTGCGGCGGCGACGCTAGGCTGACTGCTGGGCGACGGCTCGGGGCTGCTTCTGGGCGCAGGGGGCGGCCCCGGCCAGGGCGGGCCGGCCCGGCAGGGCGCGCTGGGGGACCGGCGCGCTGGCCGACGAAGGCGGGGCGCGCGGCGGCTGGGCCCTGACGCGGCTCGAGCCACTGCTTCTGGACGCCGGGCGGCCGGGCAGCGCCGCGGCCTGGCGGCAGGAGGGCGGCGGCTGGCGGCAACCAGGCGCCGTGGGCGCGGGCGGCTGGCCCAGGGCGGCGTCTCGGTGCCCCTGCTCATCGTCGCGTTCTCGGCGAAGCTCAGGGGCGGCGGCGTGGGGGCTGCAGGAAAGGGCCCGCGCCGCGCCCCCCCCGAGTGCCCTGGAGGTCCCCTCGGACTCGGGACCTCCAGGGCCCCGCTGCAGGAGGAGGAGGAGGAGGAGGAGGAGGAGGAGGAGGAGGAGGAGGAGGAGGAGGAGGAGAGGAGGAGGAGGGAGGAGGAGGAGGTAGGAGGAGGGAGGAGGAGGAGGGAGGAGGGAGGAGGGAGGAGGGAGGAGGGAGGGGAGGAGGGGAGGGAGGAGGAGGAGGGAGGAGGGAGGGAGGAGGGAGGAACGAGGAGGGAGGAGGGAGGAGGGAGGAGGGAGGAGGAGGGGAGGAGGAGAGGAGAGGGAGAGGAGGGGGAGGAGGGGGAGGGAGGAGGGAGAGGGAGGAGGGAGGACGGGAGGAGGAGGGAGGAGGAGGAGGGAGGAGGGAGGAGGAGGAGGAGGAGGGAGAGGAGGAGGGAGGAGGAGGAGGAGGAGGAGGGAGGAGGAGGGGAGGAGGAGGAGGAGGAGGAGGAGAGAAGGAGGAGGAGGAGGAGGGAGGAGGAGGGAGAGGAGGAGGAGAGGAGGAGGAGAGAGGAGGAGGAGGAGGAGGAGGAGGAGGAGAGAGGAGGAGAGGAGGAGGAGGAGGAGGAGGAGGAGGAGGAGGAGGAGGGATGAGGAGGAGGACGAAGAGGAAGAGGAGAGGAAGAGGAGGAACAGATGAGGGAAGGATGGGAAGGGAAATGGTGAGGCGAGGAGGACAGGAGACAGAGAGAGCAAGAGGGAGAGCGAGGGAGAAGAGAGAGAGAGAGAGAGAGAGAGAACAGAGAGAGAGAGAGAGAGGAGAGAGGAGAGAGAGAGAGAGAGAGAGAGAGAGGAGGAGGGGAGGAGCAGGAGGTGGCAGAATATGGGGCGGGGGAGGAGGAGGAGGAGGAGGAGGAGGAGGCGAGGAGGAGGAGGAGGAGGAGGAGGAGGAGGAGGAGGAGGAGGAGGAGGAGGAGGGGACAAAGGACAAGGCGGACGACGAGGAGGGGCAAGCGGGCGGAGGAGGAGGAGGAGGAGGAGGAGGAGGCGAGGAGGAGGAGTAGGAAGAGGCGGCAAGAGGCCGGCATGATGAGGACAGGCAGGACTGCACGTGGGGGGGGGCAGGATGAGACGTGCCTCCCCAGACTACTCTCCACGCCCCTCGCGTCCCTCGCTTCGTTGTCTCGCTTCGGTCGGTCGGCCGCAGCTCGGGGAGCACTTGTGCACCTTGGGCTGATCGTGGCCGGCAGGATGGTGGGGCCACTGGCCGGGGCCGAGGACGGATAGCCAGGATGGGTGTAGGTGGAAAGTTGGCGTCCTTGCAGCAGGGAGGTCCTCTGTCTGACGCCCAGAGGAGGGGATCTCCTTCGTGACCCCGAACCTCACCGCTTTTACGAGCATCCGAGGAGGCTCTGCGGCGGCCGCGCGGGGATCGTCGTCGTCGTCGTCCCCGCCGCTGCCGTCGCCGTCGTCGTCGCCGTCGATCGTCGATCGTGGATCGTCGCTGTCGCCGTCGCCGTCGCCGTCGCCGTCGTCGTCGTCGTTGTTGTCAGCGTCGTTGGCGCGGCCCTGACCCTCACCGCCGCGTGCCTCCCAGGAAGGCTCCGCTGCCGCTGCCGCGCCAGGCCTCCCTGCTGAGCTGCCAGGCAGGATCTGCCCCGCGGAGCGCCACGGGGGCAGTCCTGTTCGGTGTCGCCGCGAGCATCGTCGCCGACAACGTCGTCGCCGGCCTCATCATGTCCACCTCGTCCTCCTCCCACTGCTCCTCATCCTCTTCGCGCCTCTCCTCTGCCCCCCCCTCCCTGTTCCCTTCCCCCCCTGCACCCCTGCAGCCCTCCATCGCTCCACCTCCGCAGCCCGAGCTGGATTCAGACCGGCTGGCCGCCCGCTGCCTCGCGCCGCCTCGCCCCTCGCAGGCGTCCTGGTCTCCGTCAACGAGAAGCCGGATCCGAAGGATCCCCGCCGCAAGGCGGATCTGGTGGCCGGGCCCATGTTCTTCCACTTGCTGCCGCCATCGGCGATGCTGGACCCTGGGATGGAGAGGGCCGGTGAGGGAAGGTGACGGTGGAGGGGCAGGCCAGGGGATGGAGGAGGAGGAGGAGGAGGAGGAGGAGGAGGAGGAGGAGGAGGAGGAGGGTCCACAAGTTGGCGCGGCTCCATCGACCGACCGCTCTCCGTTCCGCATCGACCTTTGCGCAGGAACTCTCTCCGTGGCCACTTCTGCTTAGCGTCCTCAGCGCTGCCTTTTCGGCCTCCTTCAGAAAATGTGGCCTGTCGTGCACCAAGGTGGAGAAGGACAACGATGAGGACGACATCGACGACAACGACAACGACGACTCCGAGAGAGGAGAGACAGAGAGGCAGGGGAGAATGGACGAAGAGGGAGCAAAGAGGAGGCAGAAGGAGGATGGAGTGCGAGGGCGCGAGGAGGTGTAGGGGTAGGAGGAGGAGGAGGAGGAGGAGGAGGAGGAGGAGGAGGAGGAGGAGGAGGAGGAGGAGGAGGAGGAGGAGGCGGGGGGGAAGGGAAAAGTGTTGGGAGGCGGGATGCCTGTGGGATATCGGAGGGAGGGAGGGGGGAAGGCGGCTGGACAAGTCTCGCTGCCGTCGACAGCGCAGAAATCGTCCCACGCCAGCCCGCCGGCTGGCATGCTTCGCGCGCCTTGCGAGCGCCAGCATCTCACAATTTGCGCTGGGCCCCGGACCGCCGAGCTTCGGGTCGCGCCATATGTGAGGCCCCGGCCACAGAGGGTTCCGCCCATACTCGGACGTTGCTGAATTTGGGGGCGATCAATGGGGGGCGGCGCAGGAACATGCACGTCTCGTGCACCTTGGGTGCCCTGAAGGGGCCAGCTGGGGCCCAAGCGGGGCACCAAAGGTGCAGGCTTCTTCGCCCCACGATCTATCGCCTCCCCACTAAGCAGCGCCCAGCACATTCGGATCCCAGACGTTATTCTGGGTCCACTCGTAAGCCCGCCCGCCCGCCGTCAGCAACCCGTCCCAGGCTCCCGCGAGCGTCTCCCCCTGCTGCGACTACAAGATCTCTGGAGGCCAGAAGGACGGCTTTCTCTCTCTCTCTCTCTGTCTCTTTCTTGTTTTCTTACTGTATCGTTTGTTTGTTTCTCTCTCTCTCTCTCTCCACCGAGCCCGATACCTCGCCTTTGGTTGGAGGAGTAGCATGACCATGAGAATGGCGATGAGGAGGAGGAGGAGGAGGAGGAGGAGGAGGAGGAGGAGGAGGAGGAGGAGGAAGGGAACGAAGGCGGGGAGGTGGAGGAAGGACCAAGCGGATGCAGGCGTATGAGGAGGAGGAGGAGGAAGAGGAGGAGGAGGAGGAGGAGGAGGAGGAGGAGAAAGCGGAGGAGGCGAATGATGACGAGAGGATGGAGGAGGGAGAGGGGAGGGAGTGGAAGAGGACGATACGAGGAGGCCATCGTCTGCAGGGCGACCATGCTGCCCCTCCTTCCGCTCTCCTTCTTGGGAGTCGGGGTCACCCGCGGCGGCCCAGATCGTGCTCCACGGGCACCAGATCACGGCGCCGACGCGCACAGTGACGGTGCGCTTCAGGAGTTTCGAGGTCCAGCAGGAGGCCCAGCACCCCCTCTCACGGGGAGGGATTGTAGACGAGGGGGGGGGGGTATAGCAGACGCCCGCGGTGCATAGCCTTCGCTGCCCCTTCCTTCATGAAAATTGCACTGCCTTCGCTGCATAGCCGATCACCGATGTACAATTCGCTCGGCTGTGGCTGAGTTGTGGGTCCCCGAAGTGTCGTCGAGACAGCCCTCTCAGGCGTTCTTAAATGCCTCCTGGGGTTTTGGCCGTCTTCTACTAAATCTTTGGGTTCTCCTGGGTATGAATCCCTCAGGGAGCCCTCGTGGGACATCGTTGGGGCTTTTCCATCCGTCTTTGGCCTTATTGGTCCATCTTGGGGCTGTTTGAGGCCACATGGAACCGTGTTGGGGATCCTTATACCACGCCAGTCGAACTCCTATGACATGGTTGCCCAAGCAGAAGTAACACAGCAGCGAAAGCTACCAGAAAAACGCAGCCCGCTCACCCCCTTCTGTGGGACGTGGTGCTTCCACGCCAAGGTCGGTCGGATTCTCTGATGCTCGACAGTCTCTTCGACCCTGGACCGCAGGCCCCACCCCCTGGATTACAGGGGCCCCCCCCTGGACTACAAGGCCCCCGCCCGGGCTACAGAGAACCCACCCCGCCCCCAGGACTCAGGACCCTCCCGCACGGACTGCAGCGACCTGGCGTTCCAGTGAGCACGCAGGCAGCCTCGGCAGGTCCCCAAGCAGGGGAGCCACAGCCGATAGTGGAGACGCCCCCGGTCGACCGCGGGCGGAGTTGTTCCACCCAGGAGGGCCGTGCCGCACCCCATACCTGGCCGCCAGCTCAGAACGCGACCGCGGCCGTCGCGCCTTCCGTCGTGCAGTGTCACCCCCTGGACAACATGGACCCCCAAGCGCTGACGTTGCGTTCGATGGGCGCTATGTTGAGCTGGTTAGCGTGCGAGAGAAAGGTTCGTGTGAGGGGTGTGCTCGCACAGGCCATCCCTGGGGTAACAAGGGCGACCCCCACTGGTCAACCGGGGGCCGCCCCGAGACTACGGGACCTTTCCCCAAGAGGGCAGACCGCCCCCCTCTTGGACTACCTGTCACCCCAAAATGATTGAGGTCCTCAGAGTAGCCAGCAGTCGCCGTATCCATACTTTTGTGTCAGTGGCGCAGGTCTCGGTCCGATGCGAGGGAGACTTAGGGCGCGATGGGGCGACTTGCGCCCCATGCAGGAGCTGGGAAGCCGGTGTCACACACGTTGCTCCCCCTCCCAGGAAATTGCGAATTTTGGTATTTCTCCTGAGGGCGGCTTGTCATCCTCACTCCGGTCCCTTCCCTGCAGCTCCTTCCTCCTGCCCCCCTCCCTCCTGCTTCCCCTCTCCTGCCTCCTCTCTCATCCCTCGTGCCTCGCCCCTCGTGCATCCTCCCTCCTGCCTCCGCCCCTCTTCCGCCTCCCTCCTCCCGCCTCGAACCTCCATCCCTCTCCAACCTCCCCCCCCCTGGTGGTGCCTCCTTGCAGGGGCCCCCTCTCGCCTCGGCCTCCATCCCTGAGTCGCTCCTCCTATCTCCTGGTCGTGCCTCCTTGCAGCCCCCCCCCCCCCTGCAGATCATGGCCAAGATCATGGGGCCCAGCGAGGTCTGCGGGGACCAGGCGCAGCGTGTTGCCCGCGCATGCCCCCCCCCCCCCGCGCGACAGACGCGCTGCTCTGGATCGGCAGTGTCCCCGCGCCCCCCTCTACAGGGGTGTCTGGGCGGGGGCCGCTGGTAAGGGAGTCAGGCCTGGAGCACTGGAACGCGCCTACGTAGCGACAGCGACGACGACGTGGACGAGGCGCGCTTTCGCATCAACGATAATAGGCTCTCCGACGACAGGACACGACTTGAAGCTCATGTCATCCATGGCTCCTGCCCCCATACAGTCAAGGAACTGACTGAATGATGACTGTACCACGGCGGGCGGGCGCAAGTCGCACTTCTTGTTCCCAATAACCTCTACAGGTCTCTAGCCCCCCCCAATAAATCACGTCGACGCCCTTATGAACCTACTTGGGGAAAACCGTTCGTGGAACATATGTATATATCCGCGGCACCCGCCGCGCAACAGCAACAACAACAATAACGACGACGACGACGACGACGACGACGACGACGACGACGACGACGACGACGACGACAACGACGACGACGACGACGACGACGACGACGACGACGACGACGACGACGACGACGACTACGACACGATGCGACTACGGCTACGGCGACGGCTACGACTACGACTACGAGTAGTTCGCGACCGCGACTACGAATCTGACTACGACCACGACTACGACTACGACTGCGACACATCGCGGAATAAAACGATGGACATTCATACTGCAATCATGTGAAGATGCTCACAAATCATCTCGCGTGCAGAGTAGCCCACAATGGATGATCCCCTGGGAGAAAGAACCCCACATGAGTATCCAGCCCGCCCAAAAATAGAGGGAACATATTCTCCGCCGCGACGACGAAGACGACGAGGAGGAGGAGGCGGAGGAGGAGGAGGAGAAGGAGGAGGGGGGGATGCAAAACTGAAGAAACCCTGAGGTTAGGCGAGAGCGATGCGGGGCGAGTGTGGCGATCGCGAGGACACCGATCGCGCATTCGACTTTCCTGGGCGGGGGTACTATCAGGCACCTCTCGGCGACGAATGGCCCACTGCGGATCGATCGGTGCATCCCTCCCTGAGCTAACCGCCGCTAGCGTTGCCCCCCGACCCCTAGCTGGCGCCCCAGCTGCCCCCACCCGGGTGCCCCTCGTGCGTGGAGGGGCGGGGACCCCGCCGCTAGCTACAGGCCTCCTCGTCCAGGCGCTCCTCTCGCCGCATGCGGGTTGCCCGGCTTCCCCCCGGCGGAGTTCCGCCACTCTCTCCCGGAGGCGCCAGCCTCCGAAGAGGGGGGGAGGGCTGCGAGGAGGCGACAAGGAGGAGGAGGAGGAGGAGGAGGAGGAAGAGGAGGAGGAGGACCAGTGTAAACATGTAGGGCCCTATGAAGAGGGACAAGCTCCCTCTTCACAGGGCCCTGCAGGAATGTATTTTCATGGCGGGAAATACCCCATTGCAAAACAAACTTCTGAGAATCCTCAAGTGTGCCAAAATGCCATTCCTGGACTTTCATCGTCGCGAATTAACGCGACGGTTGCGTCCTGCCAGTCCTAAACCGTGTCAGAACACCATTCCTGCGGTTCTTTCTCCGCGAACCAACATGATTGTTGCGTTCTGACAATCCTAAGTCTTGCCAGAGCACCATTCCTGGGACTTAGACCATGCGAATCCTTGAAACTGTTGCGAGGTGGGACAGGGAGGAGTTCTTATAAGGAAGAGGAATGGAGGAGGAGGAGGAGGAGAAGGAGGAGGAGGATGAGGAGGACGAGGAGGAGGAGGAGGAGGAGGACAAGATGGACGACGACGAGGAGGAGGAGGAGGAGGAGGAGGAGGAGGAGGAGGAGGAGTCATCCTCGTCCTCGTCGTCGTCCTCATCGGCCTTCTCCGCCTCCTCAGGAGGAGCCAGCGGCGGCAGCGGATGATAACGATTGGGAGGGCGACGCGCTGGAGGGTGAGAGGGACGCTGAGGGCGAGGAGGGCGAGGGACGAATGACGGCGAGGACGACGAGGACGACGAGGAGAACGAGGGCGAGGAGGGGGGCGACGAGGGCGACGATGGCGAGAGGACGAGGGCGAGGAGGACGACGAGGAGGACGAAGGGCGAGGACCGCGAGCCAGGGCCGTGAAGGCGGAGCCTCCAGGGCGCGTGCGCGCGCGCTGCTGGCGTCCAGGCGCGGCCGCGCATTTGGTCTAGCGTGCGGGAGGGTTGTCGGCGCCCCCCCCCCGCCCTGGCGCTTCCGCAACGGAAGGCGAGAGGGCATGGCCGAGTGCGGGGTGCCCGGCACCCTCGTCCCACCGAGACTCGGAGGAGATTGGCATCCACAGCCGATCCGCTCCAGTAGCTTTCGCATTTGTGGATCCTCCTGGGCGGGGGCGGGCGGCTCGGGGCCGCGCGCTCGGCGTGCGTGCGGGGGTTTTCTGTGCCCCCGCCTGGCGCCCGCAACGGGAAGCGGGACAGCGAGGACGAGTGCGGGGAGCCCCAGCATCATCTCCCGAGGCTCGGAGGAGAGAAGTACGGTCGAGAACGGTTTGACAGAGTGTCGCTCCACCATTTCTGGCCCACCACGCTTCGGCGCGACACGCTGTCCACTTCCCAGTCTACAGGCTTCAGCGTCTCGAACCTCTCCGAGCCTCCCGCCCCGCGGAGCGGAGCGACGGTCTGTTCGCTTGCAGGGGATAGCGTTTCGCCAGGGGCCGCCGCGGCGACACGCTAAGCAAACGTCCCCGACCGTATCCGATGCCTATCCGTTCCCGTCGTTTTCGCCTTTGCGAGGCCTCCTGGGCGGGGAGGGGGCTCGTCGCCACGGTCATCGTCAGAACGCGCCCAGGAGGCTCGGGGAGCTGGGGGCAACGGACGGTACCACCGTGGTGTGCCCCAAAGATGCTGTGGCGAGGAGGTCGCCTGGCTGGGAAAGAGAGAGAGAGAGAGTGAAAGAGAGAGGGGGACCGAGAGAGAGAGAGAGGCAAAGAGAGAGCGAGGGAGAGAGAGAGAGAGAGAAAGTTCCACAGTTTAGGGGTCTCGTAGGCTGGAGGCGCCCACGTCAGGGGGCAGGCACCAGCCGGCGGGCGCATGCCTCGGTAGTCGGGGTGACCTCGCGCGGGCCACGGCCTGTGCGCAGGCACGGCAGAGAGAGGGAGAGAGAGAGAGAGAAGGAGAGAGAAGGAGAGAGAGAGAGAGAGAGAGCTGCAGAGAGAGAGAGAGAGAGAGCGCAACTGGGACGAGGCCAAGCTTGGGTTCTCCGCGCGTCGGCGACGGGGGCGTGCAGCGCCTGCGCAGCGCCTGCGCAGCGCCTGCGCAGCGCCTGCGCCTGCGCAGCGCCTGCGCAGCGCGCGCGTGCCTCAGGCTGGCGAGGCGGACGCCGCAGCGCAGGCGCCCAGCTGCCGTCTCCGTCCATGATCGGCAGCGTCGTCGCTGCCGCCTTTGTCGTCCTCGTCGCCGTCCTCGTCTTTGTCTTCCTGGTCGTCGTCCTCCTTCTCGTCTTCCTGGTCGTCGTCGTCCTCCTCGTCGTTCTCGTCGTCCGAGCTTCCTTTTCCTCATCCTCCCTTGGCCGCCTCATCCCCGTGCGCCCCCGCTCTCCTACCCCCCCACTATGCCTTCTACTATCCATCCTTTTCCGTCCTCCGCTCTCCTCCCGCATCCCTCCGCCTCCTCGTCCTCCTCCTCATCATCCTCTCCCTTCGCCTTCCCTCCTTCATTCCCTCTCCTTCTGCCGTCCTTCCTTCTCCTTCCCGTTCACTTGGTATTTCCTTCCTCTATCTCCCTCATCCTTCCCCTCTCAGCCCTCTCCATCTCCCTCTCACTCTGCCTGTCCTTCCTCACTCCTCCCTCCCTCCTCCTGCCAGCCGTTCGAGCCCGCACCGAACTTCAGAACGGAGTGTGGCAGGAGCAGTGGGAGAGCGCCCTGCTGGGTCAGACGATGAGCCAGAGAGCTCAGACCGCACCCTCCACGCCCCACCTCAGGAGCAAGACAAATGTGGCAGGGACCGAGCGGGACAGCGTCTTGTTGGGCCATAAGGTCAGTCAGGGAGCTCAGACTGGACCCCCTGCGCAACGCCTCAGGAGTGGACAACATGCGGCAGGGAACGAGCGGGAGCGCGTCCAGGGAGCTCAGACCGCACACCTTGCGTCACCATCTCAGGGGTAAAGGAAGTGTGGCAGGGGCCGAGCGGGAGAGCGTCCGGTTGGGTCGGACAGTGAGCCCGGGAGCTCAAACCGCGCCCCATGGGCATCCCGTCTCGTGTCGATCACACGCTACGTCTGCCACGCCATGGGGGCGTGCAACGGATACGGTCGGCACTTTTTGGATAGCGTGTCGCTCCGCCGGCGCTGGCCCCCCGCGCCTCGGTGCGACACGCTATCTACTTCACGGTCCCGAGGCGTCCACGCCCCGAGCTTTTCCGAGCCTCCCGCCCCGCGGGGCGGAGCGACACGCTATCCACCCGCAAGGAAAAGCGCTCGCCGGGGCCGCCGCCGCGACACGCTAAGCAAAAGTACCCGACCGTAGAGACCGTGCCCCTTGCGCACCTCCTGTGTTGTGGAGGAGCTGCCAACCCTGCCACGCCCTGCGAGCGCAGGGCCGGACAGCGGCTGGTCTCAGGGACGAGCCCCTGCGCAGCCCCGCTGGTGCCGATGACCTGCTTTCGTCTGCCACGTCCCGCGAGCGTGGGCCGACTGGAGGAACTATCCCCTGCGCACCCCTTTGGTGGTGAGGAAATGACATCCCAGAGATCCGATGCTCCCGGAGCGGCCAGTTTGAGGCTGTTTTCGGCCTCCAAGCGCCCTCAACTGGCCGCGGCTGGGACCGTAAACACGACTCAGAATGAAATGCTGGCCTTGGGGAAGTGGTCCAAGCCTCCCATGCCCACGCATCGAGAGCGCTGGATGTTTGGGACGCCTGCCGCCTGCCACGCCCTTCGAGAGGGAGCCAGGGAGGGGAGTGCGAGGAGACGGAGGAGGAGGAGGAGGAGGAGGAGGAGGAGGAGGAGGAGGAGGAGGAGGAGGAGGAGGAGGAGGAGGAGGAGGAGGAGGAGGGGGTGGAGGGGGTGGAGGGGGTGGAGGTGGTTTCGGGGTTGCGGGCTTTGCCTCCCCCATTTTTTGCATGTGCACGTCTGTGCATCGTGTTTCACATTTCTCAATCCTGCTCCGTCTCTGTCCAGATCCAGATAGGCAAGGACTTGATTGCCTTACTGAGCCGAGCCGAGCCGAGTCGAGGGGAACGCGGGTGCGACGCGGACGGGAGGAAAACGCCAGAGCCCACTCGAGCATGTTTTGGAAGAACCCTCCTCCGGCTGGCCAGCGGCTTGCAGGTGTGAGCAACGGGCTCGAACCGTCCCGTGGAGGGGGCGCCGTGGCGGGCGGGGCGCGCTAGCGCAGAGGAGCGGGAGGGGGGATACGGCGCCCGAGGTGCGGGCGTCGCATTCGTACCGGCACCGGGCGTTGTCGCCTGGAGGCGGGCCCCCGGGGCCTTCCCCGATGCCAGAGATCAAACCCATGGGAGAAATCAGGACTTGGCTATTCCGCCGTTTGCGGAGGCCCTCGCCAGGCCTCGGGAGCGTCAAGAAGTGATTCAGGACTCGGGATGAGAAGCCAATCCCTGGGAGTGGGTCGAGCCTTCCGGGAACCCAGTGTTGAACAAATCAGAGCATCTTGAGAAGTTCCGCAGGAAGTTGGGGTCTGGGGCTTCCAGTGGTGATCATATGGACGAAGACCCTTCTGTTTTTACGACGCTGGATGTCAGGCCCCCCAGACCCCCGACGCCACAGCTTTCTCACGACGCTAGCCCTGGTAACTCTCGACTGATCTCTTTGACCAGTCCTGGTTCGGTCTCGAAGCCTGCTGTCGTGACTTTCGGTCGGGAATGTTTGGTTAGCGCGTCGCTCCGCCAGTTCTGGCCCACCCCGCTTCGGCGCGACACGCTGTCCACTTCCCAGTTCACAGGCTTCAGCGTCTCGAGCCTTTGCGGGACTCTCCCCACGCGGAGCCAGGAGACACGCGATCCGCTTGCAGGGCACAGCGTGTCGCCAGGGACGCCGCCGCGACACGCTATGCAAAAATTCTTGACCGTGTCTCGTGACGCCCGCTGCCAAAGACCGCCAAAGACGACGAGGACGACAGGGCGGGGAAGAACGGGCAGGAGCAGGACTACGCGGTCGGCCCGGCGCGGTCGCGTGGCGGACCGCCACGTGATGGGCGCCGCGGCCTCCGCGCTCTTGGCTGGAGATCGGCAGGTGCTCGTACCACGTTTCCCTCCCTCCCCCCTCCTCCCTCTCACTTCTCTCGCGTCCTGCTTTCTTGCTGCTTCTCCCTCCTCTGTGCGTGTGCCCCGCCTGCCGGCATGTAGAAGATTGACAGAACAACTGGTTGGTGTTCGCGCCTGCGCTGGAACAAACTTCTTTAAGTGCCACCCCAAGATATGTAGACGATCCGCCTTGTGCGAAGTCGCCGGCCTGAGCGCGCAGGACAGCTTGAGAGCCACGGGCGCTCGTGCTCCTCGTCCCCGATGTCCTGTTTTATGCCCTGTGCAAGCGTGCAGGCATGGTGCCGAGCCCACCGTGCCAGGATGAGCAGCGTGCGAAAGCAACGCAACGCAGCGCGGGAACGATTGAGGATGCAGCCGCCGCGTGAAAAGCGGAGACGCAAGGAAGAGAGGAAGGCGCAGCTGCTGCCCCAGGCCCCAGGGAACACCAGCCACTCGCGCCAGGACCTCCAGAGCTGCGACCTCCTCCTCCTCCTCCTCCTCCTGCTCCTCCTCCTTCTCCTCCTCATCCTCCCCTGGACCGCAACAGTTCCCGGTATCGGGTATACAACATCATCAAGCTGATTCTCACCATCCTCCTTCGCCTCCTCCTCCTCCTTCCCCCCTCCTCCTTCTCCTCCTCCTCCTCCTCCTCCTCCTCTTCCTCCTCCTCCTCTCCGTCATCATCATCATCACCATCGTCACCGTCACCGTCACCATCATCCCCAGCATCACCATCACCACAGCCATCACCATCACCCCCCCCAATACCAACATCACCATCACCATCACCACCGTTGTCACCATTATCTTAATCATTACCACCATTACCATCATCACAGTGACCATCAGGTTTCTGGCAACCCCATACGCCCACCCCCCCCCCCAGGCGTGGCGCGTCTGCGCGACCACGCCCGCCTGGCCCCACGGGGAGCACGACGTCGTGCTGGAGGTCTCCTGGAACGGGCAACAGGCGAACCCCCCGCCGCCAGAGTCGCTCGCTCGTGCGCACTGGCGACCGCCCTCGTCGGGAAAGGCTCGGGAGATGTCGGCAGGCCGCCTGCCTACAGCCCAGTCGTGCAGTCGTATCTCTCGGCAGCGTCAGAGGGGCACACCTCGGCATCCCGTGTCTGCCGCGTTGCGTGCCCACTTCTCGCCGAGGGCACGGCCTGCCCTCGGAAAAGATGTGCGTCCTCTCGCGTGCCGTTCGCAATCGGTCACCCGTGCCTGCTCGCGGGGTCCCCTGATCGCATGGCGCCAACGATACATCGGCGATGCGGCACGATCCAGAACCCCTTTTCCTTTTATGCGGGTTTCGACGATGCATCGTCGATCCGTCGGGGATGCGGTGCAAGTTGCGGGCCACGTCCATTCCAGCCTTATCGTATGAGGCCTTCATTGTAGATGACGCGCAAAGCGTATAGCATTACCCCTTCCGTTCCCATCCCCCCAAGGAGCGAAACAGTCCCTCTGAACAGACAATTTGCTTGAAGATCCGTGTGATCGCCCAGCCTCCACGCAACAAAGAATTGAGAAACTATTGAGCTAAGACATATATATAGTCCTCAACTGGCGAGTTGTGTGATGTCGGCTGGTGTGTATGTCCACCTCCACGTGCGGACACTTCACAGAAAGTGCAATCACTCACGCTGGTAGCAGGAGCTCCGCCAGCCACCCAGACGCTGACGTGGGTTAGGGTCTTCAGGGATGCTTCTTGGGGTCTCTTCGGAGCGCGCTCTGGGGCCTCTGTGCGGCAGTTTGGGAGCCTCTTGGGAGCCACTTGGGGGCCTCTTGGGAGCCTCGTGGGGGCCTCCTGAGGCTTCCTGGGGGCCGTCTTGGGGGCCTCTTGGGCCGTCGTGGGGCGGTCTTCGGTGCCTCCTGGCCCGTCTTGGAGCGTCGGGAAACCCAAAAGGCGAGAACGCCGAAATCTGTCAAACACCTGCGGAAAATCAATGAATTTTGCCTCGTGGGGCCCTCGTGGGAATGCTCTCGGAGTCCTCTTGGGGCGTCTTGGAGGCTTCTTGGGTTGTCTGGAGGCTATTTTGGGCGTCTTGGACTGGTCGCTCGGCGGTCCGGGGCCCTCTTGGACCGCCTTGGGGGGGGTTCTTGAGGCTCTCTTGGCCTGTCTTGGGTTTTTTGGGGGCTCCAGGACCCCACGGGGGGGATAGTATTCCGACCCGGGATCCCCCTCGCTGCCCTCCCCCCGCTACCCCCCCCCAGCAGTGAAAGAATCAAATGGAAGGGCTTCCTTTACCACGCTCTTCAATTTCCTTGTTCCTGAAGTTCATTGGGACTGACGACAACGACGACGACGACGACGACGATTGCGACGGCGACGGCGACGGCGACGACGACGATGGCGACGACGACGACCACGACGACGACGACGATCATGACGACGACGACGACGACAACGACGACGACTCAAAGAGGAAAGTGTCTCACGCACGAAGGCTTGGGCCATGGTTCTTGCGGCAGCCCCGTCCAGAAACAGAGCTGTGTCCCGTATCTCTTGCCATCCTCTCTCCTCTTCCATTCGCACCCTACGCGCCCGCCGCAGTTCTCGCCTGCGGTTGAGAAGATCTCCTTCGTGAACGAGAAGAGCGTGTTCGGCAATCTGCCTAATAGCGTATCGGAGCAGCACATCCCGGCGGAGGACACCAGTAAGGCTTGCGCGCCGCAGAGGAGAGGAGGATGGGTAGGATAAGGAAGAGCAGGACGATGACGAGGCGGAGTAAGAGAACGATGAGGAGGGGGAAATACAACGGGCGGAGAAAATGTAAGGGAAGCACAGAACTCGCAGAGGATATCGGAGGAGGCACCTGGAGCGAGGAGGGTGAGGATGAGGAGAAGAAGGAGAAGGAGGTGGTGAGTGCAGGAAGCCGGGAACAGTGAGCCGTGAACATCGAGGAGGGCGAATGCAGAATGAACATGGTGATGAGGTGCGACGAGCATGAGGAATAGAAGGAGGAGAAGGACAAGGTGGATCATGAAAGAACGGATGAGGCGGAGAAGGCATGCCGAGCATCGCGCGCGCATTGCGCGAGGCAGCGCTGGTGGAAATAACATTGTTGGGTGTCCAAGGGCACAGCTTTCATCCTCCTACGCCTCCGTGCAGCACTTGCAGCCACTGCCAAGGAGTATGCACGGGCACTCCGTGAATCGATTCTTGCGGACGCTGTGTCTTGGTAGTTCCAGATGTGGCGTACTGTTTAGAAATTCTTTTCGATTGAGTGATTTGCGATTGATGATGCCATTTCTACAACTGCAACTGTTTCGAATGTGCGGATTGCCTCAAATGCGACATGGTCACAGTGCATGCAGTTTTGATGGCACATGTTTTTTTGAAGTGCCCATGTGGGTGCGCTGGGCGTGGTCATCGGTCCCGCGCGTTGCTGCCTCAAGCTGAATAAGTCCGAAGGACAAGCGTGATCGCGACGAATTGGGAAATCCTTGGGCAATCTATGCCATGCCAAGTTCGGAGCATGTGCGCCACGGGCCTCTGCTTCCCAGCAGGGGCAGTGCCCAGGTTGCGAAGAACAGCTTAAGTGAAGGGCCCCTGTGCCGGCGTCCTGAGAACTGTTTTCAAGAGCGCGATACAATCATTGAGTAATGGCCATTTTGTCCCTTCCGCCAGGTGACAGATAACACTGTTCATTCCGAGACCTTCTCCAGCTTGGACCAGCACCTCGAGGACACGTTGTGGCTCAATAAGGAGGGTGACGCCTTCATCATGGCGCGGTCGAAGGAGAACCCGCGGCGTTCTACGAATGTCCCGCGCGATGCGCCTGTACGTTGAGACAGTTGCATGTTTTGCACGCGCGACCTGACTACTCGACAATCCAATGTCTACGGTCGTCCCGCTGCCATCTTCTCTTGTTTTATCATTGGGTACCCCGAGCAGGTCGGCGTTCGTCCTTCTCTTTGCGGGATCCCTAGTTCTCCGGACATGGAGCCGAGACGATCCGAATTCGATCCGCGGGTTTCGATTACGATTCTGGTCCGAGTCGCCTTTTGAGTTCCATTTTCAAAAGTGAGTAGACTCGCAGATTTTGGTTCTGGGTCCCAGACGACACTGCCGATTTTAACATATTTTGGCACCAATTTCGACGACGACAACGACAACGACGACGACGATCTGGCAGGCCCTGGATACACTCCCTAGGGGGCGATCCCCAGGAGCCTCGGGTGCACTCGCCCGGGCGAGGCTAAAACCGCACCGGCTCCTTTCCCAGCAGTCCGCGACGTCGACCCCGAGGAAGCGGTTGCCAGTCGTCACCGTCAAGGGAGCCACCAGGTCGCCAGGGGTACCTCCAACGCGCTCCTCATCCACCTCACCTTCCATCTTCTCCTCCCTCCGCCTTTTCCTCCCCCGTCTTTGTCCCCCGTCGCCAGGACCTTACCCAGCTCAGCGAAGATATTCGTGTCGTCCGCGATTTCTTTTTGCTGACTATTGCCTCCGCTGTCGGCGGCGCCTTCGCCACAATGTGACGGCCTTACGTTGCAGGAAGATGGGGGCGTGGAGGAGGAGGAGGAGGAGGGAACGTGAAGAAGGCGTAAGATGAGGTGAAGTAAGAGAAGCAGGAGCAGGAGTATTTAGGAGAAGGATCCGGTCAGGATGAGGTGGAAGTAGATGGAGAGAAAGAAGGAGGGGAGGAGAAGAAGCAGCAGCAGAAGGGGCAGTGTCAGGAGGAGGCTGTAGTGCTGTTTTGCCCGGATTCGCCAGTGCCGATAGGCTGACAATGTTTGATCGTCCAATATGGTAAACCCTCAAACTCGCAGCCCATCTCGCGGCCAGTCGTAGCACCTGGCGGGAAAACGTGGATCTCGGCCGCATTGCGTGCGCTAGCGATCGAAGCCGCTTGGACGCTGACTCTGCACAAGTACCGAAGCTGGTAGCGTGCACAGTGAGCACCCCCTTCTCGGCTTGGACCGGGGCATCCCCGACAGCTTACAGGCAGTTGTCATAGTTTCTGTGTGCGATTCCCTACTCTTGAAACATATTAGGGTCTTATTCTGCTGATTGATTCAGAATTGCCTTTTCCCATTTGGGTCGCGGTGGTTGCTTACAGGGTCCCCCCAGTGAGCTTCCCCCCTGCCTTGGCTTCCCCTGCGTATTGGGTTTTCAGTGTTTGCCCATATGGTCTGGTTGACCCGTAGAAATGCTAGCGGCGTCTGCATGCAATTCGGCAAGAGCCCCATGCTGAGAAAAGCGTGTTCATTTTCTTATCGGAGATCGTGGATTGCGGCGGGGAGGTGGCAGAACGCGTCCGGCACCCGATGCGGTAGAGGCAGCGGTGGAGCCAGGCGCAGAGGCGCCCCTTGCAGCAGAGGCGGCGAGCGCGCGGCAATCGGTGCCTGTGGGACGCCTTCCAGCTGGGGCTGACGATTCACCCCTCGGCTTTCCGACGTTCCACAGAGAGTTTCGAGATGGAGTTTAGGTGACCTAAGTTCCATCTCGAAACTCTCCGTCCCAAGTGAAGTAGCGCTCTTGTTGTTACAGGAGTAGAGTCAAGAAAACCTTCCAACTTAGGTCTCGCCCCTCGGAGCTGGGGCTTCAGCACGTGATGGTCGGCGCCCAGATCGGGAATTCACGAGACCAGCGCGGCTCCTACGGGAGCGCGCTAGGTGCGAGCATGCGGGCATAGGCAGACATATCCCAGGGGTGATGGGGTGATGGGGGGGAATTCGGAGTGGCCGGTTCCGTCCTGCTTCCAGCTGCTCCGCGCTGCCCCCTCCGTCCTCCAGCGGCAAGAGCCCTGGGGGGGGGGGGACGCAACCCAGAAGCGAGCGCAGAGCCAGAGAGGCGCAGGATCGGTCAGAAGCTGAACGAGGTGTGCCAGGCGCGGCGTTGGCCCAGCGTCCGTGCGCCCAAGGCGCTCTCCACCGCCCGCTCGAGAGCTCCCCGCCCGCAGCGAGGCGCATGGCCCTTGAGAGGCTCTGGCCGCCGCCGGCCGCGGGCCGATCGTGCGGGCGGAGCCGGGCCTGGTTATCGCAAAGGGTGGGTGGAGGACGAGGCGGAAGGCGACCAGGAGGAGGAGGAGGAGGACGAGGAGGACGAGGAGGACGAGGAGGAAGAGGACGAGGTTGACGAGGAGGAGGAGGAGGAGGAGGAGGAGGAGGAGGAGGAGGAGGAAAAGGAAAAGGAGGAGGAGGAGACGCGAGGAGGAGGAGTAGCGAGGAGGAGGAGGAGCGAGGAGCGAGGAGGAGGCGGAGGAGGAGGAGGAGGAGGAGGAGGAGGAGGAGGAGGAGCGAGGTGCGAGGAGGAGGAGCGAGGTGCGAGGAGGAGGGAGGGCTGTCAAATGGACTTCCAAGGTGTAGGAAGGCTCCTCGGGACTTTGACCGCCCCGCTGCGAGCGCGGCCACCCCGTAGGGCCCGTGGGCCAGCGCGGCGGGGGCAGCGGGCTTGGGCCCACCAGAGATGCCGCGCCTGTTGCAAATCCAAGCCTCCTCCAGGCCCCCCAGTCACCCCGGATGGCCTGAGCGGCCCGGGCAGGCGCTGCGAGCGTTGCGCTCCCTTCGGGGCCGGCCCTGAAGCTGGGCGAGCCTCGCAGCCCCCCCACTGTCCAGGGTCCGATCCCCCCGCAGGTGGGAGAGGGCGCCGGGCGGTCGGGCGGGCTAAGCAGGCTTGGCCAGCGCGGGTGCGAGGGAGGGCGGGGAGGGAGGGGAGGAGGAGAGGAAGAAGGAGAGGGGCGGCGAGAGAGACCCTGGGAGGACGGGCTCCAAGCAGTTAGGCCTGCAGGTGGCCGTGGTCGTCCAGGAGGCGGGACTTCCGGAAGCGGCATTCCAGAAGACCTGTCCGGGCGTGCAGAGCGAGAAAAAAACGAGGAGGAAGAGGATGAGGAGGAGCAGGATGAGGAAGACGAGGAGGAGGGGGAGGGGGAGGGATGAGGAGGAGATGCAGGACGCTGAGTGGGGTGGACGGGAGCAGCAGCCGCAACAGGCGCGGCAGGACGAGGAGAAGGCGGGGGGGCATGACGAGCAGGAGGTGGATGAGGCGTTGGCGTAGGAGGGAGGTGGTGTGGTGGGGGCAGGAGGAGGAGGAGGAGGAGGAGGAGGAGGAGGAGGAGGAGGAGGAGGGAGGAAGTAGAAGGAGGACGGACAGGGGGGAAGGGGACAGAGGACGGGAGGAGGTTGTTGCGGCTCCTCGTCCCGCCCATCCCTCCTCCTAGGTGCCATGCCCCAAACATCATAGGCTTCTTGATGGGCGGCATAGTCGTGGGCCCTGGCGGGCTGGACCTCGTTGTGGAGCTGGTCCAGGAGCCCACCACGGGGGGGACGGCGGCCCTTTCTGTCCACTCCTCGTGTTCTTGATGCTGCTGTTTCTTCTCAACCTCATGCTGCATACTTGACAAATTATGTTCAAGCCAGTTCAGGAAGGCTCTCTTAAGGCTGAGAGTTTACAGCATTCAGCCGCGGCTGAAGTGAGGTACAGAGCGCATGTTGTATGCCTTTGCTCACGGGGGCTACAAGAGGTCTTTCCGCCAGGTATGATCACATGTCATAGTCACTGCACAGATGTGCAGCAACCTTTTGCATCAACAGCAAAGCCACGCTTCAGAGTACGATTGCCAACTGTTCAGAACATCGCGCTAACGCATTCCAGTGCAAATCGTCAACGAACTCCGAGCGACGCTGTCGGCCAAACTCAAGGACTCCAGGGCAAAGTCCACCTCAAACGGGGCCAGGGACCGGGGTCCATCCTGGCCAGTCTCCCGAGCTGCGCCCAACGGCACGGCCAGATCGTCGAGCGCGCGTGGGGCCGGCCGAGGGCTCCACTGCTCTGCACGGACAGGCCGACGGCTCGGAGGCTCGGAGCAGGGGGGCAGGTGGAGAGCGTGGCCGGCCTGGGCGTGTGCCTCCTCCTCTTCGCCATCGGCCTGGAGCTGACGCTGCAGGAGCTCTACCGGAACGCTCGGGCCGCCTTCGCAGGCCGCGCTGCTGGCCCCCCCAGGGCGGCCGCGCTCCCCCGGGCCGAGGGAGGGGGGGGAGGGTGACGTGGAGGGGGGTCCGGGCCAGGGATGAAGAGGACAGGGAAAAGGAGGAGGAGGAGGAGGAGGAGGAGGAGGAGGAGGAGTAGGACCAGTGCAAGCCCAAAATGTATCAACGATGTTACAATAAATCCTCCCTCCAAGTGCCCTCTTCGTAGGCCTCTGTAAGAATTGCAAGGATGTGTGCTCGTTGCGAGAAGTGCCCCATTGGAAGACATCCGTCTGACAATCCGAAATCGTGCCAGATCGCTGTTCCAGGGACTTCAACTCCAATCAACGTGGCTGTTGCGTCCTAGTAATCTGAAGTCGTGCCAGGACGCCTCTCCTGGAACTTCAACCATACGAATCCACGAACATGCTGCAAACGCTTAACGCATGTGCGCGCCGCTAAGACGAGAGCCACATTTTGAAGACGGACCGACCTCCATCTCTGAAGCTGCTGCAAGCTGTGAAGACGAATGCGCACGGCGCGAAGGAGGGAGGGAACCGCATTTTGAGAACGGACCGCCCTCCATCTTTGAAGTTGCGGCAAATTCCAAGCTTCAGGATCAGACTTGCGAGGGAGTCTCAGGGGAAACTCCCGGTCCGCCTACCGACACTTCTGGGGGTGCGCCAGGGAGGAGTTATTTAGAAGGAAGAGGATCGAGGAATGCAGTGAAGAGGAAGACGATGGGGCTGATAAGCAGGAGGAGGCGGAGAAGAGGAGGAGGGGGAGGAGGAAGAGGAGGAGGAGGAGGAGGAGGAGGCTGAGGAGGACCATCACGTGGCTAATGAGGAGGAAGGCTTAGGGTTGGCCGACCCGACCCTAACCCGAAATCTTGAGGCTCCAGGTATGCGATCTATCCAACGCGATTACCCCATTTCGGCGGCGGAAGGGCATTCTGCCTCCTGGGCAGGAGCCTGCGACCCAGGATCGACTGAGGCGCGGACTTGGGCAGCTCGAGATGCCTGCTCGTAGAGTTGTGCCAGGGGGACTGGGGGTCTGAAAATCACTGGAGAGTGCTTCCCGCTCTTGGGGTGCTGCAGGCAACGAGCTCTGGCGTGGCGCGAAGCTACACCACTCTTCGGGAGGCTCAGCTTGCACTCCTGACAGACCTGAACCGCGCTCGGAATAGGCTCCACATATCTGGCAGAGGATGAGGGCGCTCGAAGTTGCATGTTTGCATCATCAGTCATGGGACTCCTATGACAAGCAACCCATTGACTTGTGCCACCCATGAGGATTGCAACCACGTGTCTTATTGTCAGGTCACCTCGCCACAAACATGTGATGGGTTTTGCACATATTGTTGTCAAGCTGCAGCTTCTCAGGATTCAGGCATATCATGCGCCGACGAATGCGATTGTGCCAGTGGCGGAACCGCATTCGCTTGCAGGAAAGTTGAGAACTGCGACGACACGCAGGACATCTTTGAGGCCCTCTCCAGTGATATAGGCGTGCTGATCAAGAACCTCGTGAACGTCTGCCGTGGCACGATCGCGTGGTATGGCGTCGGGTACGGTTTCGCCTACATACGGCGTGGGAGACAACGTGCCGAGGAGGACGCGGGACGGAACGGCTTCATCCTGGAGGAGGATTCCAACGGGAGCGACGTTTCTACCGGTGCGCCGCTGTTTTGGTTCTATTGGTGTGCCGCTGGCTTGGTTCATTCTGCACCGTCGCCGCCACTATCGTCAGCGTTGCCGTCGCCGAGCGGGTGATCAGCTCGACGTACGTGTTCCAGGTCAAGTTCATGAGTGGCTTCATCTACCCCGTGGTCGTCGCATAGACCTGGGGCTACGGATGGGTCATGCAGCTGCTCGACGTGGGGGTCATCGATTTTGCGGGCAGCGGCATCGTGCCCCTCACGGGGGGCGTCAGCGGGCTCGCTGGCACCGTCGTGCTGGGCCCTCGCAGGGGCTGGTGAACGAATCCAGAGGAGCTCGACCCGCACAAGTTGCCCCTCGTAGTGCTGGGAACCTTCATCCTGTGATTCGGCTGGTCGGGTTTCAACTGTGGCTCCACTCTCGGGATGGACGCGGCTGCGGGCGAGCTGGCCGCCCACGTGGCCATAAACACCATCGCTGCGGCGACCAGAGCATCGTGGTCTTCTTCCTCCGGTTCGCCATATAGTGGGCGGCCTGTGCAACGGCATCCTGGCCGGCCTCGTGTCGATCACGGCGCCGTGCGGCAACGTGGAGTCCGGCAGCGCGCTGGCGATCTGATTTTTTAGCGCTTTTGTGTACCAGTTCGCCTCCATGCTGCTCCGCAAGCTCAAGATCGGTTACCTGGTGGACGAGATCCCGGGCCACGACGCCTGCGGCATCTGGGGCGTGATCGCCGCGGTCATCTTCGAAATGGGGCCTGGACAAGGACCACTTCCACGGCTGGAGCGGTTTCAGTTGCATGACCACCGACGGCGGCACTTGCCAGGACGGTTTGTTCGGCGACGCCCTCGCAGCACACTTCACCGAGATTGCCGTCATCGTGGTCTGGTCCGGGTTCCTCTCTGGCGTCGCCGTCTCCCTGCTCAAGCTGACTGGCCTCCTGCGCATCGGCGACGCCACGGAGCCGTCGAGCCGTCCGATTTCGAGCCGTACGACGCCTACGGCCTCCCGTCCGATTAGCTCTTCGACAGTCTGCATCGTGCAGTCTGATTTCTATCCGTCTCTGAGGCCTTCTCTTTGGAGTGATAATTCCTCCTGTTCCACTGGCTTGGTGCTAAAATCGAAAAGAAATAGGAATCGCAAGCCACAAAAAGCACGATGGAGGTTTGGGGCGGACAGCAGAAACCCTTTTTCGAATTACAGTTTGCATTTCATGGGCCGCCCCCGCTCTGCAGATAAGCCGTTGGGCTCAGGCGAGCACCCGTTACAGTCATTCGGTGTTTCAATTGCTTTTGCCAGTCCTGAATCTGGGACGTCAGAAGCACGGAACATACCACAAGCAGAGTCGTTGTTGCCAGGAGAGCAAGTGCACGTCTCCTCTCCTCGCCTCTTCCTCCCTCCTCCCCTCTCTCATCTTCCTCCTCTCGTCCCAGTGGTGTCGGGGCAAAGCGCTCGGCAACCGGGGGGGGCTACCGCGCCAGAGCCCTGGCGCCGTCCTGTCCGCGCCAGCCGCGCGTTGCTGCCCGTCTGCTGCGCCAGGCGTCTTGTTTTGGTGCGGCCGCCACGTTTTACTTTCAGTTCGCCATCGTGTCTTCGTTAGTCACCGCCTTCACGGTCGCGCGCTGTCGGTCTAACGGCGTTGGGATCTCACGCTGTTCGTTGGCGCGTGCCCTCGCTCTTTGAGCTTTCTTGAGTTCAGTCGTTGGTCCCCAACTCTTCTGCATATTGCACGTTGCCCCCCGCCGCATGGCTGAGGATGCGTGGTCGTGGCGAGCGTTGGCTTTCGCCCGCCCTGCCAGCCCTGCCGGTGCGGCCTGCGTTGTGCATGTGTCTCCCAGCGTGTCCGGCTGTGCCTGTGTAAATTGTGTCTCGTGCCAGTCGGTTCCCGCATGGCGGCCGCACAAGGTATCTCGCTTCTCTCTCCTCCCCCTTTCCCTTTGGTAGATTGTGCCTGATCGCTTCTTCTTGTGGGATTGTTTGTACTTTCCGCGTCGATGCACATTGAGTTGTGCGCGGTGGGCCCGTTAGCTGTGCGTGGAGTTGGCGGAGTTTGGAGTGGCTGGCGCTGATGGGTGGACAAAAATGTGGCCGACGGGTTTCCCCGCCAGCGCGGCACTGGCTTTACAGTACACAGCATGCTTCATTGGCTCGAGCAATATGATGGCTGGCTGACTTGTCTCGGACTCGGCGGACAATGCACGGCGAGGAGGAGGAGGGAGGGAGGGGACGAGAGGATGAGAGGAGGGGGTCGGAGGAGGGGGGGAGGATGAGGCAGGCGGGAGGAATTTGGTGGGACGGGAGGAGGAAGAGAAGGAGGAGGAGGAGGAGGAGGAGGAAGAGAAGGAGGAGGAGGAGGAGGAGGAGGAGGAGGAGGAGGAGGAGGAGGAGGAGGAGGAGGGAGGATGTTTGTAGGAGGACTCGGACTAAGGTCGGTCCGCGGTGTTTCGTTTAGTTTCTCTTCATACTGTTGTGGATTGTTTTCGAGATGTCTCGGGATGCTCTGGAGCTCTCGCTGGGATCAGTTTTGCTTCAGGAGCTTACAGGCACAATCCCCACCCGATCTGCATCTGCTGCATCTTGTCACAGTGTATTTCAAAATCTGCACAACCTCTGGCCAAAGAAACCGCGTCTGGGGCTCTGGGTTCTACTGCCAGCGCCCCAGGAGCAGCATGCCGTTTGCACGCAATCACCCCGACTTATATCCCTTATCGATTTCAATGGTTGTCTCTGGCCATAAGCTTTTGCATCTTTCTTCACTGCCGTCATCCCGCCGATGGAACTGAAAGGTGAAAGCGGGCAAACCTGTGAGACTCTCAGTTCACTGATCGTTGGTCGTGTTTCCGCGACGTCCAGGGCCCGTCTATTTCATCGTAGTGCCAGCTGCATAAGTGGGACCACTGTGATTGGGGCTCTCCGTCGCGGCGGAAGCCGCACCGGCTTGAGGTTAGCCGGCACTCAGTCCTTGCATCCGGAGATCGAGTCAGCAATAAACAGGGCAACGGTCTGTTGACTACGCAGAGAAGGTTTTACCGGTCGGGCTTTGTCACATCTTTAGATGGCGCCCTTGTTTTTTAATTCCCCAAACAGCTTGCTGAACGGGGTGCTGTTGTGATAGAAGCTAATTCCGGCCGAGGGAAAGCTAAGCAGAGACATCCTCAAACAAATGTGGTGGTCCGGCCCGTTTCGCCTTAGACATCCTCACAATTCTCGTTTCTGAGTTGTCCGGGATTGAGCGTTTCGCCTGAGACATCCTCCTAAATCTGAGCTCTGAGAGGCCGCGCGAGAGGTGGTCCGGGCCGTTTCGCTTGAGACATCCTCGAAACTCTGAGCTCCCAGATGCCGCGCGAGAGGTGGTCCGGGCCGTTTCGCCTGAGACATCCTCGCAACTCTGAGCTCCAAGATGCCGCGCGCGAGGTGGTCCGGCCCGTTTCGCCTGAGACATCCTCGAAACTCTGATCTCCCCGATGCCGCGCGCGAGGTGGTCCGGCCCGTTTCGCCTGAGACATCCTCGAACTTCTGAGCTCTGAGATGCCCTGCGCGAGGTGGTCCGGCCCGTCTCGCCTGAGAAATCCTTGCAACTCTGAGATCTGAGATGCCGTGCGCAAGGTGGTCCGGCCTGTTTCGCACAAGATATTCTCGCAACTCTGAGCTCTCAGATGCTGCGCAAGAGGTGGTCCAGCCTGGGGGCCCAGAAGGCCACATGTTACATATCCTCCATGGGACCCTGCGAGCCTCAGGAGGCCCCAGAGAGGTCCAGGAGGCCGCAGGACGCCCAGGACAGGCCCCAGGGGCCCCCAGGAGATTCCCAGGAGGCCCCAGGAGGCCCTCTATCAGAACGTGTCAAGTTAATACACATCCGGTGTCGATTCGTTGATTTTTCCTGCTCTTGTGCCCCCCCCCTCCATTTGGAGAGGCCCAAGCGGCCACAGGTTAGATATCCCCCCTGGGAGCCCCAAGATGCTTCAGGAAACCTCAGGTGGAGTTCAGGAGGCCACAGGAGGCCCAGGAGGAAGCTCCAGGAGGTCCCCAGGAGGCCCAGGAGGCACCAGGAGGCCGCAGGACGCCCAGGACAGGCCCCAGGGGTCTCCAGGAGATTCCCAGGAGGCTCCCAGGAGGCCCCAGGAGGCCGCTTATCAGAACGTGTCAAGTTAATACACATCCGGTGTCGATTCGTTGATTTTTCCTGCTCTTGTGCCCCCCCCCCTCCATTTGGAGAGGCCCAAACGGCCACAGGTTAGATATCCCCCCTGGGAGCCCCAAGAGGCTTCAGGAAACCCCAGGTGGAGTTCACGAGGCCACAGGAGGCCCAGGAGGAAGCTCCAGGAGGAGGCCCCAGGAGGCACCAGGAGGCCCCCGCAACTCGGAGCTCTGAGACGCCGCGCTCGAGGTGGTCCAGCCCGTTTCGCCTGAGACTTCCTCGCAGCACGTTTCGCCCGAGACATCGTCGCAACTCTGGGGTCCGAGATGCCGCGCGCGAGGTGGTCCAGCCCGTTACGCTGGAGACATCCTCGCAACTCTAGGCTCCGAAATGCCGTTCGCGATGAAGAGGAGGTGGAGGAGGAGGAGGAGGAGGAGGAGGAGGAGGAGGAGGAGATGGAAGGGAGAAGGAGGAGGCGGATGATGTGCATGAGGGAGCAGGCAGGAGGAGGGGGAGATCCCAGAGAGCTTCAGGAGGCCGCAGGACGCCCAGGACAGGCCCCAGGGGTCCGCAGGAGATTCCCAGGAGGCTCCTAGGAGGCCCCAGGAGGCCCTATATCAGAACGTGTCAAGTTAATACACATCCGGTGTCGATTCGTTGATTTTTCCTGCTCCTGTGGCCCCCCCCTGTATTTGGAGAGGCCCAAGCGGCCACAGGTTAGATATCCCCCCTGGGAGCCCCAAGATGCTTCAGGAAACCTCAGGTGGAGTTCAGGAGGCCACAGGAGGCCCGGGAGGAAGCCCCAGGAGGTCCCCAGGAGGCCCCAGGAGGCACCAGGAGGCCCCCGCAACTCGGAGCTCTGAGACGCCGCGCTCGAGGTGGTCCGGCCCGTTTCGCCTGAGACTTCCTCGCAGCACGTTTCGCCCGAGACATCGTCGCAACTCTGGGGTCCGAAATGCCGCGCGCGAGGTGGTCCAGCCCGTTACGCTGGAGACATCCTCGCAACTCTGGGTTCCGAGATGCCTTTCGGGATGAAGAGGAGGTGGACGAGGAGGAGGAGGAGGAGGAGGAGGAGGCATGTTTTAACATGCCATGCCAGCCCGCACTAGGCGGGCACGCAATCGACCTTGGAAACCGCAGTGGGTCTAAAAACCCTGTTTGGGGATACTGCACTCCGGCTATACTATTAGTCGTGATGTTCTTGCCACCGTTATGTGAATACTGCACGGTACTGTTCATGTTTCCTGACGTGGATTGCATAGCCCTGTGAGCCACTGTGTGCCTCTCGCTGCTCAGGTGCTGAAATCTGGCGTTCGCTGCCTGTTTTCTCGGGCCGGTGGATACGTATATTGTAGTGGCCTCCAGCCAGTGCCGCCGATCCGGGGCGCTCCGCAAGATGATGATCAGGATGATGCTGCAGCGGAGAGGGCAGGGGAGGGGGTCTGCTCTGCAGGGGGAGTCCGCTCGGCAGAGGGAGGGACTGCAGAGGAGAGGGGTGGCCCGCTCTGAAGGAGGGGGAGGCTGCAGGAGAGGAAGTCTGCTCTGCAGGGCGGGGGGGGCAGGGGAGGTGGGGCGTCCGCTCTGCAGGGGGGGGGGCTGCACGGAGCGGGGTCCGCTCTGCAGCGGGGGGGGGGGGGGGCGGCTGCAGGGAGGGGGGGCGGTCCGCTCTGCAGGGGGGGGTGTCCGCAGGAGGGCGGGTCTGCTCTGCAGGGGGGGGGGGGGGGGGGGGGGGGAGGGGGGGAAGGGATCCGCTCTGGGGGGGGGGGGGGGGGACTGCAGGGAGGAGGTCCGCTCTGCAAGGGGTGGGGGGCTCTGCAGGGGGGGCTGGCTGCAGGGGGGGGGAGGTCGCTCTGCAGTGGGGCGGGGGGCTACAGGGGCGGGGTCGCTCTGCAGGGGGGTGGGGTGGGGGGGAGGGGGGAGCGTCCGCTCTGCAGGGGGGGGTGCACGGAGCGGGGTCCGCTCTGCAGCGGCGGGGGGGGCTGGGCTGCAGGAAGAGGAGGGGGGGGGGGCCGCTCTGGGAGGAGGGGGAGCTGCAGAGGGCGGGTCTGCTCTGCAGGGGGGGGGGGAGCAGGGGAGGAGAGGGGGATCCGCTCTGCAGGGGGGGGGGAGGGCTGCAGGGAGGAGGTCCGCTCTGCAGGGGGGGGGGTGCTCTGCAGGGGGGGGTTCAGGGGGAGGGGGGGTTCGCTCTGCAGTGGGGCGGGGGGGCTACAGGGGCGAGGTCCGCTCTGCAGGGGGGGGGGGCTGGGCTGCAGGAAGCGGGAGGGGGCGTTCTGCAGGGGATGGGGGGTTCCGCTCTGGGAGGGGGGGGGGGGCGAAGGGAAGCACTGAATTAGGTCGGAAATGAGGTCCCCCCCCCCAAAGCACTGAATTCGGTCGGAATGAGGTCGGAAATGAGGTCCCCCCCCCCGCAGAGCGAAGCTTGAGCGAGCTCAAGCCCACGCTCTCAGAAACTCACACGCCGGATCGGCGGATTTGGCGACAGTATCAACTGCAACATGTTGTGTGACGTGGGCCAATTCGATGCCTGGCGCCCGTCTTTCGCGTCGGACACCGCACCGGGTTGAGCTGAGCCGATACTCAATCATTGCGTTTCGAAGCCGTCTCAGCAAAAAGCTGGGTGCCAGTCTGTAGGCGACGCGCAGAAGGTCTATCGGCTGGTCGCTGTCACAGTTGCAGATGGTGCCTTTATGTGTGCAGATTGTTGGTGGCTGTGCTTGCCGCCGTTGTGCGGGTACTGCACGGGACAGTTCTTATTTCCCGACGTGGATTTCATAGCCTTGTGAGCTCTTGCATAACTCTCGCCTCAATCTGGCGTTCGCGGCCTGATTTCCGGGATCTGGCGGGTACTTTTTGCAACATCACCGATTGACGCATGTTGTGTCAAGCCAATTCGATGCTTGGCGCTGGTCTGTCGCGTCGGGGACCACACCCGGTTGAGCTTAGCCTTTACTCAGCCTTCCCGTCTTGAGGTCGAGTCATCAATAAGCAGGGCAGCAGTCTGTAGACGACGCAAAGAAGGTCTATCGGCCTGTCGTTGTCACAGCTAGTGATGGTGCCCTAGTTTGTATTAATATTCACCGTGCCTTTCTTGCTGCCGTTGTGCGGGTACTGCACGGTACTGCTCTTGTTTCTTGACGTGGACTGCGTAGGTTTGTGAGCCATTTGATACCTCTCGCTGCTCACCTAGTTGCTGAAATATGTCGTTCGCTGCATGATTTCTGGGGGTGGCGGACAGATTTGGCAACCACACCGGTTGCCACATATTGTGTTACATGTGCCAACTTGATGCCTGGCGCCCATCTGTCGCGTCGGAAACCGCACAGGGTTAAGCTTAGCCTGTACGCGGCCCCTGCGTCTCGAGATTGTGTCATCAATAAGCAGGACATCCGTCTGTAGACGACGTACAGAAGGTCTATCGGCCGGTCGCTGTGACAGCGTTAGATGGCGCCCTTGTGTGTGTGTGTGTGCAGATTGTTAGTGGCTTTACTTGTCGCCGTTGTGTGGGCACTGCACGGCACTGATATTGAATCCCGACGTGGATTGCATAGTTCTGTGAGCCACTGTGTACTTCTCGCTTCTCAGTTGCTGCAATCTGGCGTTCGCTGATTTCTTGGGCCGGCGGATATATTTGGCAACATCATCGATTGCCACATGTTGTGCTACGTGTGTCAATTTGATGTCATCTGGCGCTCGTCTGTCGCATTGGAAGCCGCACAGGGTTGAGGCTAGCCGTTTCTCAGCCCCTGCATCTTGAGACCATGTCAGCAATGAGCAGGGCAACAGCCTGTAGTCGACGCCTAGAAGGATTATCGGCCAGTCGTTGTCACTGCTTTCGATGGCGCCCTTGTTTGTACATTTTCTGTGGTTTGCTTCCCGCCGTTGTGCGGGGTATTGTATGGTACTGCTCTTGTTTCCGGACGCGGATTGCACAGCTTTGCGATCCACCGTATACCTCTCGTTGCGCAATTGTTGAAATTTGTCGTTCGGTGCTTGATCACGTCCGCCACGGGGGACTGCTGATATATGATGTCGTCGGTTCGGGTGGGGTGTTCACGCAGTACGTTTGCCCACTCTTCAAAGTCATTTGCCGCTGCACGCGCTCCCTCTTTGAAGATTTGCATGCGCGGCGTGTTCTAGAAACGCTTGAGTATGGTTGCTAATAGAAGCGTATGGCGCTTGTGTATTTATCGGGGCGTCTGTGGAGTGATCTCCACGCTTTGGTCCTCGCTGCGCGCGTAGCATCTCTGAGAAGGAGGCATAAGTACAATGCTAGCGCCCCCAGCCACCGCGCCCTGCCTACACCTCTCCCTCCGACTTTGCTTTAAAGCTCTAAACGGGGTGCCGATCCAGCGCTCCATGTGTATCGAGCGAGGGTGTCACAGCAGCCCATGCCGACAACACGGATGCGCTTCAGCAAGGGTTTTTTTATAGAGGAAGCGCGCTCCAGCAGCCCACGGCGAGAGCGTTGCGGCATTTCGAGCAACAAACGCAACTGTCACGTCGCCGTTAGTGTAGGCGCGCCTCGAAGTCGCCCTCCGCGCGCCGCGCTGCAGGCGGTTGAGCGAGGCCATCCGCATCCGCCCAATGGAGGCTCCCCGCCTCGCAATACAATGCATGGCCGCACTCCGCCTGGCGACGGCCAGCGGCGGCGCGCGCCCGCGCACACGCGAAGGGCCGAACACACACCCGCAGCTGGCAAAGCAGGGGCCGCAGCGGCGAGCGAGGATGAGTCGCCAAGCCCGGCGACGATGGGCGCGCTCTGTTGACCGTCCTGCTGCGCCGCGCTGAGCCCTGTCGAGCCATGCGCGCTGCGGTCGGCGGCATCCGCGCCAGCAGAGAACCCAGGAAGGCCCCCCTGGCGAGCCGCCGAGGGGCTCGCTCTGGGGAACAGCCTGCTCGATGCCGACCCCTGCCGCGGCCATGTCGAAGGCGGGCACCTCCCGCGCATGCCTCGCCGCAGCGAGGACCGACACGGGCACGGGGACTGCCAGCGCCAGGCGCTCGATAACCTCGCGGTCCACAGCGTACAGATGGCCAAGAGGAACGAGCGGGGTCCCAAGCTGCAGCGCCTGCACCGCCGCCGCCTTGTGGCCCTCGTGGCGCGCGCCGAGCTCGGCCTCGAGGGAGGCGACGCGGGCCAGGGCTGCAGCCAGCTTGCCATGGACCGCTTCACGCGAGGCAGCCCTGCGGGCCCGACGCGCTGGCCAGAGGGACGCCGAGGGCGCTCCAACCTGCTGAGGCGGCTCGGCCGCCGCGAGGGCGACTCGGCCACCGACCGCAGCCATCGCCCAAGCTCTTGAAACTCTGCGACCTCGCTCGGGGCCCAATACGAGAGAAAGCAGAGAGGAACGGCTTGAGCCGAAATCTGTGTTCCCTCGGTCTCCAGACCTTGGATCCCGTATACCCAATGGCTCCCCATCAAATTCCTTTACGCTTCGCGTATCCCCACCAGCCCATTTCACAGCAGCAACTCTTGCGAAGCATGCCGGCAGTCGTGTTTTTCAGGCGTGTGTCCGCTTGGCCCCGCATATCTCCCCTGTTCCTCCTTCCTCCCGCCTCCTTGTACATCCTCCTTGTGGGGGGAGCGGGAGAAGGACGAGGCGGAGGAGGAGGGAGAGAAAGCGCTCCTCGTGTGTGTCGTTCGGGCCCTCGTGGTGTGAGTTCGGCGGTGTGAGTCGTTGTGGTGTGAGTCGTTCGGGCTCTTCGTGGTGTGAGTCGTTCGGGCCCCTCGTCCTGGTGTGAGTCGTTCGGGCTCCTCGTGGGGCCTCTTGGGGGCCTCTTGGAGGCTCTTGGGGCCTCTTGGGGGCCTCTGGGGGCCTGGGGGCCTCTTGGGGGCCTCTTGGGGCCTCTTGGGGCCTCTTGGGGGCCTCTTGGGGGCCTCTTGGGGGCCTCTTGGGGCCGCTTGGGGGCCTCTGGGGGGCCTCTTGGAGGCCTCTTGGGAGCCTCCTGGGGGCCTCTTGGGGCCATTTTGGGGCCTCTTGCGACCTCCTTTGAAGCGCAAATGAGAGCTGCCCCCTGAGAAAGACAAAATGAGCCCAAAACTCTAGTAAAATCAATGATTTTGCTATAAAGGACGATGAGCGCTGCCCCCTCAGAAGGCCAACATGGGGCCAAAACCCTAGTAAAATCAATGTGTTTGTCTTCAAAGAAGAGGAGAGGGGCCAAACTCCCTCCCCCCGTCGGGGCCAGAATCCTCGTGAGGGTCGTCGTTTTTTGGCCCTCCCAGGAGTCGAAATTGACCCCCCTGACGACCCGCGGGGGTCCCTCTCCAGGCCCAGGGGGAGGGGGGAGGGGGAGGGGTAAACCCCTCCCCGAGGGGGAAGAAGGGGGGGTGAGGACAGAGCGGGCTCTCTAAACCACTCACGCCCAAAGGGCTGGTGGGATTCCTTTACCGTCATCGGTTTGTTTGGCGCAGTCCATGTTTGATCCTTGAGCTGGGTGGCCCCCGCTGCCGCCGTTGACAGAGCTCAGGAGGGGAAAATAGACACAGGCACAAATGATCGCCGATTCCCGTGAGAAGATGGGGAAATATGGGAACTGGAGGGGAAGACGAAATCAAGCAAATATGGAACACAGTGGGAATCCTTGCATTCGTGTCTATTTGCGTGTGCCCCCATGGGCGCCCTAACACAAAGAGGACGAGGGCGACGACGGCGGGCGCGCGGCGGCCCGCCAGGCCTCCTCTCCATGCTGCTGCTCACCGGCTGCCTGCTGCTGCTCGCCGCAGCGATGGGCACGCCGCCCAGCGAGGCCTCGGGCGGGGTCCCCGCCAACGCCGCCGCCGTCGTGGTCTTCGTCGAGGACGACGTCGCCCTCTTCGCGGAGGAGGAGGAGGAGGAGGAGGAGGAGGAGGAGGAGGAGGAGGAGGAGGAGGAGGAGGAGGGGGATGGAGGAGGAGGGACGGAGGAGCAGGATTTGGGCGAGGATGAGGAGGAGGGTCAATCGTCGTGGTCGCCGTCGCGGCCTCGGCCGCCGCTGTCGTCGTCGTCGTCGTCGTCGCCGCCGCCGTCGTCGTCGTCGTCGTCGTCGTCGTCGTCGTCGTCGTCGTCGTCGTCGTCGTCGTCGTCGTCGATGCCCAATGTCTCGTCGGCGTCGTGGGCCGAGTTGTAGGGAGTTTGCGGTTTTGGGGAGGCGCATGGGCATATTGGGTTTTCAGGCAGGTGGTCTGAAAGGTGTTTGCAATTGGTTTAAGAGTGTGGGGGATGAGAGGGTGAGTGGCACGGGCAAGGCGGAAGGAGAGTATTGAGGGAGACAGGGCAGGAGGGGAGCGAGAACGATTATGAGGAGGACTGCATGGTTCACCGCCCGCTAGACGGAGGATTACGAGGAGGAGAAGGAGGAGGAGGAGAAAAAGTAGAAGGGCCTTTAGGTTGCATGGGACGGGGAGGGAGGGAAGAGGGAAGGAGGGGGAGGAATTCAAAGAGGCTCGAAGTGGTTATGACAAGGGTCCTAGAAGTAGTGGGGCGAGATGGACGAGGATGGACGGCCTCCTCCTTCGCCCTCTTCCTCCCCCTTTCCATCGCTGCTTCTCTGTTTCCCCCTCCTCACCCTCACCCTTCTTCTCCTCCTCCTACTCCCCCTTTGCCTCACCCTCCCACTGGAGTTAAAAGAGGCCAGATCGAAAGGGGGAGGAGCAGGAACACGAAACGGAAGGGAGGAGGAGGAGGAAGAGGATAAGAAGGCGGAGGAGGAGGAGGAGGAGGAGGAGGAGGAGGATCGGAGTCCTCCCAAGGTGGAAGGGGGGGAGGAAGGTGCCTGGAACCCTCCACAAACCATTTTCCTTCCTTCTTTTCCTCCGAGGAGGGCGTGGAGATATTAGAAGTCTGCCTGATTGATTTCGTCGGACCTGATCGAAGGAGGAGGAGGAGACGGGAAGAGTGTGTCAGTAGGTTCAGAGTGGTTGGTTGTGCTCGATTGTTTTCAAAAGAAGTCTCCAGAGATCCTCAGGGGTAGGAGTTCGAGCTGACAGTTGGAGCGAACCAGCGTGCCCAGTCAATTCCGCCCATCGGCCGGCCCGCTCCGACATCCCCCCCCAGCATCACTCTGCAGTTGCACACTCGCAACATCTCTTCCCTGCCGCGTCCCATCGCTGCGAGGGAGAACAGGCGCCGTCGATCCCACCCTGGGTGAATATGGCGTTCGCCTCCGATGGGACGTCACATTCTACGGTGGGGGATCGGCAAATCTAGTTGTTGTGGGCAGCAAAAGGGGTCTACACCCTAGCGGGAAGATGAGCGGAAGGAAGCGGGTGATGATGACAAGGAGGTGGCGGATGACGAATGGAAAAGGGGTGGAGGCGGAAGAGGAGAATGACGACGATGCGCTGGCGGAAATTGAGGATGCGTAGGAGGAGGGAAAGGCCTTGTGTGGATGTGTCCTGGCAAATTCCCCATTCCCCCAGATGTATCAGGTCTTGCAGATTCATGCAGCGGTGCACGCCTCGTCATTCCCCCCATTCCTCCTCCGTCTAGCCATCCTACCCATGCTCTTCCTTAGTTTCTCTTCCCCCTCTCCGCAGCCATTTCGGCTCAAGGCTCAAAGGCGCTGCAACACCAGATTCCATAGTTCTTTCGCTCCTCGGGCGCAGCAATGGTTCGCCCCGTCGTGTATGCGCCCACGAAGGCGTTCAAGCTGTCTGACGCGGAGAAGGCCAAGTACAAGGAGATCAACGAGGCAGTTGCAGGGAAGAAGGACTCTGACCCGAAGGCCGCTTTGGCAAAGATCGAGGCAGCGCTCGCTCTGGTCAACGCCGCCGAGGCGGCGCCCGACGACACGGTGGCCACCTCCGACGCGGCCTTCGTGGGCATCGTGCTCGGTGGCGCTGACAGTGGCGAGGCCGTGAGCGGCGGCGATCTGGCCGTGGACACCGAGGACGTGACCGTGGAGGAGCCGAGGGTGATCGCCGAGGACGAAGATGAGGAGGAGGACGAGCGCTCGCTGTGGGGCGACGGCGAGGACGACCCGAACGAGGAGAAGGACGAGTGAGCGCAAGTTGCACCGGTAGAGCTGGTCCAGTGTGGCGCAGTGATTGCGGCTCCTCCTTCTATTCCTCCGGCTGCACTCCTGCCTGCTTCTCTTCTCCCCGCTCCCCTTCTTCCTTATCTTTTCTTGTTGGTCTTTTTCAGGTATCCAGCCCCCTGCAACAAATCCCGCCAACGTGCCAGCACAGCACTCAGTTTGGCGATGCTTCAAGCACCACAAGAAATCCGTAATGTGTCACGTCCCTTTTTTTGTTGCTGAAGGTCCTCGAGGGGCCTACCCGGGCTTTCTTGGAGCTGCCTTAGGCGTCCGTGGGGCTCGTTGGGTGGACCCGTCGGGACTCTATTGAGCCGTCTTGGGGCTCTCTTGGGCTGTCGTGGTGCCGTCTTGGACCACTCCGGGCTGCCTGGGGAGTCTCGTGGGACTGGGTTTGGGGGCCTTTCGAGCGCCCTTGTGCCATATCGGCACCACCTTTGTCCCGGGCCCCTGAGCTGTTCTGGGCCGTCTGGGCGGGGATGTTGGGGCCTTCATGTGCTCTCTCAGGTTCCTCATCGGCCCTGGGAAACGCAAGATGCTTCGGAATTGAATGGGTTCCCGAGGTTTTCGTTGGTTTGGGCCTTCCTGGAGGGCCTCTTGGATTTTTCTTTGTTGTATCAGCAGCCTCTTTGGGCTTTGGCGTTTATTGGGTTCATCATCCTAACACGCACATCGTGCAGGCACCGTTGACACTTTCCGATGCTAGTAGTAATATCATTTTGTTCCCCCTTCACCTCATCCTCTCTGCCCTCCTCGTCATCGTACTCGCGTGCTCGTTCTCCCGTTCTCTTCGTCCTTTGCCTCCTCGCCTTGCGTTGCTCCTTTGACGCGAGCCATTTTGACTCAATGGCAATGGCTCGAGCAATGTTGGCTCACGGCGTTGTCGCTCGAGATCCCTTTGGATGCGCTTCGTTCTGGGATGATCTCGACCAGGTGGTTCTGGCCTCAAAGGGGTAATAAGGAATTGCGGGTGGTCAGAACACTTGAGCGCTGCCTTACAGTCGTTTCACGATGCACGTCAGCGACGTGTGGAAGTCAGGGGAGGCAACTACATTGCGGCTGTTGGCGCTTGCGGAAAACGCAGGCTGTGGCAGCGGGCATTGCTGTTTCTCAGCGGATTGTGGGGAGCACAGGTGGAGCCTTGCGTCATCCGTACAGCAATGCTGGGAGCAGCGCGTGGGAGCGGATCCCCAGTGGTCTTTCCAGGGGCGGGCCCTGGCTGCCCAGGGCGGGCTCCACACAGCCCAAGATGGCACTGTGCGGCCCCCTCAGGGCCCCAGACGGCGCGAGAGAGGAGTCAGGAGGCGCCCGAGCAGCCTTCGACGTCCGAAAACGGTGCCAAGGCGGTCCCTCGGAGGCCCCAGGACGGCTCCGCGCTGCGCCCCCGATGCGCAGGAGAGCATTGCATCCTGAGGTGTCGCAGATTCGTTGCACTCTTCACTTTTCGGCACCGAACGGCTCCGACAATGGCACCAGAGGCCTGGGCCCACAAGAGCCCCCAGGAGGACACAAGACGCCCTCAAGACGGCCCTCGCAGAAGATGGCCCCAATATTGCTCTAAGACGGTCAGCGGCCGCCGCAAGATGGTCCAAAGGCTCCTGCAGGCGGCCCCTAAGACATCCAGAAGGGCGCCCCGAAGCCCCAAGGGAGGTAACGCCCAGAAAGAGGGGCCGAATAGAGCCCAGAGATAACTAGTTTCAATAAGGCAGCGCTCGGGCATCAGGACAGGAGGAGCCGGCGATCGCAGCAAGCAAGATGCAGAGTCAGCAGCAGTAGCACAGCTAGCAGCGGCCAAGGGGGGAGAGCACCAGCAGCCAGTAGTAGCATAGGCCTAACACAGTTCGAGTTGGCCCCAAGAGGGCATTAATCTTGGATCAGCCTACAAAAAGCAAGCCAGCAGCAGAGCCAGCGGAAGCAGGGCTTAGCAGCAGATAGTGGAAGCAATCACCAGAAGCAGCAGCAGCAGCTGCAGCAGCAGCAGCAGCTGCAGCAGCAGCAGCAAGCAGCTCCAAGCAGCAGCAGCAGGCAGCAGCAGCAGCAGCAGCAGCAGCAAATGGCGGCATAATCACGAACCCTCAGCAGTAGTTTATTGCGGACTCCACCCATGTGTACATACTGCTCAGTTGCACCGTTGGCATCAGCGCGTGCGAGAAATGCGGGCAAGAGCAGCAGGCCCTCTCGCTGCTCTGCGAGATGCTAGATGAGAAGTTGAAGGCCGACGTCATCTATCTAACACCAGGAGCAGCGAGTGGAAGGTGCCATTCGTGGCAAAGCCAGGGGGGGAACGCCAGGAGGGCCTCTTGGGAGGCACTGCGCCTCCCAGACGGCCCAAGCGAGTCCAAGCGGCCACCAAGTTGGCCGAAGATGGTTCCAATACGGCTAAGGATGGCCTCAAGATGGGCCAACATGGCGTCCAGACGGCCTCAAAGGGCTCCAAGATAGCCCAAGACGGCCTCCAGACGGTCGACAAATCGTCCAAGATGCCCCTGGAGCGCTCTAAGATCACTCCCAGCAGGGCTCGCGGTGCGACAATTGAAGGAGTTCTGCATGTGTTCCGCCACTTTTAGCAGACACCACTTTTTGGGCCCTTGCAGCGCCCACGACGGCTCAACATCCCCGAAGATCGCCCCAAGCCGACCCAAGAGGCTCACCAAGAGAATCCCACGGCGGTCCGAGAGAGCCCCAAGACGGCCCAAGAGGCGCTCAAGATGACCCAAGATGGCCCAGAGACAGCTCACTCGAGCCCCAGGTGCATCCCGAGACGGCCCCAAGCGCGCTCCCAGAGAGCCCGAAGAGCCCCCCCCAACGGATGCTACAGCGCACCCCCTTGTTGTAGCATCCGTCGGGTGCTTTCTGACGGCCCTATTGGTGCCGTCTTCAGGCCGCCAGTCTCCTCTGCTACATCATCTACGACATCTGTCAGCCGATAGGCTGTCGCCGCTTGCCGGCCCCGCCGCGATCGCCTGCCAGGGCACCTGCGGACATGCTTCACTGGTGCACATTAGTTTCCTACGGTTCTGGGATCGACGCGTGCGGGAAGGACGAGCAGTGGCAGCGGGCGTTGGCGCTGCTCAGCGAGATGCGTGAGGCGAAGCTGGAACCAGACGTCGTCAGCTTTGGCGCTGGGGTCAGCGCGTGCGAGAAGGGCGAGCAGTGGCAGTGTGCTTTGGCGCTGCTCAGCGGGATGTGGGATACGATGCTGGAGCTCGACGTCATCTCTCTCTCTCTCTCTCTCTCAGGCCCCCAATGGGTCCCAGACAGCCAGAGTGGGCCCCAAGACGGCCCACGACGCCCCCAAGGCGGCACATGACGGCACCAGGAGGGGGAAGTCGAATTGACATTCCGGGCTCTCCGCCCCAAGATGACTTTCGAGACCGCCAGCAGGCCCCCAAGAGGAGAGGCCGCAAGGCACCGCCAAAACCGCCTCCGAGGGGCTTCCGAGAGAAGATCCCTTAAGTCTAGGACGGCGCCTGCAACCTAAGAGAGCCCGCTGATCGACCCACGAGGAGTCCAGATGTTCGGCCAAGTTCGCCGAGACCATTGAGACATTTGTGTGCTGGCCGTGTTTGTTTGACTTCCTTCTCGCTCCACGCTCCTTGCTCCTAGCCGCGCTCTCCTCGCTCCTTGCCCCCCTCTCTCTCTCCGTTCTCCTGGCTCTTCTCTTCTCACTACTCCTCTCTCCTGCCCCCTCGCTTCTCCCTCCTGGCTACTGGCGTCTGCCTCCCAACTTCTCCTCGGTTCTTCCTCGTCCCTCGTCGCCTCTCTGTCCACGACTGGTACTCCTCCCTTCTCGTGCCTTGCTCTTCGCTGATCGCACTTCGCTTCCCCCACCTCCCCCTCTACCCTGACTCCTCGCTCCTTGCTCCTCCCTCCTCGGTGAGCTGCAGGTTGCGTTAGCCAGCAACGGTGCCATGAAGCAACACCCTGCAGCCGCGAGCACTAACAGCGAACAGCAGCAGTCCGAAGCAAGCACCGGCAACACACATCAAAAGGAACGCGCAGCAGAACCCTTCAGCTGCAGACAGCAACAGCAGAGGCGAAGTTCGGGCCCGACGTCATCATGAACGCCTTTCTGCAAGACCTTTGCCCTGCCCCAGCGTGCCATCTCGGACAGATTTTGTGACTGGTAGGACACGAGTCTGCCCTAGTCATTGACAGCGCTGGGATCAGCGCGTGCGAGAAAGGCGTCCAATGGTAGCGGGCTTTGTCACTTCTGTGCGAGATATGGAGGGCGAGACTGCAGCCCAACGCCATTTTTCCTACACTGGTCAGCTACAACGCTGGGATCAGCGCGTGCCGCAAAAGCGAGCAGTGGCAGCGGGCACTATGGCTACTGGTCGAGATGCGGGCCGAGAGGTTAGAGCCCAGCGTTATCAACTCTGCAGTGCCCTAGGCTGCGCGCCCACAAAAACGTGAGCGGCAACTCCTGCCCCGAGGCAGCCAGAACGGCCCAGACGGCCCACGCACGGTCTCTGGAGCACCCGAGGGCCCCGACGGGACCCCGACGAGAGCCATTGGAGCGCGCTCAGGCGGTCAAAGCGCGCTGCGGGAAGCCTCAGAGATGGCTCACCCGGCGTTCAAGACGGCCTCATATGGCGTTAAGACCTGGCCACGCGCAGAGGGGGTAGGGGGAGGGCGGAAGCCATCTTAGAAGGAGGCTGCTTCTCGGACGGCGCGCGCCTTGTCTGTAGATGTAAGGCCCGCGCCTTCTAAGAAGCAGCCTCCTAAGGAGCCTTCGCCCCTCCCCCTTACCCTCCTCTGCGCGCCGTCAAAAGGCTACACGAGATGGCCTCAATAGGGCCCGAGGGGCCTCCAGGACGACCTAAGAGACTTCCGAGAGGACCTCAAGGAAGACCCGCAGAGTTCAAAACCCATGTTTTCCTTTTCAAGTTTGAAGGATTTTCGAGTTCTCGCCTTCGCGAGCTTATGGCGGCCCAAGACGGCCCATGTGGCCTCCAAGAGTGGCTTCAAGATTGCCCAAGAGGCCTTGAAGAGCAGCCCAAGACGGCCCATAGAGACCCCAGAATGGTCGAAGAGAGCCCCTAGGAAGTCCCAAGAGAGCCCCAGGATGGCCCTAGAGAGCCCAAGATGGCTACCAACACTCCCTCAAGATGGCTCCAAGGCAGCCCCAATGGGCCCCAAAACGGCGTGAAGGATGTCCAAGAGGCCCCCACGATGTCCCTAGGGGCCCCCAGCATGCCCCCTACAGCCTCGAATTTGCTACATCAGGTCCCCTGGTGGCCGAAATCATTTTCCAAACTGTGCTTGCCCGTAGGGGTGCTTAGTTAGGTTGCGTAAGGAATCGGATGGGTGTTGCCAGGGTTTCGCCACGTTGCCGTCTGTGGGCGCCTCTTGGGCGCTTCGCTGGATAGGTGCGCCGAGGTTTCGCCACGTTGCCACCCGTGGCCGGTCGTGGGTGCCTCGTCAATCCTACGCATAGAGTTTGCACCACATAGGAACTACATAGTTTGCACCACATAGCTTACACCACACCGCTTTAACCACATTGCTTCCACCGCATGGCTTGCACTATGTAGCTTCCACCACATGGCCTGCACCGCGTAGTTTGCACCATCCAGCTTGCACAATGTAGCTTGCGCTGCGTAGCGTACGCGACATAGTTTACACAGAGTAGCTGACATCACCTAGTTGTCACGATCTTGTGTACACCACATCTTGCACCACATCTTTGCAGAACCACATACGTTGCATCACATAGCTAACACCACATAGTTTGCACCACATACCTTGCACATAGACAGTGCAATAGCTGACTGTTTGTGGTCCACGCTGGCAAACACTGTTTGCTCTTCAAAATTTGAATAAGTTATTGCGTTCTCGCCTTTTCGTGATTTCGACAGCGCAATACGGACCAAGAGGCCCCTAACGAGCAGCGCAAATGGGCCAAGAGAGCTCCAACATAGGGGGCCCAAAGAGGGCCCGCCCAAGATGGCTATCAAGACGCCTCGGCACGGCCCCAATGCGGCCCCAAGACCGCCCAAGACGGACCAATAAGCTCCGAAGACGCTCCCAGAGGACCCCAAGACGCCACCAACGGGCCCCGAAACGGCTCCGAGGCGGTCGCTCGGGGCCCCCCGATGGCCGACCTGGCCTCGAAGACATCCACGCGAGCACCTTGATACGTTCGATCGGAGGTTGAGGGTTTGGAACGGAAGTGACCCCAAGCGGGAAATCGGTTTCGGTTTCGTTTCGTGTCTTGCCTGCGGGCACGGCGAGGCCGCGCAGATTCTCCTTTCTAAAAGGAGAATAGACTCTACCCCCCCCCGGACTTATCCGTTCCCCTTTCGGGTATGTAAATCATATATGATTCTGAACACTCGTCCATCCTAAATATGAAATCATATCATCCCAGCCAAACCGGTTTCCCCCCCCTGAGGTTCCTTTGTAAAACAACGCTATGCGGTGACATGTTTTGTTCTAACATAGCACTTATTTCACGAATCCCTTGCAACAAATGGGACGAAGTGCACACGCGCGCGTTGTCGCGCGCGCATGCCGAAATCCTTCAAAAACCTTCGGTGCTGGAAGGATTTCGCAATCGAGTTTCCAAAACACATACAAAAACACATGGTTTCGAAACACTGATTTGCTAAAGAAGCTTCCGCGCGAGCTCTTGCGAAACCTTAAGAAAACCATAGGTTTTTCAAGATTTTCGCAACATGCTACCAAACGGGCTTCGCGCGCGCATGTCGAAATCTGTCGAACGCCCTTGCGCGTGTGCCGTCGCGAGAATCCTCTGCACAAAAATGGGACGAAGTGCAGACGCGCGCGTCGTCGCAGGCGTATGCTGAAAACCTTCAAAACCCATCGGTTTCGGAAGGATTTCAAAATCGTGCGTCCAAAAAACCTACAAAAACCTAAGGTTTCGCAACACGAATTTTCAACAAAAGCGTGCGCGCGCGCTCTTGCGTCGTCGTCGTCGTCGTCGTCGCCGTCCTCCCTCCTCCCGCGTCGTCGTCGTCGTCGTCGCCTACGTCGTCGTCTGTCTTTTCTCGTGTTCGTCGTCGTCCTCTTTGCCGTCGTGGTCGTTTCCGTCGTCGTTGTCGCCGTGGTCGTCCGTCCTCCTCCCACGTCGTCGTCGTCGTCCGTCGTCGGCGTCTCGTCGTCGGTTCTATTTCGTTACCGTTGTCGTCGTCGTTGTCGTCGTCGTCTTCCCTTCTCCCTCGTCGTTGTCGTCGTCGGCGTCGCCGTCCTTCCTCCTTCGTCGTCGTTCGCGTCGTCGCCGTCCTCCCTCCTCCCTCGTCGTTGTCGTCGTTGTCGTCGTTGTCGCCGTCGTCGTCCTTCCTCCTCCCTCGTCGTCGCCTTCGTTGGCGTCGTCGTCGTCGTCTTCGTCGTCGTCGGCGTCGGCGTCGTTGTCGTCGTCGAAGTCGTCGGAGACGTCGTCGGTGTCGTCGTCTTCGTCGTTGTCGTCGGTGTCGTCGTCGTCGGTCTCAAGAGGTTTTGCAAACCAAGTTGCGGGTGGGAGGGAGGGGTGTTTGCGCGAGCACTGGAGAGGACAGCTTCAAGTTGAGCAAGTGATTGGTTCCATCCTTAGTAGAGGCCATCTGTTACCAAAAGGGCGGCCCCCCGAGCGCCGGGCGTGGCCCCCGGTTGCCTCGGCGGGTGTCCCAATGGTTGTGGTTGTCCCGATGGTTGTCCCAATGGTTGTCCCCATGGATGCCCCGATGGTTGCCCCGACGGTTGTCCCGATGGTTGTCCCGATGGGTGTCCCGATGATAGATAGATGGGTTGATACATAGATCTATATATGTATGTATGTATGTATGTATGTATATATATATATATTGATATTGTCCCGATGGTTGTCCCGACCGTTGTCCCGATGGATGTCCCGATGGGTGTCCCGATGTGTGTCCCGATGGTTGACACACATATATATACATATTTATACATAATATATATATATATATATATATATATATATCGGAGTAGGGCCGGGCGCCCCCAGGAGCGTCCGAAGCGTCCCAGAGGGCCCCTGGGACCGCCAGGAACAGTTCGAGACCGCCCAAGACGGCCCGCGAGCGCTCCAAGACGCGCATAGATAGCCTCAGGAATGGCCAGGAAGGCCCGAAGACGTTCCAAGAGAGCTCCATGAGGCCCCGAAGGCATCCCAAGAGGCCTCCCAAGAGAGCCCCGACAAGCCAAAATCGTTGATTTGTATCGTTTTTTTCTAGGTTTTTGGCCTTCTCCCTTTTTGTGGGTTCCGACGCTCCAAGGCCGTCCAAGAGTCTCCCAAATCCGCTCCAAGACGGCCGAAGAGGCCCCCAAGACCGCCCCAAGACGGCCCAAGAGACCCCCAACATCGTCCCAAGACGGCCCAGGAGAGCCCCAAGGTGGCCCAGGAGCTGCCCAAGATGGTTCCAGGAGTGCCCCGACAGGGCTTCAAGACTGCCTAAGCGAGCCCAGCGGTCCCCAAGAGGGCCCCGCGAGGCCCCAAGAGGCCCCAAAGAGGCCCCCAAGAGCCTCCCCGCAGGCCCCCAGAAGCCCCCAAGAGGCCCAACAATTGCCCTCAGCGCGCCCCAAGACGCCTCCGAGAGGCCCCCAAGAGGCCCACTGGAGGCCCTCAGAAGGTCGTCCCCGTCATGTTCCCCGAAGATGGTCCGGGAACATGATTCCGCGCCTTGGAGGAGTATTCTGCGCTTTCCGAGGCGCCTTCCGAGGCGCCTTGGACGACATACTACGTTTCTATAGATTGTCCTTCTCCTGTGTACACAATCCTACATGTCTTACGTATGGGTCTCTCTCTCTCTCTCTCTCTCTCTATGTATATATTTACGCACACACACACATATATATATATATATATATATATATATATATGTATACATATATGTATGTATGTATATATATACCCCTCCCCCAAGCCCTCCCGAGTCGTGCCACTTCCTTCTTCCACGTATTTCAAATTCTTCCCCATATATAGAGGCCCCCAAGATGCCCAACAATGGCCCTGAGCGCGCCCCAAGACGCCTCCAGGAGAGCCCAACAGGCCTCCGAGAGGCCCCCAAGAGGCCCACTGGAGGCCCTCAGAAGGTCGTCCCCATCATGTTCCCGGAAGGCGGTCCGGGAACATGATTCCGCGCCTTGGAGGAGTATTCTGCGCTTTCCGAGGCGCCTTCCTATGTTTATATATATATATATATATTGTCCTTCTCCTGTGTACACAGTCCTACATGTCTTACGTATGGGTCTATATATATATATATATATACAGGCCTCCGAGAGGCCCCCAAGAGGCCCACTGGAGGCCCTCAGAAGTCGTCCCCATCATGTTCCCGGAAGGCGGTCCAGGAACATGATTCCGCGCCTTGGAGGATTCTGCGCCTTCCGAGGCGCGTTGGACGACGTACGAATCATATTCTTGAACGCTTTCCGGGAACATGATTTCTCACCGTTTCGGAACGCTTTCCTTTTGCTGCGGTGCTCTGGGGGGAAGGGACGGGGGTCCGGGAACATGATCGGGAGGTTAGGGAACGAGGGTTTGGAGAGGAGCAGTAGGACAGACGGACGGGGCCCGGGGGCGGGGGTGGGGTGGTGCCACCGGTTGGCATGGCCGCCCCGGGCGTCTTGTGGGGTCCACGAACCCGCCCAAAACCATTGAGGCCCCAAAGACAGCCCAAGAGGCCCACAAGACAGCCTCAGCGAGGCCCAAGAGGGCCCCAAGACGCTCAAGAGCGCCCCAACAGGGCCCGAGATGGCTTGAAGATGGCCGAAGAGGGCCCCAAGAGGGTCTTCAAGAGGCAAACACCGGCCTATTTCCATTCGTAAAGCATACATTTTCAGCATACTCGTTTGCTTGGTCCTCACAGTGCGCCAGACGCCCCCGAGCCCCAAGACAGCCCAAGAGAGACCCAAGAGGGCCCACGACGGCCCAAACGGGTCGTCCTGTGAGGCTCACGGAACCCCCCCAAGACGGCCCAAGGGGCCCCAAAGCCGGCCCAGGAGGCCCCCAAGACGGCCTCAGGAAGGCCCAAGAGGGCCTCGTTCGAAATCATGTTCCCGGAAGCCTCTCCGGGAACATGATTTCCGGGTTTCTAGGACGCCCAAGAAGGCCCCAGGACGGCCCCAAAAGGGACCTAAAAGGACCTTCAAAAAGGCCCGGATGGCCACAGTTCGTTGATTTGCGTGAGATGTTGTTGGATTTCTTCCGCGCAGAGGAGACGGAGAGGGCGAAGGAGGAGGAGGAGGAGGAGGAGGAGGAGGAGGAGGAGGAAGAGGAGAAAAAGGAGGACCCAGTGGTCTCGTAGATCTAAATTTAAGATTCCACAAGTAATATCTTATTTTCCGAGATGCTTGTTTTTATGAAATAAGAACATTACGTGTGGTTCTTATTATCATAGAATAAGATAATGTATGAGCCATGTTGGAGTACATATGGAGTCATCTTGACGTTGTAGTTGGCAATCGCGTCGACCATTTCAAAGCCGTTGGACCATATTGAGCCCATCGAGGGTCTATCGTGGACCGTTTCGAAGGCGTTCCCCGACGTGCACGCATGCAGCCGTTTTGGCTCTGCGCGCATGAGCGGGGCGAAGCGCCCCGTGGTCTACCACGACATCGCGCGCTGGGTGCAGCGCGTGCCCATGGAGCCGCGTCCTTCTCATACGTAATTTCTCTTATTACTCGCTCATCATCCTCCTCCCCTTCCTCATTATCTTCCCCACATCCTTCTCATCAGGAGCAGCCCCGCCGCGGCGTCCCCGACGTCCCCGAGTCGGAGGACGAGCAGCCGCGCGGGGGCGCAGCTGCCGTGGAGGAGACGCAGGTGGTTCGGAAATAAATTAGGAGGGAAGACGTGAAGGATGAGGAGGCGGAGGAGGAGGAAGAGGATGAAGCGGAAGATGAACGAGGAACCTGAAGAACTCGAGAAGACTGGGAGGATGAGGAGGACGGACATCTAGCGGAGGGAAGGTTGGATGCAGGAAGAGAGTACGAAGAAGGACGTTCAGGAGAGCAGGGGGCCATGGTTGCATTGCGACATTGGATGCACTTTGGATGCGGATTGGACGCGTCCAATTCGCGTCTAAAATGCATCCAGCGTCGCACCGAACGCAGGGTCCGAAAACCGCGACGACGACTGCGATGGCGCCAGTGCGATGAAAACGAGACGACCGATGATGGGGATGACGATGGCGATGATGGTGATGATGGTGATGATGCTGATTATGATGATGATGATGAGGATGATGATGAGTATGATGATTATGATGATGAGGATGGTGATGATGATGAGGATAGTGATGATGATGATGATGATGTTGATTATGATGATGACGATGACGATGACGATGACGATGATGATGGTGATGATGATGATGATGATGATGATGATGATGATGATGAGGGGTGGCGACGATCACATTCACGCAACCCTGCCCAGGTTGAGAGCGGCAGCCTCGTCGACGACGCGGAGACGGTGCCTGGCGACATGCCGACGGTCGGGTCTCTCGGCGAGGACACCGAGCAGCAGCTGGCGGATGCGATCGCCATGTCGCTGGAGGGCGCCGAGCTGGAGCGCTTGCGCGCCGCGCCGCCAGGGCACACGTGCTGGATCGGCTCCGCCAAGGACGACCTGGGCGAGTACGTCGACGAGATCGACTCGCATTGTCGCGCCGCTGGTGATGCGGCGGAGGCGGAGGCTGCTGCCCGCCCGATGCCAGAGGCCAGCCAGGATGCCGCAGGTGGCCAGGCGTCGGCGGCGCGCGCCAGCGAGGAGGCCGGAGAGTGCGCCGCGGTGGCAGGCGGCGAGGAGACAGGTGCTGCAGACGCAGGTGCAGCTGCGGACGCAGGTGCAGGCGTGCACGGCGACGGGCATGAGGGCGGCGAGGACATGAACAACGAGGAGGCGAGCACGAGTTCGGATGACAAGGCACCAAGGGACCATCTGTGACCGACGCTTACTGGTCGCATCGAGCTAGGGCGGCACTGCACTCGCCCCAGCTCGATATGATTTGATTTTGTCGGTCGCATATGGTCTCCTGCCAAGGCTCCGCTATCCATGATCGACGAGCGATTGGCAAGTGCGAGGACCTTGGGGGCCAAGCCCAAGGCGTCGACGCCACGCGCCCGTCCAACGTCCTCGCAGGGCTCGAGCTCGGACGCGCAGATGGCTGCAGCTGTGCCACCGACGACGGAGACTGTTCCTGACAGGCACGACACCTACGGGAGCATCGTACGCGAGATGGAGGAGGAGCGGTGCCAGGCTGAGACGAAGGAAGCTGAGTCTGAAGACGAGGAGCTACTCTCTGACATGATGAAGAAGGAGAGTCAGCAGCCGCCAGCCGCGGCTCCAGGTGGTTCGGCACGCCCCTCGAGTAAGCGGATGGCCGACGACTCGCAGGAGGCACCACCCCTCAAGGGCTGGAGAGCCCGCCGTGCAGCAGAGGCGTCTGGTGGCAGCAAAGCGCGCCCTCCGTCGAGGCCAACATCCAGCAGCGGCATCCAGCCATCGATCAAGGTGGAGCCCACGGCGATCAAGGTGGTGCCCACAGCAGCCAAGCAGAAGCCGACGCTTCCACCAGCCACGGTGATTTCCGCCCAGGCCAGTGCACTGCCAGCCGCCAAGGCCAAGGCCACGGCGTTAGCGCCACCGCAGCATTATCAGCCATCGTCTGCACCAGCGCCCAGCCAGTCGCCCAACGTGGAGTCGCAGCAGCCCGCCCAGTCCTTCGCGGAGTCGCAGCAGCTCACCCAGCCGTATGTCACGCCGACCAACGCTGCACCAGAAGTGGCCAAAGGGTTCGACCTGAACGAGAACATCTTCCATGGCGACCTGACGGGCATCACCAAGGATGAGTTGACAGCCATGCTGACAAGCACCTACGACGCGTTCACGTGCACGTCGCAGCCGCAGGATGTAGAATCCGTGAACGAGACATTCGAGAAGTTCTACAAGGGCTCGCTGATCGTCAAGCTGCGGGAGATGAGGCCAGAATCGCGTGAGGTGCCCATCGAGTCTCGCGGTGATCCAGCGGAGTCGCCATTCGAGAAGGCGGAGCGCGAGATGTGGGAGGACCTATCCCAGAAGAGTTTCAAGTTCTCGACGGAGAAAAGGAGAGGGGACGCCATCGCAGGCAGATGGGAACGCGTGATGAAGGGGTCGAACAAGTGGGCGGACGCCTACGCAGCTGCGCAAGGGTACCCCGCGAAGGCGGCGATCCGCGAGCAGTGGGCGGCATGGGCATTCGAGAAGTGGGAGCTGCAGCGCCGCTTCGAGAAGACCAGCTCGAACGCCAAGAAGCAGAAGATGACGGGCACCTACATGCCATTGGCGAGGCTGGCGTGGAAGCTCGGCGGCGGACAGCAAGGGGAGCGCATGGCCTGCACGTACGCGTGCAAGGCCATCATCATGGGGGGCATCTGGACCAAGTGGTGCCCCATGACGGAGACTTTGCTCTACCTCCACGTGGTGCAGACTCTGGAGGAGGAGTGGGTCCAGAGCTGGACCAGCTACGAGGAGTGGGTGGAGGATGGCGTCACCGCCAGCCGTCGCGGAGGTGCAGTTGCAGCCGACCCGAGTCGCGCTGCTGCGAGCGCCTTGAGGGGGGCGGGACAGGAGGCGGTGGCGGCGGCAATTGAGGCGGCATCCCCTGGAGGGGCCAGCATTGGCGCATCGCCTGAGAGCAGCCAGAAGGAGCGTCAGCCTACAGGTGTTGGCGCGGCCGCAAGAGCTGGCCAGGACAGCGGCCTGGCTGACGGCGGCAAGGCTGACGGCGGCAAGGCTGACGGCGGCAAGCCTTCGAAGCGGGTGGCGACGAAGACGCCCGACTGGCTGCTGGCGTTCGCGAGGGCGAAGAGGACATACAACCAGCACGTCAGCCAGGTTCGCCAGGGGGGCGCATGAGATGAGATGATAACCATGACTGCGACTGGTGATGACGCTGATAATGACGGGTGCGACGGTGAGAGCGACGAATGAGATAACGACAACGACTTGTGAGGGTGAGGATGAGGATGAAACAGGTGGTGAGGGGAAATCGAGGAGTAGGAGTATGATGATGAGACAGGCGGTGATACGAAGCAACAACACAACCAGGGGGAGGATGAGGAGGACTGGGAGGATGAAGATGAACTGAAAGGGATCAAGACCATAGGGATGATACGGTTTTCGTAACAAGAACTGGCTGGTAGTCAGGGCAGAAATGAGGACACAGCGAGCGTGGGATACTGAGGGAACGGGCAGGTCACCAGCCTCGACTCGTTGATCGAAGTCGACCCCGAGTACAAGTTCGCGAAGTCGGATGAGGTGCGCGGCGACTTGGACTCTTACTACCAGATGGTGCCGCGGGGGGGGGGGTCACGGGGAATGCACGTGTCATCGCCTGTATGAGTCAAGCAAGAACGGGAGCGCGTGCGTTCAGAGGCCGGACGATTGGACGCGACCTGGACGCGTCCAAGGTCGCATCCAAGTTCGAGTTGGATGCGGCTTCGGCGCTTCTAGGTCGTGCATGCGCTCTAGGGTGCGCGTGAACGGTCTGTGAGCACACGCGCCACGGCATCTTCCTAGCGCTCACATGCCATTCGTCACGAGGATGTGGCCAAATGAGGATGCGGGAGCTGATCAGTCTGGGGCCCGAGGAGGGGGGGGCAGGGGGAGGAGGCGGATGATGACGAGGTCGAGGATGAAGAATAATACGACGTGACAGATGAGGCGAATGAGGCCGAGGAAGCGACGAAGCAGAAGGCAGAAGAACGAGGAACATGAGGAGGGCGCAGCTAAGGCGAGAGCTTCATTTTGCGCGACGCATGGGGTGCACCCTCGATCCGTGGAGCTGTTGCAACGTTTGAAATCGGTCTCTCCTTCCTCCGCCCACTCGCCCCTCTCGTACGTTATCATATCATCCTCCAGCCTCGTCTTCTCGTCCACAATCGCGTGCCCTCATCCCCCCACCGCACCTCACGCCCCGCTCCGATTTCCATAATGCATTAAGCGATCGATGATCACCAGCATGGCATCATCGCATCGTAGTCATCGCCATCGGCACCGTCCGCTGCCGTTTTAGCGCGAGATCGCGCTCGGTGGACAGCCGCCATGCCGCCCAAGCGCCAGCGCTGCGCTGATGTGCAGGCGTTGGCGGACGCGCTCAAGCCGCACATCACGGATCCAGACGAGCTGGACTACACGGTCGATCTTGATGGAGATCTCGACAGCGATGCCATATCGGAATGGCAGGACATGCTGCTCGCGGTGAGGAAGGCTGCGTATCCACTAACGGCAGTCTCCCAGACGACTGGCACGGCGATCTTCGCCGAGGTGCTCGAGAGCAGCGGCGCGGAGTGGAACCTCGGGCAGGATGAGGGATCGTGGGCGTCTACGTCCAGCAAGATGCTCAGGAGCATGATGCGGCACGTGCAGCAGGCAGTGATCAAGATGAAGCCTCGCAGGACCTCCTCGTGGGAACGCTTCCATGTCACCGACATGCTCGCGCGCGGTGGACATGCACCCGTGGCCCTAGGCCAACGGTGCGATCCGCGAGCGGGACTGTTGATGTCACGGGGGTTTTCATCGCGACGAGGATCGCTGACATCCCAGAGAGCTCCAAATGGGTGGTCCCGTTCGTGGAGCAGGCGTTGGAGCTCGAGGGCGCGGAGGCGAAGGCGTACACGTACGGGGTTGACGAAATATCCAAGGCCGATGGATGCATATACCGACACCCGCAGAACTTGCTTGCCGAGGGGCGGCGACGAAGTTGCCCCTCGGCGTGTTGGTTCTGAGAGTGTCGCTACGCATCCAATTAGGGCATTTACCGTCTGGACTCCAGCAAGGCCAACCCTGCTCCAGAGTACGCTGAGCCGCTGGTTGACGACACGTCAGCGCCTGGCGACCGCGCGGTCACCGCCACGTTCAAGGACGGCACCTCCGCTACCATCAGCGGGTTCACATACTCGGACTTGCGTGAGTGGGTGACGCACGGAGGTGACACGTGCAAAGGGAATGGCATCATTCTGGAGTTCGACCGCCAGACGGAGAAGCTGCAGCTCAGCAAGTGGCTCAGGAAGGGGAAGGAGGAGGCCGGAATTTGGTCGTGTCCGAAGGGCGGTGGCAGAAAGAAGATGCTGGTACATTTCCTCGTCCAGGATGGTATGCAGGGCTACATTGAGATGTTGAAGCAGCAGGTGACGTTGCTTGCTCAAGGCAAGACCGACAAGAATAAGATCGAGGAGGTCAAACGCAGCTTCATCAAGGAGTTCAAGGAGTCGTCGAAGTCTGCCAAGCCGAAGTCCGCCTCCAAGCCCAAGGGCAAATCTGCCGCCAAGGGTCGTGCCAAGAAGCTGGCGAGTGTCGACGATGACGACAGCGAGGTAGCCGCAGTCGAGGACGAGGGCGAGCAGGGCGAGGCCGATGACAGCCATGGCGAGGGCGGCCAGGCCGAGGCTGGAGAGGATGCCGCGGAAGAGGAGGAAGAGGAGCCAGCGCAGGACGGCGAGGAGCGCGAGGTTTCGGATGATGACGCTGTTGCGCCCATCGCAAAGCCAGCTGCCGCCACCAGCAAGGAGAGCGCGGCTCCAGCTGCGGCCATCAAGTCGCTGCGCAGGACGGTCCTCAGGAAGAGGCCAGCAGCAGCTGCATCGCCCGCTGCTGCAGCGAAGAGGGCTGCTCAAGCTGCATCTCCAGCCGCCTCTCCTGCCAAATCGGATCGTGCAGAGTCCAACACACGCAAACGCCCTGCCGCTTCGCCTGAGCCAGCCGCTACCAAGAGGGTGGCACGTGCAGCAGATCTGGTATCGCATAGTGGCGACACTGATGCGAGAGTGACGGACAGTGACGCGCATGCTGCCGTGGCCCCGTGCACGCCGCCCTCGAAGAAGAGGCGTCAGCGTCGCTCGCCACCACCCGCCCCTGTCGCCACGGCGTTCTCCAGCGGTGGCAACGCTGCGTCCGCCAGCGTGGACCCACTTCCCGTCGATGTGTTCGGCTCTGGCGGTGGGCTTTTCGATTTGATGAATGGCCTCGGATTCTGATTTTGTAGACGCGTCAACTCTATTACAGTGGGCTTTGCAGCTGGGCATCGAACCCGTGTGACTGCCAGAGTTGACGCCGATGCATCGTCAATCATCATCATCATCATCATCATCATCATCAGCATCATCATCATCATCATCATCATCATCATCATCAGCATCATCAGCATCTCACTCCGCCTCAGCCTCCTCGTCCGCCTCCTCCTCATCCTCCTACTTCGCCTCTTCCTCCTCCTCCTCCTCCTCCCCCTCCTCATCATCTCTACTCCACATCCTCATGATCGGTGTCATTCTCCTCCTCGTCCTTGTCATCCTCCTCATCCTGTTCAGTGCTGCCACTCGTTTCGTACATTGTCGACCGTCTCCGCGTGACACGATGGTGAACACGGAGCGACAGCGCAGAGGAATGAAACGAAGTGACGTAGAAGAAACGTACACGAATGATGATGCGGGTGTGTACTGAAGTGAGCGGGGCGGGCTGATGATGAGGATGTCGACGGCACGGTGAGGACGAAGTTTACGAATGATGGAGGATGGAGGCGGGCAACTGAGAATGAGGATTGAGAGGATGATAGGGTGGAGGAGGAAGGCGGGCAACTCGGAGAAGGGACACGATGATGAGGACCAGAATGTGGAAGCAAAGGGTTGCGAGGAGAGAGGCAGCAGTGACGGCGATGGTGCTGTGGGCATGGGTATAGCTGATACGGGAGGTGAAAGCCGCGATGAGCAAGGAGAAGTTCTACAACGAAGCGATGAGCACCAGCGTGAACATCAACTTGTTGATGAAGCGTATCGGTGAGGCGGCGTTCGAGGTGAAGGTCAAGTCACTCGTGGAGGCACGAGGGGACGAGGGGGACGTGCTGCCTAGTTCGTGGCGTGCTCGCGCGTCATCATTTCATCTCCACCGCGATTTGTGCATGTATCCCGTCCACTCCCACGTGTATGCATGCCTCACTACAATACTCACACTCGTCTCTGCGTGCTCCCAACAACATGTTGCGTCGGTGAGTGGTGCTGCACGTGATGCGACAGTGGAGGTGGATGACACGGGGAGGAGCGGTATGAACATGAGGATGACTAGGCGGAGGATGTATGCGGAGAGGGAAGGGTAGGAGGATGGATAGGAGACCTCGTGCGGCGGAATCGGGAGAGTTCAATTTACCTAGGGAGCACGGATAATGGCTTTAAACGGGTGGGGAGACGATCACGGAGCCGCTCAACAACATGGGCCAGGAGCTGACGAAGATCTTCCGCCAGAAGAACGCACGTGAGATCACTGCCGAGCCAGCTGCGAAGCGTGCCAAGAAGGGCAGCAGCTAGCGGCTTGTTTCTTTTGTGAGAGGGGAGTCTGCAGGTGCTACGTTTAGGAGTGTCGAAGCCCCAGCATGGGGCCACAGTCGGGAACACCACCCTGGGACCACGAAATCTGGCGTGGAATCACGAAATCTACATTCGAACCGTGAAAATTCAAGGAAATCACTGGAACCGGCTGTGATCCGGCGAAAAACCCCAGCGACACCCCCCCGGCAAGAAAAATCACCGTCCAAGTACCGTCCAAATGCCGTCCAAACCGCCATCCAAGTTGGATGCGTCCAAATGCCATCCAAACAGCTATCAAACACTATATATATATGAAAACCACACTTTGGATGCATCCAACTCGACCTGAGTTTGGATGGCCGGACCGTCCAACTACCGTCCAAGTACCGTCCAAGTCCCGTCCAAGTCCCGTCCAAGTGCAATCCGCCCCCCTAAACCGACAAAAAACTGTGATTCTCACTGCAAATGAGTTGAATCTAGGAGTGGTGGAGGACGTCAGGAGGTTGAATAGCGCACTGCGAAGAGGGGGGAGGAAATAAGAATGGTACGTAGAGAGATGTTTGCTGTCGCACCTGTGAGACAATCCGCGCTGGCGCTTTAGCATGAGGCTCGGGGCACATAGCCTGTGTACAGGGCGCCAGAGCGTGGAACTGCGATGGAGGCTGCTCGATCTCGAGTCGGACTTCCGCGAGACGAGAGCTGGAGATTGTGACAGACGATGTGGGGAGGGAAATAGTACAGAGATGTGGGGGGGTTAATCGTAGGTGCGTGGGTAGGAGCACGTCGCATGTTCAAATTGAGAGATGGGATACGGATAAACAAAAGAGACCCTACACGAACACGTGTGAACGACAACATATCACGATGACGCACCACGACGTACCACGGTATTTGGATGGCATTTGGATGCGTCCAAATGCCATCCAAATACCATCCAAATAGCATTTGGATGCATCCAAATGGCATCCAAATGCACGGACCGTTGACGCCACAGTCGCGCACACGGTACACACTCACGCATGCACCACGCATGCGACGCCAATGCGAACACACACACACACACACACACACCATATATGACAGCCGACGAGGGGGGAGGGAGGATTTTGACGCTCGTATATGCTCGTGGGCAGTCCGGCCACGCACGGGGTTTGTGCAGAGCGAGGTCCACATTTCAAGGTGGGCAGTCTTAGCTAGTGGTGTCGCGCGGAAATGCTAGGGAAAGGGCCACGACTCACCGTCACAGCAGTTTTGGCACAAGGTTCTTGCAGCATCGGTGCCCATCCCAAGCATGCCTCGCAAGAAATCAGTGCATAGCCGAACCTTCTCGGCGCAGCGCACTGGCGCGCGTCTCAGAGCTGCTGGCGCGGCGCTGTTCGATCATTTGGTCGGGCTTTACGCTGCTGGCAAACAGGTATCAGCCAAGGACCTGGCAGTAGCATGCCACTATTGTAACGTTGGTGGGATGAGTGGGGCACGCTGGTCGTTGTGGGGGATGTCGCCAGGCAAACAGAGTGGGAAGTATAAGGATCATATCGATCGGCTGATACCTAGTGGTGGCCAGTTGATGAGCGTCGAGCTCCCCATGTCGGTTCGCGGTCGAGCTCATTTAACCAGAGCTCCGACTTACGTTCAGCTCGTCTTCGATTCGATAGCGGAGGAAATTCGAGGCGACGAAGCATGCAGATCATTGTTAGAAAACGGGCCCGCGGACCACAACTCTGTCATCATGACACGTGTTTATCAAAATCACCCGCACGTCCAGGACTGCATTGATCAAACAGGAGCGTGGCCACTTCCCATAGCACTGTACGCGGATGCAGTGCGGTATTCACCGTTGCATGCGGGGCGCGCAGATAGCGTCCTGAACATCAGTATAGTAAATCTATTGACACACAAACGTCACTATGTTGGCTTCTTGCGTACACTTGACAAATGTGCGTGCGGGTGCGCTGGTCACTGTACGCTGTATGCTATGATGGATGTGGTAATGTGGCAGATCAGGGCTTTGTCCAGGGGAGTGTTCCCCGAGTTGCAGTACAATGGGGCTCCGTGGGCCAAGGCTGGGCAGGCAGGGATGGACTTAGGATGTAGAGCAGTGTTGACGTATATCAAGGGGGACTGGGCAGAATTCCAGAAGACGTTCGGACTCTCGCCTTGGAACAGTGTCTACGCTCCCTGTCCGTGCTGCTCCTCGCCGCTGGATTCCCTCAATTTGACATGCCCAGGGTTCCTGACTCCCGATGGGCTCCCGTTCCAGGACCACACGTCCGAGAGCTATGATGGGAGTTGTCGCCGTTGCGAGCGCACCATACGCATAGATTCGGAGGTAAAGCGGTTGCAGATATTAAGCATGTTGAGCTTTGCAGCTGTAGAACCAAAAAAACAAGGGGGCCTTGTGGTTTCAAAAGTGGTGGAGGGTATCCCTTTGGCATTGAATGACGCGCTGCTTCCCTCGCCCGAGCTTGTAGACATCAGAATGATTTGGGACAAGCCCGTGCCGTTTAATTGTGTGTTCTGGCGCGTTCAGCGCGACAGCTCTGGCATATCGCTAGACCCCATCTCGCATCGCAGCCCCGCGTTCTCAGATATGTTGAAGACCAGTCCAGCTGATACGTTGGCCTTGGATGTGCTCCACACGGTTCACCTTGGCGTTGCACAAAGGCTCGGCTCGGTCGTTTTTTGGAGGGTTCTCGAAGCGAACGTTGCCAGAAAACGTGCGCTTCCACAACGAGTGAAAAGCTTGGAGTCGTTATTACACACATGGTACCAGACAAAGGATATCCCGCACGAATCGAGGTTGGGTAGGCTCACGCTAGGCATGATCGGGGGTGGTATGAAAGTTCGCCGAGGGAGAAGTGCACCACACCCAGGAGTTCCCATGAAAATAAAAGGGGCCGAAATGGCTGCACTACTACCATTTTGTAAATATCTGCTGGAACTGTATTTCGAACGAGTACGGTTTGCTGGGGACCTCTTGAGCTCGGTCGATGCGATGTTACGGTGGATCGACGCGTGCAAAGATATGGGCGCACGACCACACATATCAGAATACATGACTGCATTGGAGGCTGCATCGCACGTCGTGACGCACGCGCAGGACGCCAAGGTCAGACTTACCCCCAAATGGCACCTGTTCTGTCATCTCACACACAGGACCCCCTCCCTTCCTCATCCTCACACCGGTTCTCACAACCTCATCCTACGAATGAATGTTCTCGCCACTCCTGGAAATCGCTGGGGAGCGGGGGGGCGTTCAAGGTTGATGGAACAACGCGGCGTCGGAAACCATCGCCACCACGGCCGGACTCAACGCGGGGGGGGGGTGAAACGCATCATGCCCGATGCTCGTCTGGAACCGATCGCCCCGACCCCCTCCTGGAGATTGAGATGGGAGTTTGCCGTCGACCCGTCGATCAGTTAGACGCGCATGCCCCATTCCCGCATCTACTGCGAAGAAATCACATATCGTGTCAGTTCAACCATGTGCGATGATCGGGGGTACCGCGTAGATCGCGGCGGGGTGCATGCGCGTGCAGCTGAACGGTGGATTGACGGAGATGCGTGTCCTAAGAGGATCTGGTTGTTTGGCCCTCCTCGTTTGTACTCGACTTACACTGACGAGTCCCTCAACCTGACCGTGCGCAATTTGGCCCAACGGTGCCATAGATCGACTTTCAGTCGTACCCTTCACCATCACATACGTTTGATTGGCGCCCTTGGCCTTTCAAATTATATCTACGCCACGCCTATTTCGAAGCATGGCCGCTGTGCTGGGTTTGGGCAACGGCGCTCCAGAATGGCTCATCGCTAGGGTGTCAGAGATCGAGCCAGACCAGGCGTTCCGCAACCTCAGCAACGATAATTCGGATCGCTTACTTGAGCGGGTTGTCGGGGAAGTCAATGTGTGGATGAAGGGGCGTGGGCCTGCCGTAATTCATCGTCATTTAGACTGTTTTGAAGTGTTCTGTGGTGATGGTGGTATTACCGCGGAGCTGATCACCAGAGGGTACAACGCACGCGGCTTCGACAGGCCACGTGACATCATAACTACACCACCCGACCCACAACCGATTGCATATACATGCATCCCCATAGCGCATGATATGTCGGACGTACATTGGATGCGACTTGGATGTACAGTTGGATGCATCCAAGTTGCGTCCAAACTGCGTCTGTCATGCCACGCGATGGGGGTGCATGATGATGTTATATTTTTTAGAACCGATCACAGGCGAACATCGCATCAGTCCGAGGACGTGTGCACGTTGCTCGGTGCCTTGACGTGCGCCCTTGGTGTTTTAGAGGTAAAACGGGGTGGGACTGTGATATTCGAGCCAGAATGCTCCACGTGGCTAAACACCACGGTGTACCACACCGAGAGGGACAGGGGGCTCAACATCGCTGGCAACGAGGACAGGAGGGACGTGCTAGAGGCCAATTTTGTGGCTGAACTTACGCACGCTCCTAAGGCTGGCACCGATCGTTCGCGCAGTGGAGTCAGGCGGAGATACCGCGAGAGCGGAGCGATCGTGGGCATGATTGCGTGGCCGCAGCGAGGGTGGATCTCGGCTGAAGCGCAGTGAGACAGATGCAAATCCTGGGAGGGAGCGCGAGAGGAATATGGAAGAGCGTGAGATGCGAAGGCAGGGAAGGAGAGATGGAGGGAGCGATGGAGGCAAGGATTGTGGGAAGTAGGGATCAGGACACGATGGAGGGATTGCGGGGGTGGTGCGAGGGAGAGCGGGACGATATGGAGGACAGGGTGCACACGTACACGCTGGCTAGGACAGCGAGCATGAGAGCGAGAGGGCGTGAGCTAAAGACGAGAGATATGCACACCCTCGCGCCACGCTGGACCTCGCCGTCCAATGTCGCAATCCCCCCCTGACAACACCTGAAACCGATCGGATCGGAAGGCGTAGTGGGGGATGGATGATGGATAAGGGAGGGGGGAGGGAAGGAGGAATGAAGTTGGAAGGAGGAAGTGATCGCACGCAGGGAAGGGCAGCACCTCCCCTGTGGTCGACAACCCAGGTCGTGGCTGTCGTTCGTGGCGCACGCTCGCAACACCAAGCTCCTGCTGGAGCAGCCGTGCGCCTCGATCTTTTGGCACGTGCCGTCGGTCAAGGACCGACGCCATCCCGAGCTTTCGCGATGCGGGTGGGATGTGATGTTGGATGAAGAGCGATGGTTGATGCTCCTAGGATTGGCAAGCCAGAGAAACCAGCTAGTACGATGAGGAGGCGGCAGGGAGGCGCTGGACGATGATGCCGCGGCGCAGCACTGCGCTTTCCATCCGTAGCGTTTTGGCTCGAAATGTCTCTCAGCACGGAGCGAGCTCATAGTGGAGCTCGCTCCGTGCTGAGGCGACCCTCGTCCCTGGCGCGGAGGCTGGTGAGACCGTCGCCGCGGAGGGCGTCGCCGTGGAGGCCGACCCAGTTGAGACTGTCGCCGTGGAGGCCAACCCCGTGGAGGCTGCAGTCGCCGTGGATGCCGACCCAGTGGAGACTGTCGCCGTGGAGACCGCCGACCCCGTGGAGGCTGCAGTCGCCGTGGTGACCGACCACGTGGAGACTGTCGCCGTGGAGGTTGTCGCCGTCGGCGCGCCCGTCGCCGTCGGCGCGCCCGTCGATGACGAGGATGACCCCGCGACCCTCGACGAGTACTGGGAGGTGTCGGGCGAGCTGGACGATCCAGACGCTATCGAGCCTTCGCCGCGGGCGGATTCCGATGATGAGCCGTCGGACGTGGACGAGAACGGGTGGGAGAACTCGCCCGAGGCGACGTTCGCGGCGCATGAGGCCCGCTTGAAGGCGGCGGCAATGCGCGAGGACCCACCCGTCGTGCGCAGGATGGCTGCCGAGAGGGCGGCGAGGATCGCTGCCGACGATGAGGCGAACCTGGCAGCAGCGCGGCTCATCCAGCCAGAGGAGTGACTTCCTCGGCCCAGGCGCGAGACGACGGCGTTCAAGATGAACGCGTCGTACCGACCGCCGCCGCCCGACGCCCAGCCGACGCCGTCGTGTTACCACCCGTTCAGGTTCACGTACGGGCGGAAACATGAGTTTACATCGAGGCCATATGGCCCGCCCTCGAGCTCGAGGGGGTACGGCATCGACATGGTCGGAGTGGCACACTGACCTGCCGCAGAACGATCATGTTGAGTAAATTTAGGGGAGGGGAGGGAATGAGAAGGGAGGGAATGGGACCGGAGGGAATGAGAAGGGATTGAAGAATTATGAAAGGAGAACGACCGAGGCCGGAACGCGAGGCCGGACTGTGCGCGCGCCTAGCTGCCAGCGTCCTCGCTACCCAGAGGAGTAAACGGATGATGGAGATGAGGAGAGCGATGAGGAATACGATGCGAGTGGAGAGATGTGGGAGAAATATGGGGCTGAGAAGGAGTAGGGAGGATGGCGGATAGAGGTGGGGGGAAGGATGAGGGAGAAAGAGGATAAGGAGGAAGTTGCGAAAAGAGGGGATGAGGAGAATGAGAAGGCTGAGGAAGATGAGGAGGTCGAGGATCAGCCTCCCAGCTCGGGGGGTGCACGCGGCCCGCGCTCCTACGCGGTCATTTGGAGCGAGTCCGACTTTGGATGCGACTTGGACGCGTCCAGGCTGCATCCAAATCGCCTCCACCTCTGCAAAAGGCGGATTGCGAATTGGGTGCAGTCTGGGCGCGCCTAAGTCACATCCAACGTGCTCTTGCGCTGTGGCTCCGCTTGCACAGATCACCGACGACGATGCAACACCATAGATAGAGGATGATTATGATGAAGAATGATAGCGATATGAAGGATAGATATAGGAGGTACGCATAGAGAGATGAGGTATGGATATAGATATTGGAGGGGGGGGGGAACATGGAGAAAATAGAGGAGAAGGGTTGAGGATGAATGACCGAGAGAGGAGGTATGGGATATAGAAGAGATGGAGGGACGGAGGTATGAATCCAGAGAGGCAGGAGACGATGGGGAGAGGGCATGTGGAGCGAGGGAGGGGGTGGTGTGGGAGGGAGGAGAGCATGATGGATGGGGGTGGTTTTCCCCTCCCTCCCTCCTCCCCCTCCTCACGCTCCTCCTCCTCCTCCTCCTCCTCCTCCTCCTCCTCCTCCTCCTCCTCCTTCTCTTCTGCTGCTCATCCTCCTTCTCCTGCTGCGCCAGTGCCGTGCTCCGTGCCCATCGTTATCGTGTATGTATCCACGCGCCGCCCAGGATACGTTGCGCCTCGTGGGCGCTGAGAAGCTGACGGTGTACCTCGGCTTCTGGGGCTCAGCTTCTCTCAAGCCTGTGTGTATTTACAGCACGCACAGTACAGAGCGCGCGCGCTGTGCCTTGTGCGCGTCGAAGTCCGACGCCCGAGCAGCATTGGATACAGCTGGAGGAGCCCAGCCATTATATAACATTGGGCCCAGGAGCTCCACGGATGGGCCTTACTCGGGCTCGCGCACTGGGTGGCGGTCCACTGGATGGATCAACAGCCACAAGGGCCGCCAGAAGAGCTCCCGCGTTTACCCACTCAGGTTTTGCGCTGCAGTTGCAGACATCGTAGTGTCCGCATTGGCCTCGTAGTTCAGCACGGCACGACACGACAACATATGACGCGACTGCGCGGCACGATGACGCAATACATGCACGACGTGCGGACAACACAGCACATCACGAATTCGTATCACGATATGTGTTGGTGCTAACCGAGGGCTCGATTGCTGTTCAGATCGATCGAGTGCGAGAGCACTTGTACGTGTCTACTCTCCCTCTCTCTCTCTCTCCAAGTGGCACTGTGCCGCATGACAACTCCACCACTTTCCTCCTCCTATTCCTCCTCCTCCTCCTCCTCCTCCTCCTCCGATTCATCCTCCGATTCCTTCTCCCAATGCGCAACGCCCGAGCTATCGCTAGTTCTGTCTCGCTTGCGCAGCCAAGTGGCCGAGTTGCCGCTGTACTGTCCGCTGCAATGTCTCATGATATCGTCGCTCATTCTGGATCCCTCCCTTGCAGCGTCCATCGTCAGATATCGCACGTTCAAGGATGCAAGCGAGCCTTGAAGAATGGGAGTTGGAGGAAACGGAGGGGACATGGTACGGGATATGACAAGCATGAACGTCTGAGACGGGACGGGGGAGGAGGCGCGGAGAGGACGGTGATGGATATCGAGGGAAAATACCGACTCAGCATCAGGATGCTACAACTCCGTCGCCACCGCTGTCACTCCCAAGAGGCCCCCCAGAGCGTTCCGAAGAGACCCTACTACTACTACGACTACAACTACCACTACTACTACCACTACAACTACTACGACTACTACTCAATACATGCACGGTGAGGGTTGGGCCGAAGGACCTTCGTTGAACGTTGGCAGTGTTATCAGCTTGATCGTCGTCGACGTCGGGCCTCGTCGTCGACGTCGCCCTCCTCCTCCCTCTTGTCTTCCTTGTCCTCCTCTTCTCCCTCCTCTTCCTCCTCTCCTCCTCCGCCTCCTCCCCCCGCCGCCCTTCATCCGCCTCTCCTTCCTCCTCTTCTTCCTCCTCCTCATCCTGGCTCGTACTCTTCCTCACATTCCTGTGCTTGCTGGGCTCAATCATGTACCACGCGCAACCAGGCTGCAAATCAACGAAAATTATCCTCTCATACAACACATAAATAAGAACCAACTTGTAGATCTTAAATCAAGATCTTAGCGACCTCTGGGGAGGCAGGCAGGAGGAGTGGAGGGGAGGAGGGGGGGAGAGAGGAGGAGGCTCGAGGGCGATCGACGATCGGCGACGACGAGCGGCGACAATGGTTGACGACGACGACGACGATGACGACGACGACGACGATCGACGACGGTCGACGACCGACGACGACGACGATCGACGACGATGACAACAGTCGACGCCGCCGATCGACGATCGACGGCGACGACGACGGCCACGCCGACGGCGGCGACGCTGCCCGCGTGACAGCCCAAGAGGCACACAAGACAGCCTCATCGAGGCCCCAGAGGGCCCCAAGACGTCCAAGAGCGCCCCAAGAGAGCCCGAGATGGCTTGAAACTGGCAGAAGAGGGCCCCAAGAGGGCCTTCAAGAGGCAGAACTTTACCCATTCCTCATGTAAAACGTACAATTTCAGCATACTCGCTTGCTTCGTCCTCAGAGTGGCCCCCGAGGAGCCCCAAGACAGCCCAAGACGGCCCAAAAGGCCCCAACGCCGGCCCAGGAGGCCCCCAAGACGGCCTTAGGGAGGCCCAAGAGGGCCTCGTTCGAAATCATGTTCCCAGAAGCTTCTCCGGGAACATGATTTCCGGGTTCCCAGGACGCCCAAGAGGGCCCCAGGACGGCCCCAAAAGGGCCTAAAATGACATTCAAAAATTCCCAGAGGGCCACAGTTCGCTGATTTTCGCGAAATGTTGTTGGATTTCTTCCGCGCGGAGAAGACGGAGAGGGCGAAGGAGGAGGAGGAGGAGGACGGGGAGGAGGAAGAGGAAGAGGAGAAGGACGAGGCGGGGAGGAGGAATGGAGGGGAGGAGGGGGGGAGAGAGGAGGAGGAGGAGGCTCGAGGGCGATCGACGATCGGAGACGACGACCAGCGACGGTGACTGACGACGACGACGACGACCACGACGACGACCGATGACGATCGACGACGATGACAACAGTCGACGCCGCCGATCGATGATCGACGGCGACGACGACGACGGCCACGCCGACGGCGGCGATGCTGTCCGACAACCTCAGCGAGGCCCAAGGGGGCCGCAAGACGTCCAAGAGCGCCTCAAGAGGGCCCGAGATGGTTTGAAGCTGGCCGAAGAGGGCCTTCAAGAGGCAAAAATCGGCCCACTCCCGTTGTACAACGTACGTTTTCAGCATATTTGCTTGCTTGGTCCTCGCAGTGCCCCAGACGCCCCCGAACCCCAAGACAGCCCAAGAGGGCCCAAGACGGCCCGAAAGGGTCGTCATGTGAGGCTCACGGAACCCCCAAGACGGCCCAAGAGGCCCCAAAGTTGGCCCAGGAGGCTCCCAACACGGCCTCAGGGAGGCCCAAGAGGGCCTCTTTCAAAATCAAGCTCCCAGAAGCCTCTCCGGGAACATGATTTCCTGGTTCCCACGACGCCCAAGAGGGCCCCAATACGGCCCCAAAAGGCTCTAAATGGACGTTCAAAAAGGCCCGGATGGCCATAGTTCGTTGATTTGCGCGAGATGTTGTTGGATTTCTTCCGCGCGGAGGAGACGGAGAGGGCGAAGGAGGAGGAGGAGGAGGAGGAGGAGGAGGAGGAGGAGAAGGAAGAGGAGGAGGAGGAGGAGGAGGCGGGGAGTAGGAGTGGAGGGGAGGAGGGGGGGAGAGAGGAGGAGGCCCGAGGGCGATCGACGATCGGCGACAACGACCGGCGACGGTGATTGACGACGACGACGACGACGACGACGACGACGACGGTCGACGACCGACGACGACGACGATAGACGACGATGACAACAGCCGACGTCGCCGATCGACGATCGACGGCGACGACGACGACGGCCACGCCGACGGCGGCGACGCTGTCCTCGTGCGCAGAGCCACCCTGGATCCAGTCTTTTCTGCATCGTTCGAAATCCTGTCCCCGGAAGCGTCTCCGGGAACATGATCTCAGGAGGACGAGGAGGAGGAAGAGGAAGAGGAGGCAGATTAGGGGGAGGAGGAGGAGGAGGAGGAGGAGGAGGAAGAGGAGGAGGAGGGGGAGGAGGAGAGGAGGAGGAGTGGGCGGGAGGGCTCGGGGCCGATCGACGATCGGCGACGGTGATCGGCGACGGTGATTGACGATGACGACGGCGACGACCGACGACGACGACGACGATGGACGACGATGAGAACAGTTAACGCCGCCGATCGGCGAACGGCGACGACGACGACGTCTTCACAGTGCCACCCCGAGGAGCCCCAAGACGGCCCAAGAGGGACCCAAGATGACCCACGAGAGCTACAAGCCAGCCCAAGAGAGCCCCAAAAGGCACCCAACAGAGCCACAACGGGGGCAAGCAGAGCTGCCTATAGAGATTCTCGGGGGGCCTCTTCCGCAGCGTCCGAAATCATGTTCCCCGAAGCCTCTATCGGAGCATGATTTCTCGGTTCCCAGGACGCCCAAGGGGGCCCTAAGACGGCCCCGACAAGTCCTAAAAGGACGCCCGAAAAAAAAAACAGAGGGGCACAGTTCGTTGATTTCCGCGACATGTTGTGGGATTTCTCGCGCGCGGAGGAAGTGGAGGAGGAGGGGGAGGAGGAAGAGGAAAGGAGGAAGAGGAGATGGACGAGGAGGAGGAGGAGGAAGAGGAGAACGAGGGGGGGGGGGGGAGGGGGGGGGGGAGAGAGAGAGAGAGAGAGAGAGAGAGAGAGAGAGAGAGAGAGAGAGAGAGAGAGAGAGAGAGAGAGAGAGAGAGAGAGACGAGAGAGAGAGAGAGAGAGAGAGAGAGAGAGAGAGAGAGAGAGAGAGAGAGAGAGAGAGAGAGAGAGAGAGAGAGGAGAGAGAGAGAGAGAGAGAGGAGAGAGAGAGAGAGAGAGAGAGAGAGAGAGAGAGAGAGAGAGAGAGAAGAGAGAGAGAGAGGAGAGAGAGAGAGAGAGAGAGAGAGAGAGAGGGAGACGGGGGGAGGAGGAGGGAAGAGGGATGATGCGATGGTGATGATGATAAATGATGGTGATGATGATGATGATGATTGATGATGATGATGATGATGATGATTGATGATGATGATGATGATGATGATGATGATGGGATATGGAGAGGAAGAGGAGGAGGAGGAGGGAGGAGGGGGAGGAGGAGGAGGGGGAGGGGAGGAGGAGGAGGAGGAGGAGGATGAGGAGAAGGACGAGGAGGAGGAGGAGGAGGAGGAGGAGGAGGAGGAGGAGGAGGAGGGGCGGAGGAGGAGGAGCAGGGGGAGGGGAGGAGGATGTGGAGGAAGAGGAGAAAAGGAGGAGGAAGAGGAAGAGGGAGGCCTCCCCCGAGTGTTCCCTTTATCCGATGTGGCCCAATGCTTGCGCGGCGTCGCAGTGCCGTTTGGCGAGCCATGTAGTCTGAACAGGAGGAGGAGAAGGAGCAGGAGAAGGAGGAGTGAGAGGAGGAGGAGGAGGAGGAGGAGGAGGAGGAGGAGGGGGAGGAGGAGGAGGACGAGGAGGAGGAGGAGGACGGAGGGGAGGAGGAGGGAGGAGGAGGCGGAAGAGGAGGAGGAGGGAAGGAGGAGGGAGAGGAGGAGGAGGAGGAGGAGGAGGAGGCGGAGGAGGAACATGATGAAGATGATGACGGTGATGGTGATGACGATGATGATGATGATGATGATGATGAGGGAGGAGGAGGAGGAGGAGGAGGAGGAGGAGGAGGAGGAGAGGAGGAGGTGTGGAGGAGGAGGAGAGGAGGAATAGGAGGAGGAGGAGGAGGGAAAATAGGAGGAGAGGGAGGAGGAGGAGGCGGACGAGGAGGAAGAGGAGGATGAGGAGGAGGAAAAGGAGGAGGAGGGGGGGAAGGGGCGGAGGAGGAGGAAGGGGGACAAGGAGGGGACGATAGGGGGAGGAGGAAGAGTAGGAGGAGAGGAGCAAGAGCAGGGGGAAAGAGGAGGACGTGGAAGAGGTGTCGTTTTCGGCCGCCTCGGGCCGCCTGGGGGTGAGGAGCGCCCAGCAGCCTTTCGAACCGCGACCACGAAACTCGACGAATAACCGAAGTGCATTCAGCCTTCAACCTCCTCGCCCGTGGTTTGGCCGTTGACCCGGGCGAAGCTAGAACCCAAGCGCGCGGGTAGCGCGCGCGTGGTTCTAGTATATATATATATGTATATGTGTATTGATAGGTAGATATATCGATATATATATATATATATATATATATATATATATATATATATATGGATGTCTTGACATGTGATTCGATATATGTATACATATATGTATCGGAATATATCGGTATATATGTGTATTGATATATAGATACACGTATACATACAACTATGAAGAAAGATGGTTGTCTCGGTGGTCGCCCGATGGTTGTCCGAACGGTATTTTCCTGTAGAGATACATAAAGGTGTGTATATATATAGAGACATATACATAACAACATACGTTTCTACATATAACGATATATATTAACATATATATAACATATATACAAGTATATGTGTATATGTGTATATGCATTGCGATTTATATGTATATATAAACATGCGTATCGAATTATATGTATGCATGTATCTGGTGATGCACATAGAGATCGGTATATATGCATGCACACACATACATTCCCTTTCCTATATTTTTAAAAGCCCAGGCGGGGGGAAAACCCGTCCCCCCCCCTCCCCCCCAAAACTGGACTCCCGGGATCTGGGGCTTTGGGACCCTCTGGACGGGCCTCGAAGCGGCCCCCCAGGCCTCGCAGGGCGTATCGCCAAGCCTTCCCAGCACCCGAAGACGGCCCCAGACAGGTTCCAGGCGTTCCGGCACGTTCCCGAAACGACCCCAGAGAGCCCCAATACAGTCCACGACGACCTCCACGAAGCCGTCATACCCCCAAAGATCGCTCCGAAACGTCCCAAGAGGCCTCCAAGAGCACTCCCAAGAAGGACCCAAGAGGCAACAATCTGTGATTTTCCATCGGTTTTTGGTGAATTTTGGGGTCATCCACCTTTCGGCTTCCCGACGCTCCAAGACGGTGGTCTTCTGGGTGTCCCAAACCGCCTGGGAGGCTCCAAAATCGCCCCACAACTATCCGAAAGGGCTTCCAGGCAGTCCAAGACAGCCCCAAAACAGCACAACAGGGGTCCAAGATGGCCCTAAGAGTGCCCCATGGCGGCCCAAGATGGCCCGAAGACACGCTCTGAAGCATTCCAACTCGTGACCCAGTCATTCAGGGAGACCGCGGTTGGAGGCAGGGTGGCCCGAGGAAGCCCCCACAGGACCCCAGAACACGCCCAGGAGGCCTCCAAAAGGCCTTGAGAAAACTTGAAAATTTGTGTGGGGCCCCCCAGAGGCTCTCCAAGGAGGAGCCTCCGCAAAAAAGAACTGAGCCGGATGGGGAGCATGCGCAGGGTATGGCGAGAATGAAGAAACAGAAGCATGGAGGAAGGATAACGGAGAACAGTATGATAACGACGATGCTGGAAAAGGCAACAAGGAATTATCGCTAAATTGCCGGCTTGACCTTCCTCCCATCCCGCATGCATGCCGAATTTTCAGGACCAAGGTGCATGGCGCGAAGCGCCAATGCATTCTTGTATACATATATATATATATATATGTGTGTATCGATCGATTGCTTGATATATTGATCTCCTGCTATAGTAATAGACAGACATATCGAACTACATGTACATATACATATATACATACATGTATACATATATATATATATATGGTTGTCCTAAATAGATAGCTACATAGAGAGGTCGATAGAAAGATGGGCAGATGTGCGCGGCAATAAAAAAAAGGGTTCAGAAACCACAAAAGAACCCAGAGCCATCGCAAGTCGACCGCCTCCCCCTTCCCCCCAAACTCCTTATCACCCGCAGGGTGGTCCTATCGGTATTCCTACCTTTTCTTTCCGTGGCACCTTCTCCAAGCTCCAGGGATGCCCCATCTGACGCTCAAGCACTCCCCGACGCCCCCAAGACGGCCCCACGCATAGCCCCAAGCAGGACCGAGGCTGCCCCCGAGAGCACACCAGGACCCCGATCTGTGCAGAGTCCCTGCGGCCTGCGCAGAGTCACCGAGTCTACGAGAGCAACATGTGGTCGTTTTTTATTCATTGTTTTGCCGATCGGCGCGGGCCCTCACCCCCCCCGCTCCCCCCACCTCCCCCCACCCTTGGAGTGGATCTTGGCTGTTTTTTGGCGCCTGTTTCGAGCAGGTGGGGACTCCCTCATACTGGACGCCCTGTTGCAAACAGTCGCATTAAGCAGAGGTCTGGAGCCAGACCACCCCCCCCTTCCGGCCAATGTCGAAACGCCGAATATAAAGAAACATGATTTGTGCAGACTCCCTGAGACTATGACGCCAACTGCTGCTACTAAAATGCTATGTCAGCACGCTCGGCTACTGACCCGCGTGGTTTCTCAATGCAGAGGTCTACGCTAGTCAGCTACAGCGCTGGGACCAGCGCGTGCGAGACAGGCAAGCAGTGGCAGAGGGCCCTATCGCTTCTCAGCCAGATGCGAAGGGCCAAGTTGGATCCGGCCGTCGTCAGCTTCAGCGCTGCGATCAGCGCGTCCGCGAAAGGGAATCAGTGGCAGCGGGCGCTATTGCTGCTTTGCGAGCTGCGGCTGGCGAGGCTGGAGCCCTGCGTCATCAGCTACAACAATTTGATTAGTGCGTGTGGCAAAAGGCGAGCAGTGGCAGCGGGCCCTGTCGCTGCTCAGCGAGACGTGGCAAGAACAGTTAGAGCCAAACGTTCTCAGCTACAACGCTGGGGTCGGCGCGTGCGATAAGGGAGGTCAGTGGCAGCATGCTCTACTGCTGCTAAGCGAGACGCGGGCGGCGAAGTTGGAGCACAGTGTCGTCTGTACTACACTTCTGGCTGTTGCGCGAGACACGCCGGCAGTGCGCCAGGTGCCCCCAACCGCCTGGAGCGCCCAGCCGTTCTCCAACGGCTCCCGAGAGCCCCCAGGTGGCTCCAACACGGCCTCCGGCAGCCCGAATGTTGCTCCGACTCCGAGATGCTCCAGCGGGCGCGAGGACGTCCCAAGAGTGCCCGAACGGAGAAGAGAGCCCGAACGGAGCTCCATGACAGCCCAGGACGGCCCGACGACGGGCCAGGTGCCTCCGAAGACGCCCAGCTGGACCCCGACGACCGTCCGCCGAGGCCAAAATCATGGACCCCTGTGGGTTTTCGGAAGTTTCCCGTGTTCTCGCCATTTCGGGCCACGAGCGGCCCCAGACGGCTGCAGGACCTTCCCAGATCGGTCCAAGACGGTCCAGGAGGCCCCGCCAAGTGCCCAAAGACGGCCTTAGAGGGTCCGAAGATTGCCCACAACCCTCGCCCCAACGTGGACTACCCACCTAACGAAACCCGAACCTCGGTGACACCGAGCCCCGCCCGCGCAGAAGGGGCGTGTCACCTGCATTATGCCGACACGCTTGTCTCGGAATGATGCTCCGGCTTGTGCGTTGGCCACATCTCTTGGAGCTCCAGGTGGCCCCCAAGACAGCCTCTTGGAGCTCCCCGTTGCCCCCAGGACAGCCATCCCCAAGAGTGTCGTAGGAGCTGCCCAACAGGCACCGCAGCGAGCTCCAAGACGGCCCGAGACCGCCAACATAGCCTCAGGACGGCCCCATAGGCCCGCAGGACGGCCCAAGAGGGCCCAGGAGGACCCCGATGACGGCCCAACGAGGCGAAGCAACAAGCTAAAACTGTGCATGCTCCAAGGTTTTCCGCGTTCTCACCATGATGGGCCAAGAACGGCCCCACAAGGCTCCAGGTCCTTTTAAGATCGCACCGAGATGGCCCAAGAGGCCCTCACGAGCACACCAAGACGGCCAATGATGACCCCTAAGACGGCCCAGAACAGGCCCTGGAGAGCCTCACAGAGCGTCAGGTTGTCCCCCAAGACGCCCCTGGAGCTGCCCAGGAGGGCCCAAACAAGACTCCCAGACCGCCCCAGACCCCTTTTATGATGGCCCGAAGATGGCCCAAGGGGGTCCCAGTACGGCCCAAGAGTGCCCACGAGGATTCCGAAGACGGACCCACGAGAACAGAAATCAAGCAAACACTTCGTTTTTTCTAATGCATCCCACGCTCTCGCCATGACGGGCCCAGAACGGCCCCACGCAGCTTCAGGTGTCTTCGCGATCGAGGGCCCACATTGGGCTCCCAGACGCCCCAGACCCCACTCTAGCCCTAAGATTGCCCAAGAGGCCCCCAGGACGACCCAGGGGGCCCACGAGGACCCCGATGACGGTCCCACGAGGCCAAACATCAAGCAACAATTTGTTGATTCCCCAATGTTTCAGCACACTCACCCAATGACAGGCCCAGAACGGCCCTACGCGGCTTCAGGCACTTTTGCGAAAGCCCTGAATTGACCCGAGAGGCCCCGACGGGCGCACCAAGACGGCCCAAGAGGGCCTCCCCTCCCCGTACTGGCCCCAGACGGCTTCATGGAGCTTCAGGTTGCCCCCCGAGACGCCCCAGGAGCTGCCCAAGAGGGCCCCAACCGAGCTCCAACACGGCCCCAGATCCCCACCAGGGCCCCACGACGGCCGTGGAAGCCCCCCCGGACGGCCCGAGAGGGCCCCGATGTTGCCCAAGGGGGTCGCACAATGGCCCAAGAGGGCTCCGCGAGCGGTTGAAGACAAGGGATGGCCCACGAGGGCACCCCAGCACGTCTCGAGCCCCATCCCGCCGATTAGGGGTACCAAGGGGGGACCGTCTCTTATCTTCTCTGCATCGGCTTCCTCCCTTGGGAGCTTGCACCCCCCCTTTCCGGTACTGCTCTCCTCCTCTCCTCTTCCTCCTGCCCCTGAGGGAGGATACAGCGAGACGGGACTACGGGCTTCCCGCAGCCGTCGATGCCACGAGAGCCCTCCAGGGACCACTCCGACGATGGCCCAGATCCTCCCAAGACACTCGCAGATGGCCTCCAGCCCCGGGGCCCCAGAGGCTGCAGCAAGCCCCAGAGCTTGTCGGTCCCGAAGGCGCACGTGTCGCTACGATCGGCGACTCGGGCGCCTTCGGAACCGACACCTTGACCTGCCAGCCGTGGATTTTCCACGGGTTCACACTAGTCTCTATTACAATGCAGGGGCAGATGCGTGTGAGACGACCAGGGTCTGACAGGCTTTTTCTGGGCCCTGGCGGCCCCTGCGAGACCCAGCAGGCCCTGGTGCGCTTCGAAAATGGCCAAACAGCGCTTCGAGACGCCCCCGGAGGCCCTCAAGAAGGCCCCAAGGGGGCCCAAAACCGTCCAAGAGAGACTCCAAGGCGCCCAAGATTCCTTTACACAGCTTCAGACGCTTCCGGAACGTCCCGACGGGGCAGCGAGAAGGGCTCCGAGAGAGCCCGAATAATAACAAATCGTCACAATCCTTAGCGAAAGCTGACATGTTTGTAATTCCCGTGCTTTTCGTCTCCGACGTTTCCGCGACGGCCGTACAGGCTCCGAGGAGTGCCTCAAGACCCCTTAGGACAGCCGCATGAGGGCCCCAAGACAGCCCAACAAAGCATCCGGACGGCTCCTGCGGCGCCCATGACCGCCCAAGAGGCATCCAAGACAGCCTCAAGAGCTGCCCAAGACGGCCCAAGACGGCGCTAAGACGATCTTTAGACGACCGCAGAGGCGCCCAAGACGACCCCGGGCGGCCCCAAGTCGGCCCCAGCAGCACCCAAGACAGCCCAAGAGAGCCCCAAGAGGCCCCCTGGAGGCCGAAGGACGCCCCAGGGGCGCCGCAGGAGGCGTCCAGGAGGCCGAAAGAAGCTCCGAGAAGCTCCCAACCCCGCCCACAGATCCTCGCCGCACTCAGAGCGCTGCTCTTCTCCGTGGGTGCGGGCACGAGAGCGCGAAGGTATGCGCGTACGGCACTGAAGGTCGTGGGCGAAGTCCACGGGTTCGCCCTAGTCACCTACAGCTCTGGGACCAGCGCGTGCGAGTGAACCCAGTCGCTCCTCAGCGAGATGTAGAAAGTGAGGCTGGAGCCGTGCAGTACAGTAGCCAGTGCGTGCAAGAGCGTTCTGGTCAACCAGCCTCAATCGGGGCCAGCCCCTCAGCGGACCTCATGTGCAGGATTTCCAGGTCCTCCTCCTCCTCCTCCTCCTCCTCCTCCTCCTCCTCCTCCTAGTTCAAGTCCTGATCACACCGCTGGAGGTGCAGGACGACAGCACTGCCGCCCAGGGAAGGCCCTGGGCGCTGGGGCTCGAGCAGGCCCCCCGCGGCCTTTTCGGCACCACGATCACGAAGTGTGCTTTCGCCCTTGTGCGCTCGCCTCGCCTGGTCCGCCCACGTCACAATTAGCCACGCGGAGTGATGGCGTTCCTGTGTGCCGCCCTTCGGAGTGCGGCCCCGACGTCGTCGCGTAGCGCCTGCCGCCGCGCCAGAGCTCGCGCAACCCATGCGCGCAAGCTCCAAGAAGCCAACGGCCGACTGGCTGGCCTTCTTGCGGCAGGCCCCCCGCCTGGACTCGTGACGCAGTAGCCCATCGCGTCGGGCATGCTGTACCACGAACTCGAGGAGAATATCTGGACGCCCACTGCCATGCTGGTCTCCGACATGGGGGCCAACGAGCTGGTCACCTACGGCGAGGGCCTCACGAACTAGCTGCTGCGGATCCTTTCGCCGCAGCGCGTGGCAGACACGGAGCAGTATGCCGCCGCCGTGCCTGGAGTCATCGATGTCTCGGACGCCGAGCACATCGAGAATGCCGTGGCCGAGAAGCCGCACGACGGCTTCGACATCCAGGCTGTGGACCCAGAGCATCCCCAGGGCACGGAGCCCTTCGATGTGGAGGGAGACGACGTTGCCGACATCAATAAGTCTGCGGACGAGCATGAGCAGGTGGTGCAGTTCGCCGCGGAGCGGGCTGCGGAGCCGCCCAACCAGGAGGCGATTGAGGCGTCGGAAGCTGTGCAGATCGAGCAGGTTGTGCCGGAGAAGCTGCACGACGGCTTCAGCAGCCAGGCGGAGGTCCAGGAACAGTTCCTGGGCACGGAGCCTTTCAATGAGGCGGTCCCCCACGACGACGCCATAGAGGTCAATTCCGAGGTGGTCCAGGGGCAGTTCGACACCACTAGCTGGAAGTACCGCGCTGGAGAAAACTGGCTGGCCTTCGGCACTTAGTGCGCGGAGATAGAGAAAGCATATGTCCAGTTCGTTGAAGGAGAAAGCGGCCGACATTACGACATTAAGATTGATAGTTGCACGCCTGTCCGACTAGAATTTGTCTCTTTCTGTTTGAAGCCACGCTATAAAACAAGCAAGTTCGATAGTTTCAGTTACAGGCGATGGAGGCCGCGAGTAGCGTTGCCCGCATTCACTGAAGTCTGAGATCGTTAGTGTATGCTGCTGCTGTAAGATCAGCGAATATGTTTGTTCTTTATTCTGTGTTCGCTGCATACTGTGTCTGTGCATCTCTGTTGTATCCTGTTTCGCAGGTGACAGGCATGTCTTCGGAAACCTTCCTTGCGAAGGAACGGGTTTCTGTGCCGCCAGCAGGTCGAAGTGCCAGGCGCACCCCTGGTGCTTCCCTGCGCGGGAGAGCGGCGGAGGCTACGCCCTTCGCCCAAGTCGACTCGATATCGACCGCATCCCGTTTCTCAGTGTTCTACGCGTGTACGGGATAGTTCTTGGCAGACAGCAAGATCAGGTAGTTGAGCCATTCTCTGGTGCTTCCCTGGTCAGTAATGGAGTGTCTGAAAGCTCCCCTGAGGGTCGTCGAATTTATCCCGTGCCGCTGGCGCAGCTGCTCAGAGGCAGTCCAAGCCAGGCAGAGGCCGCCCCGCCCTGGGGACAGGTGGCCCGAACTCATCCAAATGCGTGCTGGTCCTCCTCCTCCTCCTCCTCTCCCTCCTCTCCTCCGCCTCCTCCGTCCCAATAGGTCAATAGTTCGTGCCTTAGTCGGAGAAATAGCTCGTAACTTCCAGAGGTGAATTGAATGGGGCGCCCACCGCGAGTAGGAATTAACACTGGATGCTTGGGCATGGGCTAAGATTTGCACCTTCATTGCGCATGCGATTCAGATTCTCGGGTACCCATGCCTTTGCCGCGCGGCATCTGGAGTGCCTGAGTTCACGCGCGAAGCGGGTATTGGGCTCTCCACGCCTGTCGTCATTTTGCAGCCGGGGGCTTCGAGCGCCAGCCGCCAGTTCTGCCCCCATTGTTACAGCCAACGCAGACGCATGCCATCCACCTGGCAGCAGAGGAGTACATGTGGGGCATTGAAGAAAGGCCGCGCCTTCGAGGATCGTTGCCGTCTGTTCCCCGGCAGAAGGCTGCGGAAGGCCTGCGACAGGCGGCGGAAGCAAAAATAGGGCGGTTCCGCCTGCGGAGGTTGGCCCCCCAAGAGATGCAAGGCATTTAGTTTTAAGCTTTCTGGAACCGGCCATGTGGAGCGGGGGGTGAGGAGTAGAAGGGAGTGAGGGAGGAGTGGGATCATGAGGAGGCGGTCATTCGGGTGGAGGTGGAAGCCGTGACGTGCTGTGCTGAGCTGGGCATTTCGTTGGTGGGTCTGGGCAAATCCCGTCAGGTGCATTGGGCCTTGCAGTCCGGTGCAGCTGTCCCCGTCTCGACCTCACATTATTCCTCGTTGGCCTCGTCTCCATTTTTCATGCGGTACTATCCTTCCCCAGTGCCTTTTGTCGGCAGCTATTTTGGCAAAGGGCTCAAAGACGCTGCAGCATTAAAGCCTGTTCTACCACTCTTCGGGCGCAGCAATGGTTCGGCCCGTTGTGTATGCGCCTACGAAGGCGTTCAAGCTGTCTGATGCGGAGAAGGCCAAGTACGAGGAGATCAACCAGGCAGTGGCAGGGAAGAAGAACTCGGACCCGAAGGCCGCTTTGGCAAAGATCGAGGCAGCCCTTGCGCTGGTCAACGCCGCGGAGGAAGCGCCCGACGACACGGTGGCCACCTCCGACGCGGCCTTCGTGGGCATCGTGCTCGGTGGCGCCGACAGTGGCGAGGCCGTAAGCGGCGGCGATCTGGCCGTGGACACCGAGGACGTGACCGTGGAGGAGCCGAGGGTGATCGCCGAGGACGAAGATGAGGAGGAGGACGAGCGCTCGCTGTGGGGCGACGGCGAGGACGACCCGAACGAGGAGAAGGACGAGTGAGCGCAAGTTGCACCAGTAGAGTTGGTCGAGTGTGGAGCAAACGTTGCCCGTCATTCTTTCCACTTCCTCTGCCTTTTCTGCTGTTTGTTCCGATTCCCCGCCCTCCACTTGCTCCTCTTCATTCAACTCCTTGTCTTCATTATCCTCGCTCCACCTCCGCCTCTACCTCGCTTTCTTCCTCTCTTTCGATTAATTATTCACAGCCCTGTTTCTCCGTCTCACTCTCTTTCTCTACATAGTTCTCCTCATCTCCCTTTCGCATCCCCCTTGCCTCATTCTATGTTCCTCGCATTCGTCCTCTTACTCACTCTCCCTGGCTCAACGAAATTGCGATGTGAATTCCAGGCTGGATTTATTTATCGAGTCGACGACGCTGAGACCCTCGCATGCGATAGCGATGAACGGGCGTAGCGGACTTGATCGTTGTTCCCAGAGGTGAGGGAAGCAGCATTGAGTGAGGAACTCAGTCAGTTGCAGCGGGATCGCTCGCTGCTCAGTGAAATTTTAACTCGAACATGGAGCTGTTGAGTTGTTTCATCAGCAATGCAGCGGTATTAAGTAAAATAAATAATGATCAGCAGACCGCAGCCAACAGCAGCAATCGGTAGCAAGCAACCGCAGGGATTAGCGACCAGCACCAGGTAGCCAGCGGCGTCAAGTGAAAGCAAGCGGCAGCGAGCGTTAGCAAACCAGGGAGCTGCACCGTCACTGTTGTGCCTGAACGAGCGCGTCCTCTCAGATTGATTATTGGGCTGTGCTGCGTTGTATCCGCCTCGCCGTGCAGCGAAGAGGCTTGTCCTCTCGGGTGCCGTTGCCTCGCTGACATGCTGCGACGTGCCTTTGCGAATCCACATCCTGCTAACCTCCTCCTATTCCTCTGTTTCTTCTCCTCCCCTCTCGTCAGGAGTCTTGGTCGCGCGTCCATATCACATCTGCTCCAGCAGTGTCCACTCCTGCGCCACCATCGGCTTCTGGAGTCCCAGCACACGTGTGATTCTTGATTGAGGTCAGGACCCGCCGCGTTCACGCCCTGTTGACCTCGTCGCTGGAGCTGTGAAACAGGCAGTCTTCTAGGTGTGCCGGAGATCTGTTACGAACTGAGGCTCTGCAGACCATGACATGTGTCAGGCCTTCTGCTTGTTTGCCCGCCCAGAGTCCACCATGGAAGGAGGACCAGGACCAGAACCAGGACCAGGACCACGAGGAGGACGATGGGGAGGAGGACGAGCAATGGCATGGAGAAGAGGACGACTGGGGAAACGAGAGGGCAGGAAGTGAAGGAACAGGAGGGAAAACGGGAGAACGAGAAGGAGTCCTAGGGTGGAGGGCGAGGGGGAGGAGGAGGAGGAGGAGGAGGAGGAGGAGGAGGAGGAGGAGGAGGATGCGGAGGACGCGGAGGAGACGCGGCCGCGCGTGCTGTCGCGTGCAAAGCTGCGCCGCTCGGCCGGCCCGAGGCCTTCTGCATCGGCGCTTTCGCCTCGCTGGCCTCCACGCCGGTAAGCCTCAAGGCAGTGAAGCGACCGCCGAGGAGCATTGAGCTTGCGTGCGGCGGAGAGGAGGCCGCTGTCAAGCGTGGGGGGTTGGGCCAGGAGGGGTAGATGCAGATCGTAAGCGGCAGACACATCTATGTCCAGCTGCCCGCGGCAAGTCCCGTCGCCGTGCCAGGCTGACAGTCAGGGGGGCGACCGTTCGGGTGAGTACGGGAGAAGCCCTCACGTGCGGTGTCCCCAGGCTTGGGAGTGCCCTGATGAGGATGATGAGGATAATCAGGATGATGAGGATGAGGGAGAGGAGGTGGAGGTGGAGGAGGAAGGAGGAGGAGGAGCAGGAGGAGGAGGAGCATGAGGAGAAGAAGAAGAAGACGAATATTCAGAAGAATTATAACAATACTACTCGTAGAATCACACGTGACACCTGTCGTCATTTCTTGGGGAGCTCTCATGACGCTCATTTTGGTCGTCTTGGGGCTGTCTTGGCTTCGTGTCGGGCAGTCTTGAGGGTCCCTTGGGACCGCCTTGGGGCCGTCTCTCAGGCTGTCTTGTGGCTCTCTTGGGCCTTCTTGTGGCCCTCGGCCGTATGGGGAGTATATGGGGGCCGTCTTGTTGCCGTCTTGGGCCGACGAAGGGCCATCTAAGGCCGTCTTGGGTCTCTCGAGAGGCCACCTCGGATCGTCTTGGGGCCGTCTTGGAGGCCCCTGAGGCCATCGTGGGGTCTTGTTGGGGCGTTTTGGGATCCTCGTGGGTAGCTGTTCGGCAGTCGTGGAGCCATCTTGGAGGCTTCGTGGGCCCCGTTGAGCTGGTGGAACAGGCGAGAACACGACAATTCTTACAGAGCCTGGAGAAATTGGAGGCTTCTGGGGCCGCCTCGAGACCATCGTGGGTCGCCTTGAAGCCATTTCGTGGATCGTCTTGGAGGCGCCTTGGGCCAACTGCCATCTTGGTGGTCTTGGTTGCCTGCCTGGTCCGTCTTAGAAGCTCGGGAGCGCGGGCCCACTCCTTCGGTTGAAACCAGGGGGTCGCGGCCTCGGGCGAGGGGGGGGGGGTGCAACACTCTGTGGTGAGGGGGGGCATCCAGAGAAATACGGACATCCTGCCAGTCAGCCCCGGGTGTTCCACCGCGCCTCCGCGTGCCAGAAGGGCACGGTGGCGGAATGGCATGCATCCTCGCGGTCAGGACTCCTCGACCGCGGCCTCGTCGATACAAGCACGCTCCGCCGCTGCTTAGCGTGGAGGTCTCGTGATGGCGTTTTTGCGTTCAGAAAACCGTGCGGAGCGTATCCTTGGGATCGCGTGTCCATAGGATCGGCGTTTGGCACCCATGACCGCGAGCGCATGGATGTGGAAATGCCGGTCTTCGCAGCGTGCTGTTGGGCTGGCTCGCCTAGCAAAAGGCACGCGAGAGCAGTCGCAGCAGTCGGTCCCCACAGCGAGTTGCTCGACGTGGTGCCGCGACAGGAGGACTGATGACAATCGGTGTGTTGTTGTGCCAAAACCAGACCTCCGACGACTCGAATTTTCGAGTCGCCAGTCTATCCATCGGCCTCGCTATCTATCTTTCGACCTTGTCCAGGTGGTTGTATCGATAGTTGTGCCGATGGTTGTCTCGATGGTTGTCCCGACATTCTGGGGCCCAACCGCGCGAGAACCATCCAGCGGGATAACCAACAACAACAATCACGGGACATCCACGGGACAACCACAGGAAAACCACGGTACAGCAGCGGGGAATTTTAGCCAGTCGGCCGGGGTCAGATGCAAGTTGTGGTTCCCAGCTCAACTAGTCTCTCTCGCCTTCGCGCAACTTCGCCCCCCCTGCACGCACATCACACACGACACGAACCGAAACCGCAATCGATTTCCTGGCTGGGGAGCTCCGTTTTACTTCGGTTCCACCCCCCAGCCTCCGATACATGTGGTGCGTTACAAGAGGGCCTCGCCTTCGAGGATAAGCGGCGGAAGGCGGGCGGAATCTGGCGGAAGTATAACGAGGGCGGCTCCGCCGGCAAAAGCCGGCGGAAGCTTGGCGGACGGCGGCGGAAGTAAACCGTGCGCCCCCAGGAGATGGCAACCTTTTGGGGTTCAGGGTATGTAGAACCCGCAATGTGATCCGCCACAGGTTTAGCCGCGACCGCCCCGACCCGTGCGCGGGTGTCACGAGAGGGGCCCAAGACTGGCTCGAGACGCGCCGTCAATTGCCCGGGGCTTCTCAACGAAGGAGTCTTGGGTATTGTCCGAAAGGAATGCCCAATACATCAGGGTTTGTTCAGTTTGTCGAGGATCGGCCGTTTATTTCGATGGTCTTTGGTTCACAATAACGAAGCTACGGCTGGCTGGCAGGTCGGTCCAGCAAGCATTTGCAAATGCGCAGTCTTGGACCCCCATGGTGGCAAGAGACCGTCCTGCATCTGCTCGATGTGCAATCCAGAAACGCGGGTCGAGAATAACGTGCCCTGGAGCACCATGTCCACCAGGATGAAGGGGTCCGACGAGACGCCGTCAACATGTAAGTTGGCAGCGCGGGGTGCAAGCCAAGCATCAGTGACCTTCTATGCCAGCCTTGGAGACGACTGCTGTGTGACTTGGAATTCAATCTGGCTGCTCGCCCGTGTCGAAAGCGCTGGCTATATCCGAGCAGTAGATAGTCACCCGCAGCCAATTCACGATAGCACAGTTGTGGCGGTAAGCAAGTTTCCTGCAAACAAATTAGGCGTAGAAGCGATGAATCATGATAGTTATAGTTAATTGTTATTCTCTGTTGTCTCTTTGCTGCGGTGGTTGATCGGCCTTCGCGCTTGCAAAGAGGATGACGCACGTTAGTAACTTATCCAACGTACATGTCAGGAGCCATAATGGCTTCCCGCCCAGCGAGTCACACCAACGGAGTTGCCAATCCGCTGGTGCCGTTCCGTAAAAGGCGCGTTGGCGCACCTCGTCGGGAGGGCGGGGAGGGCGTGGGAGCTAGTCGTGTTCACGATTTGTCGCCCACATCCACTCCTCCCCCCTGCCTCCTCCCTGCGGCCGTACACCAAGGCAAACATATGACATGCACAGATTTTGCGCTTTACATTGCACGCAGCGCTCGGTTTAGCTCAGGGCCCATTCTGCCGTTCCCGCTGTAGCATGCGTCACCCTGGGTCATTCTTCTGAGACACTGGGCCCCACTGGCTCCCCCTGCCCCCCCCCGTCCCCCTTCTCCCTTTCCCCCCCATTCTTCTCCTGCTCCCTCCCCCCGCAACCCGCTGCCAGGCAACGCCAAGCCACGCAGGTGAGGAGGACAGACCGCCGCCTTTTGGGGACTGCGTCGGCGCTGGAAGGTGCCGTGGAACGTCGCGCCGTTCCTCGGGGGCTTTTTCTAGATGTCGCCGCGCCGTTTGTTCCGACGCGCGGCCACCACGGCAAATGCCGCCTCGGACGCGGTGGGCTTGCCGTGGGTTAGCCGCGGCGCCGGCGTCGTCTATTTGGGCGCGGGGCGCAGGGCTTGCCGTGGGTTTGCCGTGGTGTCGGCGTCGTCCAGTTGGGCGCGTCGAGAACAAACGGCGCGGTGACATATACTTGCGGGTGTTGATTAACATGCACACCGCAGCTTCATATAACAATTCAGCCAACACGACTAAACCATCAACCGACGTGGGCGGACGCGAAAAGTCACATGTCTCAGAGAAGAATTGTCCACGCTGAAGCTCAACTAGAGCGACCTACATTAGCCAAAAGCGACACCACAGTCGTATCGCCATGACTTACGCCCCCACGACACCGCAACGCCGCAGCACGACCACATCGCGATGTCGGGGACACTACCACGCCACCATATTCACCGTGGCACCATGACACTACAACGCAACTCATATACTACGACAGCTCACGATTCACCCTGACACCATCACACCCCGACGCCGCGGCATCCCCTACACCATTCTTCTAGGGGTGAGGAGGTAGCCCGGCTGCAATGGCGGAGGGTAGAACTTGATCTTCTGAGGGAGGGTGTTGAAGAGAGGAGGGCAGAGAGGGAGGGATTCAGCAGGGGATCGGGGCGAGAGGGAGGGATGGGAGCGGAGAAATTGAACGTGAACCCTCACCCTCGCATTGGAGCCGCACCGTGCCCATTCAGACACGGGCACTCCTTCCTACCGTCCATCCGGCGACCAGTCTGGTGTGGGCTCGCGGCGAGAGGTCTCCACAGCGGGGCCGAGTCTCTCCCTCTCTCTCTCTGGGGGAACTGGGTTCAGCACGGGTCGTCTGATCTTCGGGCGTTGCGTGATGTTCTGTTCATGTTTACCATTGAGTTGGAGAGGTTCCTGCAAGGGCAGCATATTGGCTAGGATCGATGGCACGTTTGTGATTACGATAGGGTTGCGAGGAGGAGACAGGACGAGGGAGGGGGGATTGCGGAGGGGAAAGGATGATGACGATGAGGGGGTTTGGGGAGAAGGAGGAAGAGATGGAGGAGACGGGAGACGCAGCAGGAGGAGGACAACAATGACGAAGGTAGGAGGACACGACGACGAGGGAGTCGGGAGTGATCATGTCGTAATCGTGATTGGACAAGCGCGGCTCTCAGTGCGGTCGCGTGCCGCGACACGCCTCCATGGATTCCGACACTGGGTGCGTTGACGATTCCAGGAGATATCTTTTGTTTTTGTTGCAGCTACGGTGCAACGACGCCCGAGCGACCCGAGGATGGGACAGAGGACATAAGAAAAGTTTGTGCTTTGTGAGTCACGCCAATCACATCCTGAAGCGATGGCGGGGCGTCATCAAGGGGGTGATGATGAGGATGAGGATGAGGAGGATGAGGAGGATGAGGAGGGTGATTATGATGATGATGATGATGATGATGATGATGATGATGATGATGATGATGATGATGATGATGATGATGATGATGAAGATGAAGATGAAGATGAAGAGGAGGAGGATAATACATGTTTTTTGTTTGTCTTCGACGCTGATTCAGCTGTGATCCTATCAGCAGAGGCCAGCACGCAGCTCGCAGACAATTAGTCAGACTTCGTACTCTGCACGGGCACCAAAGAGCTCTGAGCGCGTTGTTCTTCCCCCTCCCTTTGTCACCATCCCTCCGAAAGAATCTTCTCCTCAAATCAAGCAGATGGGCTGGCATCGGGTCCTACACAGGATCGGCTACCGTATCGCGGGCATTCGGCCGCGCGGAAAGGCGGAGGGAGGGAGGGATGATGCATTTTACCGAGAACGAGAGAGTAAGACCGGGACACAGAGCTAATACCCCCAGCCTCGGGAGGAGGGCGGCAACGAGAGGGAAGGTAGAGGTAGGGACGCATACCTAACATTTCTGGCACGTGCGCGCTCCTTGTCATTCAGTGCTGCACAATGAAGGTACCACGACGACACGGAATGAAAATGTGAACGACGACAACCATGTGCAGGTGCACAGTCCGTCTTCCTGAGAAGGGATGGAAGACTATCTTGGGCTTCCAACTCAGGACGCACGACGAGAGTGCATCGGAGCACCGACGCGACCATCCGCACACTAAGCCGAGGAAGGAGCACGTGGGGAGGCTGATCAGTCTAGCCTCCTTCTCCTAGGGAGGGGGTTTCGGACAGACCAGTCTTGCCATTCGCGAGAGGCCAAGACATACTCAGCTAATTGTGCATTTGGGTCGGCTTGGTTTCGCGTGGGTGGCGGGGGAGTGGGCAGCAGATCCGGCTGCGCCCACCGACGCACGTTCCGAGCAAACATATCAGATTTTTTAGAGCAGTGATGCGAGCAGCTGGTGTCGCATTCTCGCAGTGAGCGAGAGAAGTTGAAACGACTGGGACTCACTGCGCACGGGCTTATGTCCACAGCAAGCTTGATTTTCGAACAGGAGGCTGGAGGGCAAAATAATTGCACACTCATGGCTAACTACAGGCGGCACCTTCAGCAACGCGGGCACGGCGGCCACCAGGGTTGGTTCGACGCCGTGGGCCTTGACGTACTCCTGCACGGCCTCGGCCGCCGTGTCCCCGCCATCTTCCTGGCAAGAGCCGGTGTTCAGGCAGCGGAAGTTTTCCATGACCGCGACGGGTCCGGCATGCTCCGTTCGCAGCTTGCCCAGGGCCTTCACCACGATCGACTCCCTCGCCTGCGCCTCGGCATGCTCCTTGTCGATTGTGGCCACCAGCGCGTGACGTAATTCGCGGGTGGCGCTGCTCTTGTATTCCACAATCTTCCTGGCGGTCTCCGCCGCCGTCGCGGCGTCCTTGCAGAACGCGCCGCCGACAGCCCGCTCCAGAGCAGGCCGCGCGTAGAGAGGCATCGTAGGCGACCATGTCGGTGGAGCGGGAGCAGCTCCAGAGATACCGAAGCAGGCAAGATCAGGAGGCCCTTGTGGTGGCGTTGCGCGGACGCTCGCGCCAGCGGCAGCAACGTCCGATGGATGGGGGTCCGGCACCAGCCCAGCAGCCACGCCACCACCAGAAGAACGAACGGCAGCACCAGTAGGAGGACGATGAACACCATCTCGATCAGGTACGGCAGCTCCGCGAACACGCTTGAGTCCAGAACGATCAACACTGACCCGAGCAGGCGTCACCTCGGATGGCGCAGCAGGCCAAAGGGAGCAGTCCCATGAGGAGGTGGCCAGGAGGAGCAGGAGGGACAGAGGAGGGACAAGAGCTGGAGAAGGAGCAAGATGAGCGGAGGCAGCCTGAGCAGAAAGAGATAGCGCATGCGCCTGCCCGGTTCCCGCCAAGCACCAGATTTCCTACCACGTTTGCTGATCTCACCTTTTCTTTGCGGGCCCGTCTTCGCCGAAGCCTCCCAATCGTGCGCGATCGGGCCACGCTGCTGGTGCATCGGCACCCTGGCCAACTTGGAATCGTCAGGTTGTCGGGGGGGCTGACCACGACACTCGACGTCGTGAGAGCGGCCGCGACATCGTGAAAGATTTCAACCGGAGCCCTCGGCCCTGTATTCAGTGTTCTGTATTACCTAGCCCAGTCGATCCGTGAGGGCCCCAGGTTCAGCAGCGAGGCAGAAAACTCCAGTCGATATGTTTTCTGCTATGTTCAACGTTCAGGGACGTGGATCGGAACGCAGCCGTAGTGTCGAGGGCCTCGAGGAGGTCCGAAAGTGACAGAAACAGCATCCGAGGCCAGTTGCCACATGCAAGGACAAGAGCTGTATCTGCCCCCCGCGCGATAGGTGCGCCAACGCCGGCGTTGGGGAGGGAGGGTTTTTCGAAAGTTCACGCAGACGAGTTAGTGTTGAAAGCGGAGAGGTTTCCAGCACCAGAGAGAGACACTCATTTAAGTGGCCCAGCGTTGCAGGATGAGAAGAATTTGGGAGCCATCAGATATTTCATGCAGCTCGTCATATCACAGGATGATGGGAAACAAAGGTCTGCACGTACCAGTATTAGCTGGGAGAGTTTGATGGTGCAGGCTCGTGGTCACGCGAGGCGCCATGAAACAGATCTTGGGCGAAGGCTGCATATGTTTGTGCCAACTGCGTGACGATGCTGGTCCACCGACGTGCGCCGATCAGAATCTGTGCATTCCGCAGCAGCAAACATAAACAAACGTGCAGATACGAATCACACTGCATCGGCTCAACTTCGCAAGTTCGGAACCCCGGGCAAGCAGCTTGCAGCAGACGCCGACGCCTTTACTGCAATGAGGCCCAGATCTTTCCTCCTGATCTGGGATTCGCAGTTGTTACATTACAGAGTTGTGAGGGCGCGCGTCGCGACAAAAGGTTCGACATGCGCTCATCCTGAAGAGGACAGCCAAGGGATTATGCAACATGTATGCGCCTGGGAGGCCCGCGCCAATCCGTGCGCATACAGGTTTCATGATCTATCCTACTTGCTCGCTCATCCCTCAGTCCTGTTGTCTCCTCCCTAATCCCTCCCTACCAAACTGCCCATACTCAAGACCTGGCTTGTACCCCCTGAGCCGCAGCCCATCTCCCGACCTCCGATGTCGCGAATGTGTTATGACGTGGCCCCCCCGGAGTTCTCGAGCCCATCCTAAGGAGCAAACTTACGTCCCAGGCCGTTTCGTTGGCGGCCCCAGGCCCCGAAGGAGGCCTTTTCTGTTCCACGTCTTGAAGGAGGCGGCGCGGCCTTTCTTTCCTTTTCGCGACGAAGGGGGTCAAGGCCCTACTCGTCAGACTTGCTGTCGACCTCCTGGGGTGCGTTCTGGCCCGAACTTCTATGCGAATCCAGCCGTGGCCACGAGCAGCTTCCGGGATGCTCAAAGAGATCGAAGACGGCAAGTTTGCGAAAGTTTGGAGGAGTAATCCCCTCCTCCTTTGCGCTCCGCGTCTCCCTCTCCCCATCGCCTCTCCCCACCGCCTCCGCCTCTCCCCATCGAGTCTCTCTCTCTCCCCATCACCCTTCTCCTCCTCGACCTCGTTGCTCCATTCTCCATTCTCCCCTCCCTCCCCTCCCCTGCCCGTCCCCCCCTTTCTGCGACCTCCCCCCCTCATTGGGGACGAGAGGGCCGAGCGCCCACCTCTGGAAAGGGCAGACGACCCCGCAGAGTTGCTGGCGGCGAGCCCGCCCTCGGCCTCGCCCCGCAAGCCCGGGCGCGCGGAGAGGGGCGGCGCAGACAGCGGCGAGGCGCTGCCGGGGGCCTGTGGGTCCAGATGCGGGGAGGGAAGGGGGGGGGAGGGGGCGACGGGGGATGAGGGGGAAGGGGGCGGGAATCTATGCCGTTTGGGCACTGAGGGGGGAGGACTTGTAGTAAAATGAGGGTCTTGGGGGGTACATGGGGTGGAGATGGGGGTGGGGACAAGCCAGGCGCGCTCGCGACAGATCTGACATCCTACTCCTCCCTCCCATCCCTTCCCAATTCCCTCATTTTTTCTCTATCCGCAGACGCGTGTCGAAGCCGATGTGGAACGTGTACAAAAAGACCCCATCGTGTTATGCACAGGCGGAAAGGGGGGAGCTGCGCACATCGGAGAAGGAGGTGGCGGGTGAGCAGGAGTACAAGCAGCAGGAAAAGGAGGATGATGTAGAAGGAGTAGGACGAGGACGAAGAGCAGCAGCATGAACTGGAGTGGAAGCGGAATGAGCGGGAGGAGCAGGAGGACCAGGAAGTGCGGAGGAGAAACGAGAGGGTGACAGCTATGGAAAAAGGGTTCGGATCCAGAAAAGTGGCACACACTCGGGCGAGAGCGCCATTCTGAACGATGGGAGCGACACGCCTGTCCGCAAATGAGGCCGACACTGCACCGGGAGTACCGTGTTGTAACAATCAGACGTTTAAAACATTCACAGGGAAGACCACCTTTGTCCAAAGCGTTTGTGTGTAGAAGAACATGTTATCTTCCGGACGGAGTCTGGGGAGAGAGGACAGTAGTACGTATTCGTAATGCGTGATCGTAAAGTCGGGGGGGCGAGTCGGGGGGCCTAAGCTGTTTGATATTGTCTTGTGTTTCTTGTCATTCGCCTTCAGGGCCGTCCCCCATCGTTGTGCTCGTTGTTCGTCTTCTTCTTCTTCTTCTCCCCCTCCTCCTCCTCCTCCTCCTCCTCCTCCTCCTCCTCCTCCTCCTCCTCCTCCTCCTCCTCCTCCTAGCCGTTCTGGCGCAGGTTTGCGGCCTGAGCTGGTCGGCTATCTTCAAGGCCAAGGGTGTCGACCATGACCTCCTCCGCCAGTGGGTGGCCGAAGACGAGGACACGCGCCCGCTGTCGGACTCAGCGCAATTCGACGCGTCCAGGTTCAAGCTTGTTCGTTCTCACGTTCGCAAAGCCATTGAGCAGTCCAACAATTATTCGCCTGGTCCGGACGGGTCCCGTTCCAGGCCTCTCGTGCCATCATTCGGCTGTCTGTCACGATCCTGTTCGACGTCTTCCAGACTCCCTCGGGGGACGATGGAGCCGACCGCATGGAGTGGTCCGTCGACGAATTCAACGCGAGCTTGTTGTTCTTTCTGCCCAAAATAACATCGGGAATGGGGCCAACCGTGGAGGGTTACTAAGCGCCTGCCAACGTCCGCCCCCTGAATGTCACCAGTGCCGACAGCAGAGTGTTGGCCAACGCGGTCCGCATCCTCATCGACCCGACGATCGGCTCCAGAGTGTCCAGCATTCAGCTGGGCTTAATTAGGGGACGCTCCATATGGTCCAGTTTATTGGATATCGAACAGGCTTCGGTTCACGCCGCTTGCACCTCAGACGAAGTGGGCGCCATGTACTTCGACTTCGCGGCCGCCTTCGCTTCGATCGCGCACGACTTCCTCATGGCCGTCTTCGAGTCGTTCAATGGGCGCATGTGCTCCGGAACTACGTTGCCGTACTCTACAGAGGGAACTTCTGCGACATCGTGCTGGACGGGCGCCCGGTTCCGCGGCTTCGGCGTCCACCGGGGGAAACGTCAGGGATGCCCCATTTCCCCCCTGCTATTGGCTGTCGCGGCGGGCCTGTTACTGCGCAGGCTGGCCTGGGCCGTCGCGTCGGGCACATCGCGCGCCGACGCCGACGACGCAGCGTTCGCAGACCCGCTCCTCGTGCAGCAGTTCGGCCTGCTGGAACGCGTTTTCACTGAGTATGCTCGCGTGTCTGGCCTGGAACTTAAAGTTCAAACGGCAGTTCTTGTCCCGCTCGGCCAGCTCTCCAACGAACAAGTCCGAGCACATTTTCGGCGGGAGGTTCCGCTTTGGGGGGCCATGGAAATTTCATATTCTGCCAAGCATGTTGGTTTCTACGTTGGCCCTGGCCGCGGGCTCAAATCTTGGGATTCTCCATTCAAGAAGATGGAAGACCCAGCGGTGGTGTGGGGGCAGCTGGGGGCTGGTATGATGTACACCATCGAGGCTTACTGCGCGTCCGTCGCTTCAGTCACCGCCTTCATCGCGCAGCTCGACCCCCACCCCGACGGCTTGCCAGAGGTCGAAAGCATGTTTTGCGGAAGTTCATCAAGGGCCCGTGTGATCGGATACCCCGCGACGTAATGCGGGCCCTCACGACATTTTCCCGGGCGTCCAGGCCATTGCCCACGTCGCGAAGGCACGGGTGGCCTTGCTCGAGGCCCACAGCAGCGGTGGACTTCGCGCACTGCCGCGCGCGACGGCCCTATTGGAGACGATGCGCGACCTCAACAGCATACGGCGGTTGGGCGCCCGCGGGGCCTGGGCCGCGTTGCCAACTTTATCATCATTGGAGGCCGCTGTACTCTCGTTCATAGCATCGGGGGATTCCGCGAGAAGGCTCCTCGGCCCCGTCCGCCGGGGAGCCCCGCGGGGAAGGATGGCAGGCGCGCGCCCTGCTGGCAACGCAGCCGACCTATCCCGTTGCCGCCGACTGGGCCCTTCGGCGACAGCTAGACCGTTGGCGGCTCGATACGTTGCCGGGGCGCCGATGCCAGAGGCTATTGACGGCCCTAAGCAGCATCGAGGCATTGGTGTCGCCTTGTGTGTTGGCTGCGGTATTGCGGTCGAACCTGAACGGCTGGATGACGGCACGGAGGTTTCAGCGGTGTGGTAAATGTGTGTTCGGCTGTGCGCGTGCCGACGAGTCGCTCCAGCATTGCACACAATGCCCGTTATATCATGATTTGTGTCGGCAGCATTTTCGTTTGGAACGCCCTGACTCGGCCGTGGCTCTCGACTGCTTCTGGCTCATGGCCTCGGCTACGCGACAAGCGCGCATCGAAGAGCCTCCGTTTGGCGGTGCCGTTGCCTCGGCGCTCCAGGCTCCGAGCGTGCATATTTTGCACCGCACCCAGAATGCTGCCCGCAATTCGCTCGGGACTGGCCCCCGTAGTGACCTTTTCCGCGGGCACGTCCGCGAAGAGGCTTGGGGTCATCCCAAGTCCATGTCTTTGATGAGCGCGGTGCACAAGCTCTGGCGCCAAGACTAGTCTCTCCTCCTTCTCTGGGATTGGGTGGGTTTGAAGGTCTGTCGGGTCCTGGGGTGTTTGTGGGCCTTGTTTTGTTGTTGTGTCGGTTTATCTTTGTCCATGTCCTTTTTTCTGCAGTTCGCGCGAGGCCTGGTGCTGTTTCCCCCTCCTCGCGATCTCGCGGCTGGGGCCCGACCCAGCGGCCGCGCAGCGGAACTGCGGTGCTCGTTTTGAGATCGGATTTGGGCGAATTCATTTGTACTGCGCAGGCATTTTGCGTGAACCTCCCGGAGCCCAGGGGAGGAACACTTTGAGAGCGGGGGATTGTGGAGTCCTTTGCCTTTCGAAGAGTATGTTCGTGCAGTTTTTTCGTGAAGTTGTCGAACATGATTCCTCGTCTTACTTCTCCTTCTCCTCCTCCTCTTCCTCTTCCCCCCCTTCTCCTCCTCCTCTTCCTCCTTCTCTCTTCTCTTCCTCCTCTTCCCTCCCACAGAATCTAGCTGATTGCTTCTCCTGCCCCCCATTAAAAAAAGCCGCGCGGCCTCTCGTTGTTTGTTTGTTTGTTTGTTTGTTTGTTTGTTTGTTTGTTTTTTTTGTGGGGGGGGCTCCTCCTCTTCATCCGCGCTGCTCCGCCCCCTCCTTCTCCTCCTTGCCCCAGAATCTAGCTTTTTCTGCTTCTCCTACACCCAAAAAAAAAGAAAACGCGGCGCGGCCTCCCGTTGTTTGTTTTGCTTGTTTTTTTTTCTGTTGGGGGGAAGGGGATGTCTCCTCCTCGTCCTCCGCGCTGCTCCGCTCCCTCCTTCCTCTCTCCCCCGCCCTTTTCCTCCTCCTTTCCCCAGAATCAAGCTTATCGCGATTGAGATGCTCCGAAAGATTGAAATACCCCAGTTGGCATTGCATTGGCATTGGTTTGGCCATGGTTTGTTTTCGCATTGGCATTGCGTTGGCATGGCGCTTGGCAGTGCGCTGGCATTGCGCTTGCATGTCGCAAGCATTGCGCTGGCGGATCCGAATGGAACCCTCCACAGAAGGACTCAGATTGAAACCCTCTACCAGAAGGACTTCGATTGAATCCCTCCACAAAAAGGGTTCATATTGAAACCCTACACAGAAGGATTCCATGCGAAACCCTCCACATACGGATTACTACCAGAATCTACCACACATGCTTCTCCCATTGGCATTGCATTAACGTTGGGTTGGGATCGTTTTGGCATTAGTTTTGCATTGCGTTGGCACTGCTTTGGCATTGCGCTGGCACTGTGCTGGCGAGTGCCAATGCCCCCCGTCGCAGGATGATTGGTATTGAACCCCACACAAGAAGGATCCCGATTGAATCATATTGAACCCCTTTCAAAGCAGGATTGTATTCGAAACCCTCAATCGTGTGAGTCCGATGGAAGCCGACCAGAAGCGATTTCCCCCCAGCAGTTCATTGGCATTGTATTGGGATTGCCATGTCATTGGTTTGGCATTGCGTTGGCACTGCTTTGGCGTTGCGCTGGCGACTTCCAGTGCCTCCCACCACAGAAGGACACCCAGTGAAACCTTCCGCACGACGGGTCCTCCACATGAAAGGTTCATGGTGAAACCTTCCACAGAAGGTTTCCTGTCGAAGCCCTCCACAAGAAGATTCCTATCGACATCCTCCGAAGAAGGATCCGTAGCCAAATCATCCACAGAAGGATTTCTGTTGGAATCTGTCGAAAGAGTGGAATAATGCCATCGGCATTGCATTGGCAGTGGTTTGGTAACGGCTTGGTGTCGCATTGGCATTTCGTTGGCATTGCGATGGCAGTGCGTTAGCAGTGCGTTTGCGTTGCGATGGCATTGCGCTGGCGAGTCCCAACCAAACGGTCCACAGAAGGATTCCGATTGACTACGCCCACAAGAATGATGCCTACGGACCCCCCCACAATAAGGATTCACATTGCAATGCTCCACAGAAGGGTTCCATGCGAACCCCTCCACAGAAGGATTCCGATTGAGATCCTCCGAAGAAGGGTCCTTAGAAGTTTTCATTTGTGGATGACATCATCTACAGCAGAAGGGTTCTTAGAAGGATTGCTATTGAACGCTACCACAAGCAATGCACCCCATCGGAGTTGCATTGGCATCAAGTTTGGATCGCCTTAGCGTTGGTTTGGCATGGAGTTGCCACTGCTTTGGCATTCCACCGAGCGAAAGCATTCCCCCATTACCATTGGATTGGGCAATGCTTTGGTATTGCGCTGGCAGTGCTCTAGCGAGTCATTTTGCCTCCCTTCGCACAACGATTCGCATTGAAACCCTCCAGAAATAGGATTCCTTTAAACATCTACCTACCAGAAAGGCTCCTCCCCATTGGCATTGCATTGGCATTGGATTGGGATCGCCTTGGCATTGATTTGGCATTGCGATGACACTGCTTCGACATTGCGTTGGCATTGCGCTGACGAATCCTCTGCCCCCCTCCGCAGAAGGACTCCTACCGAACCCCCACAAGAAGGATTCCTAGTGAAACCCTCCACAGGGGGATCCCTATCGAAACCCTTCAGAAAGACATTCTTATTGAAATCCTCCGAAGAAGAATTCGTAATGAGATCGTCCACAAAGGATTCTTATTGAAATCCACCGAGCGAAAGGATTCCCCCATTCACATTGCATTGGCATTGGCATTGGTTGGCAGTGGATTGGTATCGCATCGACATGCATTGGCCGGGTGCAGGAGATAGACAGAGAGAGACAAACAGGGAGAGAGACAGAGAGAACACGAGATAACGGTATAACGAGAGAAGCATCTGATGAGGGGATCACGGCGAACAGAAAATGGCAAAAAACATCCAAGTTTAAAGATGAAGTGGCGTTCCACTAGATGAAACAATATCACAACGACGAGGCACTTCACAATCCCCCGGCCTCGACATTGTGTTAGCCTCAATTCGGGCCCTGTGGATGCTTTTGGCGTTCCTCCTCCGTCCCCCTTCTCCCGCGCGGGCACTGTCGCGGTCGCGTGGGCGCCCAGACTGACAGGCAGTCGGGCGACGACCTCCGCGGCCTGTTCGCCCTCCCCTCCTCGTCCTGGTCTTTTGCTAATCTCTCCACACTCGATCAGAGGCAGGTAGGAGTAACTTTCCGTCGGGCCGTGCCTTGCGAAATTATACGACCAGGAGTGACCTTCCGTCGGGCCGTGCCTGGCGAACTTCTTCCGTCGTGTAAGTTGTTGGACGTCGTGTTCGCCCCTCAAGGCCTGCGTGCTGATCCCGTCCCTTGCTCTGTTGCCGTGCGTTCCGTGGGAAAAACGGTTTGCGGCCTGAGCGTGCGAGCGCGTTCTTCAGAGCGGCTCGCGCTTTCGGGCCATCCACGATTCTTCGAAGGTGTCATCTGCGGCCCCAGGAGGCAGCCCATGGCGCAGCCGCCGCCAGATGTGCTGCCAGGCGTTCGCACGCCCTACTGGGAGTGTCCGTGTGGCTGTTGGGGAAAATTGGGTATCGCCAGTGAAGCGCAGGGCGCGCGGGCGCTCGGCGCCGGCCAAGACGGCGGCGGCAGCCCGCAGGGCAGCAGCAGCAGCAGCAGCAGCAGCAGCAGCAGCTGCAGCAGCAGTCAAGAGCCCTACGGTGTCGACCGAGCCTCCCGCCGCCAAGGGAGCGTGGGCTCAAGGGCCCCGTGGCAGCGCAGCCCAGCTCCGCCTCATCCAGGACCTGCGCGTCAAGGTGGCCGAGTTCAGCGGCGAGCCAGCGCCCGCGACCCCGCCGTAGTGCCCGACGTCGACTGACGCCAACAGTGGGGGGCAGGGGCAAGGTGGTGGCCTCTCAGGCAAGGACGACGGCAAAGGGAATGGGAGTCCACTTGCCTCGGTGGCGAGCGGGCTCACAGATGCCGCTGTCGTCCAGTTCCTCAAGAAGGAGGGCTTGGACGCGACCAGCGTCGAGGCGGCGGCGCAGTCAAAACCAGCAGTGGCGACGCCTGCAACTCCGATGGTGGCCTGGTGGAAAGCCGGGAACCTCAAGAATCATATCCAGAAGCCGCAGTCTCGCAGCGCGGAGCTCGAGATGCAGAGGGCTTCGATTGATGACCGGCTGGCTAAGATCAAGGGGGCCATTGACCAAACCAAGCAGGACTTGGCGACGGCCCAGGATGTGCTGGCCAAGATCCAGGCGGGCGAGCACGACAACCCCATCACGGTCCTCACGTCGGGGCTTGAGCTTGCTGTGGTGCCCTCGCAGGAGGGCAAGGGCGCCCTCGCCATCCTGGAGGGCCGACAGCGTGAGGCCGCGGCCGACGCGGCCGCGGCCCAGGCAGCAGCAGCCTCGGCAGAGGCTCAGGCCAATGGGGGTGGTCCTGTTGCTGGCGCTGCTGGTGACGAAGGCCCATCTGCTGCTGACATGCCTGTCGACGACGACGACGACATCGACGTGGGCGTGGTCGGAAGCGAGGACTACGCAGCTCGCCAGGCAGCCTTCGCTGCGGCAGCGGAGGACCTCAGGGAAGCCGCCCAGGGACCCGCCGAGCAGCAAGCGGAGGCCAATCGCAAGTACCGCGAGGCGGCGGCAGCGCTGGGTGTCGCCGTCAAGAGGGCCGGGACAGCAGCACCGAAGCGGGTTTAGGGCTGTCGGCGTCTCTGCAGGCATGGCCAACCTGATGAGTTTCTGGGGCTCCAGCGTCGCGGACGAGGAGTGGCCAGAGCTGGGCTTTTCTGCGCCAGCCTTTCGGTCCCCAGGGGACCCACGGACTTCGTGCACCGGGTCGCCATGGACGGCTTCCCCTGACCCCCTTGCGCCCCAGAGGGGGTCGCTGGAGGTCGGGTAGCAGCCGCCAGCATGTGGACCTCGCACCGCGTGTGTTTCAGGACTTTGGCGACTCGTTCGGGCCGGGGTTCCCCGCGCGGACCGCATCGGGGAGTTGCGGCGGGCAGCCCCTGAGAAATTGCCAGAGTCGGCCGACCGTCACGAGCTAGTGGCAGGTTGGAGCTTTTCCTCCTCCCCATGTTGCGATGCAGGCAGCGCCGGGACGAAAAAAACACGCCAGGACGAACGAGCTCGTGGAGCTGTCTGCGTGCGGCAGCCAGTCCTGGACGCTTCAGCCCCTGGCCGATGCGCAGAACAACACCACTGTGCAATTGACGGGGGTGGTTGAGAGGTTCGTCCAGAATTGCAGTCGCCACGCAGACGACGACCATTGGATGCTTATGTTCGGGTTTTTTGTTGTCAAGCTGGCCCAAACACTATTACGTTGCTGGTGGAGAAAATGTGACATCGCGCGTGCAGTTCTTTGTGAAGGCTTCCGAACGGCTGGCGCCGACTCCAGCTTCGAGGTATTTCCATTGCAGACCCACTAGATGGCCGACCAGGTTTCTGGTACAATGTCGAAGACGGGTTCGACGGGGGGCTCGCGTCGAGGTATTAGCGAGATGCCTTCAGGAGGCAGCGAAAGCGATGATAGCCTCACGGAGCGGCTTGTGGTGTTCAGCGATCGGCTCAAGTCCGAGGCCTCCTTGGATAAATGGATGAGTTCTCGCCCCTGGTCACTGCCGCCTCCACGGCAACGGGTAGCGGCGACGAGGAGCCGCACTGCGGGGGTTAGCTTTGCACAGGTGCAGGTGGAGAACGCGGCATTCGAAGTAAGTAGCGCGCGCCGCCAGCAATGGCGGCGCGCCCGGGGCCAGCTCCGCGGCAGCGGGTCGTTGGGGGCCGCGCGGCGCGAAGCTTATAGATCACCCAAGGAAGGGCTACCCTAGGGCTACCCCTAGGCCTACCCCTAGGGCTACCCTAGGGCTACCCCTAGGGCCTACCCCTAGGGCTACCCTAGGGCTACCCTAGGGCCTACCCCTAGGGCTACCCTGGGGCTACCCCTAGGGCCTACCCCTAGGGCTACCCTAGGGCTACCCCTAGGGCCTACCCCTAGGGCTACCCTAGGGGGCTACCCTAGGGCTACCCTAGGGCCTAGGGCCTACCCCTAGGGCTACCCTAGGGCTACCTCTGGGGCCTACCCCTAGGGGTACCCTAGGGCTACCCTAGGGTGTCCAGTAGGGCCTATCCTTGGGAAGCCTAGGGCCTTCAGTATGTGTAATCCGCCACACAAGCAAGCAATGCCTTTAATGTCCCGCCCGCCCGCCCGACAAAAGGAATCAGCTTGTAATCCGCCATAATAGTAATCAACTTGCAATCCGCTGCCAAATGGAATCACTTTGTAATCCGCCACGAAAGCAATCAATGCATTTAATGTCCCGCCCGCCCGCCCGACCAAAGGAATAAGTTTGCAATCCGCTGCCAAAGGGAATCCATGTGTAATTCACCACACAAGCAATTATTGCCTTCAATGTCCCGCCCGCCCGCCCGGCAAAAGGCGCCCGACCAAAGGAATAAGTTGAAAATCCGTTGCCAAAGGGAATCCATTCGCAATTCACCAAACAAGCAATCATTGCCTTTAATGTCCCGCCCGCCCGCCAGACAAAAGGAATCAATGTGTAATCTGCCACAATAAGAATCAGTTTGCCATCCGCCACACAAGCAATCAATGCCTTTAATGTCCCGCCCGCCCGCCCGACAAAAGGAATCAGCTTGTAATCCGCCACAAATGGAATCTACTCGTAATCCGGTACCAACGGGAAGCAATTGGTAATCCACCACACAAGCAAGCAATCAATGCCTTTAATGTCCCGCCCGCCCGCCCGACTAAAGGCATCAACCCTAGGATAGACCGGTGAGGGGGGGTCTGTGAGGGGGGGTCAGCGAGGGGGGGTCCCAGAGGGGGGGTCCCAGAGGGGGGGTCCCAGAGGGGGGGTCAGCGAGGGGGGGTCCCAGAGGGGGGGTCAGCGAGGGGGGGGTCAGCGAGTGGGGGTCAGCGAGGGGGGGTCTGCGAGGGGGGGTCAGCGAGGGGGGGTCCCAGAGGGGGGGTCTGCGAGGGGGGGTCTGCGGCGCCGGGGCCGCGGTCGCCGGGGGGCGGCGCGGGCGCCCTGCCCTCGGAAGGGGGAGCGGGGGGGGGGGAAGCAGGGGATCGAGGGAGTAGCGAGGGAGGAGGAGGAGGTGGAGGAGGAGGAGGAGGAGGAGGAGGAGGAGGAGGAGGAGGTGGCGGCGGAGGAGGAGGAGGCGGCGGGAGCAGGGGGGAGGGAGGAGGCGGGCGGACGGAGTGAGGAGGGAGGAGGGAGGAGGCGTGCGGAGGGAGGAGGGAGGAGGGATGCTGCCGGCTCGGATTCCCGCTACAAAGGGGTCCGGCTACCCCTGGGGCCCACCCCTAGGGCTACCCTAGGGCTACCCCTTGGGAAGCCTAGGGCCTTGGGTAGGGCCTACCCTTGGGAAGCCTAGGGCCTTGGGTAGGGCCTACCCTTGGGAAGCCTAGGGCCTTGGGTAGGGCCTACCCTTGGGAAGCCTAGGGCCTTGGGTAGGGCCTACCCTTGGGAAGCCTAGGGCCTTGGGTAGGGCCTAGGGTAGCCAAGGCCCCCGGTGATCTATACCGCGCGAAGGGGCCGCAAATGGCCGTGTTCTCCCCCTCCACGAGCAGCCCCTCATTCGGCCTCAGGACTCAGATTGATACCGTCAGAAGAGTCCCCTCGAAAGGGGGCATGCAGCCGTAGATGTTAAACATTGTCCTCCTCCTTCTCCTCCTCCTCCTCCTCCTCGTCAGCCTCCTCCTCCTCGTCATCCTCTACGTCCTGTTCATGTTTCCGACCCTCCTGTTTCGATCCGTTCCCTCCTCGTCTTGTTTCGCGTGACGCTCTTGCGCCGCGCGCGCTTCCCCCTTCCTCGCAGCTTCAGCGGATGGCGACCCAGTCTTCGTTGTGGTGGTGTGTGGATGGGAGGAGGAGCTGTAGCTCCCTGTGCATTGAGCTGGGAACTTCGCCCACCTACGCCGCGCGCGGCACCGTTTCGCGGAGGCGGGCCAGTTGCTGGCAGTCTTGATCGCTCAGGACATTGTCTTGGCCACCCTGCTCGCCGTCATGCCCATAGCGTTCGGGCGGGAGCAGGAGGCCGCGAGGGGACGACGACCACGACAACGACAAAACAGGTTTTGAACACACCATGTGGGATACCAGAAGTTCGGCGTTTACGGGCGCGGGTCTCGGCCCCTGGGACCAAGACGAACATATCGTCACCTGAGCATGTGTATACCAGCGTCGGCATGAAATAATGAGGTATTGCAGCTTGCAGTCTGTATGTCTGACTTATGTGGCGCATGCGGTGTGGTGCTAATTATGTGATGCAGCCCATACCTGCGGCAAGCAGCGTGGTGCAAGCTGTGAGAGTTGCCAGGTTTGTGGTTCAAGAAATGGTGTGCACGCACTGCGGTGCAAACCATGCGTGGTACCAGTTGTGTGGCGTGAGCTATGTGGTGCCGGCTATGTGGTGCGAGCTGTACGCTGCAAGCACGGTGGCGTCGGCCACGTAGTGCAAGCCGTGCACCGCAAGCCGAACGAGGCGTCCGCCAGGCGAACCCTCCGCAGGCCCAGCGCACGGGGCGCCCACCAGGCGCCCACGGCCGCCCACCAGGCGATGCCTCGGCGGACGAAGCCAGCGCACGGGGCGCCTACGAGGCGCCCGCGGCCGCCCGCCAGGCGAAACCCTGGCAGAGCCATCCCATTACGCAAGGGTCGTAGGAGCCCTGAGAGCAAGAACGGCTTGGGGGAAGAAGCGCGACGTCATAGGTCTGGGGGCGAAGACCGCCGCGACGACCGACGAAGAGGGTCTGAGAGTAACGACAGCGACGATGACAATGAAAGACGGACGTGCTTTGACGACGAAGGCGACGGAGGGCGACGATGGATGACGACGGTCCCACAGTGGCGACGACGACAACGCACAACGGACGACGGTCGATGGTCGTTGATGTCGACGACGTGCGATTTGTGGCGGTTGAAGTCCGTACTTTGGAAACGCGGCGCCCAACTTGAGAATTCCGTTGCCTGCGAACTCTAGATGTCTCTGAGGTGCCCGGGTCGGACGTTGTTTTTCTTTGGTGCGGTGTTGTTTTTTGGGGGATTTGCGGGTTGCCCACAGGAATGTATTCCATGGTCTTCGGACATATTCGCCGAGAGGGACCAAGTGGGCGATGTGCAGTCACAGGCTGTTTGTGTGCGCCGATGATTACACCGTTCTGAGATTCACCGTGGTGGCGGGCCGCCCTGGATCAGCTCTGACTAGAACCTAAGCGCGCGATGCACGCGTGTGGTTCTAGTGCGTGTGTGTATATATATACACGTGTTCATTCACAAGTGCACCATATCTATGAGTTTGGCCTCCCGGGTGTCATCTTGGAGCCCTCTTGGGGCGTCATGATGGCCTCTTGGGGCATCCTGTCCGCCCCGTCTTGGTTCCGTGTTGGATGCCATCTTGGGCCAACGTGACCGTTTGGGAGGCCATCTTGGAGGCTGAGGAAACTCCTTTTTAGGTTTTCAGTTTGGCCGGCGGGTTGTGCCGGAGGCCACTGGTAGCCTTTGGGAGGGGTTCATAACATCTAGCACTCTAGTGACAGGCACTTGGGGCGGCGGATCCAGCTGCTTGCGGCAAGTCCCGCCGCCGTGCTAATCTAGCACACAGGGTGGCGATTGTTCGAGGAGCGAGTTCCAAAGCTGCTCATAGAGGCCCTCAAGACGTACTCCGAAGGCAAGACGACCCAAGGAGCCCCTAAGAGAGGCCCCGAGATGCCCTCAAGAAGCCCCCCACACAGGCCATCGACATACCCCATGAGAAGAGGTAGGAAGAGGAACGGAGGAAGACGACGATGGACACGAAGACGACACGACGACGACACCCCGACGCGGAAGCGCATCACACGTGTTTCGGTTCCCCCAAGCCTCGGGACACGAAGTTGTGGCTACATGCTCGCTTGGGATGTGTACGGGTCGTCTTGGGATTGGGCCGTCTTGGAGTCTGGGTGTTCTGAGGCTTCCGTGCGCGGGATATTGCTCCCTCGGAGCTTCAGCGGCTCGCGTCGCCATAAAAGGGAAGTGCATTCCCATGAGAGGGGCAGTGTGCTTCCCTTGTGTGTAAACGCACTCCCTTGGAGGAAACTGCACTTCCCGCTGAAGTGGACGTGTACTTCTGTCGGGGTGGAAGCGCAGGTCTCCTGAAGAGGAGAGTGAAAGAGTGAATGAGGAGGAGGAGGAGGAGGAGGAGGAGGAGCAGGACAGGACAGCGTCGGAAGAGGTGTCGCGGCGGCTTCTGGTGCATTCCCCGCTTTGGCGACCCCTTCCCCAGGTACGGCACATCCTTTCCTCGGGGTATGGTGGAGGCTTTTCCTCGGTATGGTGGGGCGTTTTCCATGCTGTCGTTTCCTTTGGAACGGTCGATCGTATCCCGTTTTCGGAAGTCTATCGCCTCAGGCCGCTTGGGGGGGGGAGCACCAGCCCGCTGGCCCGTGGCGGACTGTGAGCCTGACGCCAGGGGGTGCGTGTGCAGGACGCCGCCAGGAGACGACGACACCTACGACGACGACGTTGACGACGACGACGACGACGACGACGACGACCACGACGACGACCACGACGACGGCGGCGGCGGCGGCGGCGGCGGTGGCGGCGATGGCGGCGACGACGACGATGACGACGCACGTTGACGCCGTCTTCGTTTCGGAGGTGGTTCTCGTCCCCACGGCTGGTCGCAGCTCGAACGGCTGGCCGGGCCGGACCCCAGGAGAGCTCCCGCGACCGATGCGGAGCCGACCGGCGGGGCGGCGACGGCGGCCAGAAGCGACCTCGACCCGCCGCCCGGCGCGCCCGCCGCCCGGCGCGCGGGCCCGCCAGAAGAGAGAGCTCCGGGGGAGGTGGGCCATCGGGTCTCACGTGCTGGGCGTTAGCGCTGACAGGGGTAAGCCAATCCCTGCGTGCTGACCCAGTTTTAGGAGCCACGTGGGGCCGATTCTCTTGTCTCCGCCCTCCTCACAAGGCTCAGCGACTCCCCAGACTGCTCCATAGTCGCGCCTGTTTGGACCAAGTCGAGAAACCAGCTGCACGTCGAAGTACGAGTTGCCTCAGCGAGCCTACGATCTCCACTGGCCCTGGTTTGGGAGCTGCTGAGCGGCCAGCCGGGCTTCGCGGCAGGGCCCTGGCCGATTCGTGCGTGCCCGAGGCAAGTCGGCGGCAGGGAGAGGGCCGGCCCAGAGGCAGGCAGCGAGCAGGTCGAGAGGCGGCGGGCCGGGAAATCCGGAGAACCGAGCTGGCAGCCCAGAGATGTCTGGGACGAGCCTGGCACGCCAGAGGCTCGGAGGAGGAAACGGTGCCGATACGGCTACCCTTTGCCCTCTGTTCCTTTTTGGGACCTCCCGGGAGGCCCTCGTCGCCACGGTTGGATCCGCCCCGAAATTCTTGTCAGAACGCACCCTGAGAGAGGTCTGGGGAGCAGCGGTATCGGTACGTCTTGGGTTCCCCAGAGGCGGTGCAGGTGTGAGCTGGCAGCACGCCTCCCCTCCTCGTCCCTCCTGTCTCCTCCTATCGCTCCCCCGCGCCGGAGCCCTGGCAAGAGGCTGCGGACGCGATGGAGAACGGCTCTGGCGGTAAGCCCGCGCAACAGGACGCAGGGATGAGGAGGAGGGCCAGGGTAAATCCGAGTTGTGTCAATGATGCCGCAGTGCCCTCCCAGGTCACCTCCTCGCAAGTCCCTGCAAGTACTTCTTTAAGCATCGGGGAGGCCCCCCCCCAGTGAGAGCTCCGTTTTGAGACGGGTTCGTCCTCCATCCGCGTAAGTGTGGTTGATCCAGAAGTTGTTGGCATAGAAGTTGAGCAAGCTAAGCGACGGCCCAGTGTTCGAAAAGAAGCCGCACTCCACCCGTGCAACTCTTGAACAGTGCTTGAAAGCCTGGTCGAAAAGCTAAGTGGGTTCCCCATCTTCACAAAGAAACGGCCTTCACCCGTGGAACTGTCGGAGTGCGTTATGACGAGGGTGCAGGGTGCGCGGAGCCAAGGCGAGATCCCTGTTTTGGAAAGCACCCCGAACTCTATCCTTGGAGCTGCAGGGAGTTGCCAGCTTCGAGACCACCCGTTGTGAGGAAGTCTCGGGCGAAGCGCACGGCCCGCGCCAACGACACATCTGGTGGTGCGGCAGGGAGAAATTGGCCATAAGGAAGAGAAGAGGAAGAGCAGGAACAAGACGAGCAGCATGGCACGCACAGCTGAGTCAGAAGAGTCCGAGTTACAAGGGGTGCGGAGAGCAGAGGACCCCGCCTGGAAGCGCAGGAACAAGACTAGATGAAAACGACCGCCCGCCTCGAATATCGTCCAGAAAATACTCGTCAAGGGGGACGGGGTCAGCCCGAGCATCGCGGCCCCGCCAGCTGGCCTGGTCCTCGACTCACCCGGGCTCGACCGCATCCTCCCAAGGCAAACCACAGTTAGCCAGTCCCATCTGGAGATCAGGCCGAGGAGCTGAACTATGCTCCCCAGCTTGACCCCTGGAGGCCTATTCGGCTTGGGAAGCAAGACCTGTCCTCCGAATTGCAAGGACCATGCTGCTCTTCGGATCCGACGGTGCAAGCCCTTGCGAGCTTGGACCACGTGATCCTTCGGCTTCCTGGGGCACCCCGAGGTTGACTGACGCTCCGAAAGTGCACCCCTTTTTTAAATTGTGTCTGGCCGACAGCCCCTCAATCGGTACACAGGAGAATCTGGTCGTCCACGGCCCGACACGAGTGTAACAATGAATCGGCCTTCATAAGTTGATCCCCCAGCAAGGACGGTCGGGGTGAGGCTCAGAGGGGAAGGACGAGATGGCGGCGGCGGGAGCAGCGGCCAGGTCCTTGTCATGCACAGGGGGAGACGACGAGTGACACGCTGAGGCTGGCTCCCCAACTTATGCAATCACCTCCTCCGCCTCGTGAGGCAGCGGATGGCGAGTGTGCATGATCCAGCAGAATGGTTTCCAGCCGCATCAAATCTAGAGGATAGGCCTCAATCTTGTCGGAAACGTGTGCCTCAGAAGAGGCCGCACGCACGCACATCCTCCACGCACATGCTCCGAGCTAGTCCTGGAGAGCCCCGCAAATAGCTGCAAACAGGGTGCGGCACTCTGAGCTCCTGACTCGCCTCCTTTGCTAGCTAATCAGCCGGCTGGTTATCGCTGCGCTGCTGATCGGTCATTCTGACGATCCAGTATGACGGCGGTGGTGGTGAGAGATTGCATGCTGTTTACCTCCAACCCGTCCGGACGGTTACGAGGACCTGCTGCGTCGGCCTGATCATTCAGGCAGTCTGCCGTGCTGGCGGAATCTACATACGATTCAGAGGGACCTTCTATCAACGCGCGTTCGGGTAACATCAAATTGGCGTACCCCTCGTCGTCAATGGCTATTTGGTCGGGGGTCTCGCTCAACGGATCCACATCCCAAATCGAAGAGATCCCGAGGACGGCGCTGAAACTGACACGGGAGGTCGGAGAACGCACCACGCGGACATCCGTCACAAGCGGCAACCCAAATGGCACTAATTTTCAGTGCCACCCGATGAAGTGCAGGTTCAAGCCTTCCTCTGCGCCAGATCTTGGAAGTTGGGCATTGTAGCCACTTGTGGTTAAGCGTGCCGCCGCAACCCTCGCATGCCTGGCAGGTGTCGAGCAACGCGGGACTGGTATGGGACCAGGAGGAGGAAGAGAAGGAGGAGGAGGAGGAAGCTCAATCGGGATGAGAGGGGGGGAAAGATGAGGAGGAGGAGAAGGACAAGGACGAGGAGGAGGAGGAGGAGGAGAAACAAGAAGGCTAAACATGGGAGGAGGAGGAGGAGGAGGAGGAGGAGGAGGAGAAGGAGGAGGAGGAGGAGCGGGACGAGGCGGAGGAGGAGAAGGATATGCGAGGATGGGGAGGGAGGGAGGAGGAGGAGGAGGAGGAGGAGGAGGAGGAGGGAGGAGGAGGAGGAGGAGGAGGAGGGAGGAGGAGGAGGAGCGAGGAGGAGGAGGAGGAGGAGGAGGAGGAGGAGGAGGTGCGAGGAGGGGGTGCGAGGAGGAGGAGGAGGAGGAGGAGGAGGAGGAGGAGGAGGAGGAGGAGGAGGAGGAGGAGGAGGAGGGGGAGGAGCGAGGAGCGAGGAGCGAGGAGGAGGAGGAGGAGGAGGAGGAGGAGGAGGAGAAGAAGGAGGAGAAGGAGGAGGTGCGAGGAGGCGCGAGGATGGGGGAGGGAGGAGGATGGAGGGTTCGCGACCCAGGACGTGGGGACCCGCGGTGGCCCCGACCTGCCGAGGGAGCTGCTGTCGAGGCCAGTCCTCGGGGCGGGGGGGGGAACTTGGTAGGATTGCTCTCTCGGCTCTCTCTCTCTCTCTCTTTCTCTTTCTCTCTCTCTCTCTATCTCTCGTATTTATCCATTCAAATAAATTCGAATTGGCCTTGGCGGGTTTGCGTGGACCCCCGGATCCCCGGGCTCCCCGGGGGCTCCAAAACGGCACCGGAAGGCCCCCGGAGGGGTCCGAAACGGCGTCGGAGCTCCCCAGAAAAACCCAAGACGGCTTACGGAGGCCCCGAGACGACCCAAGACGGCTTTCAGGCGGCCCAAGATGTTCTCCAGACGGCCCCATACGCCCCAAAGACGCCCCCGGACGGCTCCGGGGGGGTCCGAGGGCTCCCCCAGGAGGGCTCCATCAAGCAAAAATGGCCACATTCCCTTCGTAAAATGCACATTTTCAACAGATTCGACATTTTCCTTTACGAAGCGTCCAAGACAGCCCCAGAGGCCTCCAAGATTGTCCAAGACGGCCCCCAAGAGGGCCCAAAGATGGCTCAGACGGCCGCAGGACGGCCCAAGGGGCGCCCAAGACGGCCCAAGAGGACCCCAAGAGGTGCCCAAAAGGGGCCCAAGAGAGCCCAAGATGGCCCCAAGACGGCCCAAGTGGCGCCCAAGGTGGCCCAAGACGGCCCCAAGACGGCCCAAGAGGCGCCATACACGGCCCAAGAGGGCCCCGAGGAGCCCCCAAGAGGCCCAAAAGAGCCCCCATAGAGCTTCCAAACGGCCCCCTAGAGGCTTCAAAACTGCCTCCAAGAGAGAGGGGCGGACGAGAGGGGAGAGGCCCTTCGCAGGCGCAAAAGAACAAGGTTTTACACTCCCGTGGCCCTGGCGCTGCCCGTCTGCGCTCCCTATTTTGCCGCGACGCCGTTCCGACGCTTCCGACGCGGCCCGAGACGGCGCCGCGTTTGACCCGACCCGCTCCCGCGTCCGCCGCGATCCCGACGCATATCTTCCAACGCTGCTCTGGCTTGGTCTCTTGAACTTTTGCCTCTTTCGAAGCTCGAACACTTCGGCCCCCGCTTCGGTGCATTGGGGGCGCTCAGTGGGGGAACAGCACCAGAACAAGCTTCACAGGATCTACGGCAGTAGCTGGCAGCGTCGCACAACCCAGCACTCGCAACCAAACTTCGATCCGCGCAACTCCGTGGATTTTATCCACGGGTCCACACTAGTCTCTCTATATATATATAGAGGTTGTTCTCACTCTCTCTCTCTCTCTATCTCTCTCTTTCTCCTTGTAGCACAGCAGCTGCCGCCGGCTGCCGCCGGCTGCCTCCTCCTCGCCTCCTCGTCCTGCTCATCGTCGTCCTCCTCCTCCTCCTCATCCACTTCCTCCTCCTCCTCCTCCTTCCTCTTCCCTAGTGTGTCCTCCTTCTCCTCCTCCTCCTCCCCCCCCCCGCCCCCTTGTGTCCTCCTGCGTGGCCTGGCCACCCCAGCAGCACAAGACGTCGTTTCTCTGCCGTCCAGGGCACAGAAGCTGCCGCTGGTTGCCCCCAATATTCTTGTTTTGTATCCCGGCCTGGGTCAGGGGCCCCCAGACCCGCAGGTCAGGAGGTAGGTGTTCACAAGTACAGAGGCTACCTCCTTGGTGTCGCTCGGACGTGTGATTTTGTCTCGGCGAGGGCCATCGATGACCATCTTTCTACTTCATCTTGCGTAGAAAAAAGGATGCACTGAACTTAAACATGCACGGGGACTGGACGTCCGAGCGATGGCGAGTCTCTATCTCTCTGTTTCTATAGCCTTTCGCCCACCCCCCCCCCGCACCGTCGCCCTTCCCGACGACAGATCCGCAGGAATACACGGGTCGCTGGCGCGTCACGCCTGCAAAGTCGCGTCAGTGGATACCCCATGGGGAACTGTTTTTTCGCGCCCACTCCCCGTTTCTTTTAGCTGCCCCTCCAGCCCTCAGAGGGGAGGCCGCGCAGGCGCTTGCCCCCTGCCAGCCTGGACCCACGCGTCCGCTCTGTTTTTGATTGTCATATATACGTTTATATAAATATTTATTTATAAGTATTGTATATATACATGCGTATACATGTACATATGTACAAGACTACATTGGCGCTTCGCGCCATGCACCTTGGTCCTTCATGCCTTGCGTGTGGTGGCACTTGGCGCGATCCTCCGTTGCTTCTGAACTTCGGCCGCGTTGCGCCCAGTCCCCATAGCCGTTCGTTATTCGCTTGCGCCCTCGCTTTGCAGGTCCGCGCGCCACTCGGTCGAGTATGCCGGGGTGTGGAGAGACAGCCAACATGCGTGCGATGTTCCGAATCACGGAAACTATAGGAAATGTGCAGAATGCCCTAGACATGTACCGAATCCCAGGTTCACAACCGATTTTCTGGGAATTGGGTTGCGAACCCGGGATTTGAAGCATTTGAGTGTTTTACGTGGGAAGCCGCTGTCCGGAAGACGGCGTGTGAAGTGCTGTCCGGCCTGTTCAGGGGTCCCCTCGGAGCTTTTTGTTGACTTTCTGAACCTGTATTGGGCCGTTCTGGGGCCTTTTTGGTGGGGAGAGGCGAGGGCTCTAGGGGCCTTTTTGAAGCGGTCTAGGGCCCTCCGGGGGAACCTTTTGGATAGGTTTTCCGTCGTCCCGGAGGTCTCTTGGGGCCGTCATGGGGCTCTGTGTGGGGCCTTTGGGGCCGCCATGGGGTCCTCTTGGAGGTCTCGTCAGCCGTCTTGGGGCGGTTTCGGGAGCTTTTGGGGCCATCTTGGACGCGGCGAGGTCGAAGTTACGAGTATGTCAAACATGCGCATTTTCCGAAGGGAAATGAGAAGATGGTTGCCTGTTGTGGGTCGTCTTCGAGGCCTTTGGGGCCGTCCCAGAAGCCTCTTGGGCCATCTTGAGGTCACGTCGGTCACTCTTGGAGCGCTCTTGTGCTGTCTTGGGGGGTCTCTGGGACGTCTCCGATGACCTCCCTGATCGCCCGAGGTGTGCTGGGAAGGCCTGGCAAAACGCCCTGTGAGGCCCGGGGGGCCGCTTCGAGGCCCGTCCGGAGGGTCCCAAAGCCCCAGATCCCGGGAGTCCGGTTTTTTTTGTTGGAGGGGGAGAGGTTTTCCCCCCGCCCGGGCTTGCAAAATGTAGGAAGAGGAATGTATAGTTTTCTCTTTCTCTTTCTCTCTTCCATTCTCTCTCTCTCTCTCTTTCTTTCTTTCGTTGTTGATATTTGTTTGTTCTCTCTCTCTCTCTCTCTTTTTCCGGACCATGTCTGTGGGGCGTCTTTGGCTTCGGAGCTAATGGGAGCTAGCAGGAGGAGGAGGAGGAGCAGGAGGAGGAGGACCATGGTCCACCACCAGGTCGCGCCGCTGCTCTACTGTTTACTCGTCTCCCTGGGCCTGATCAGAGGGTGGTTTGTTTTTGACCTTGTTGCCAGAGGAGGAGGAATATACGTTTTTCTGTGTTTGGGCCCCTCGACTGGCTTCCTCGATCGAGAAGTGAGGATACGACTAAGAGGAAGAGATGAGCGTCTGGGCTCCTCGATGAGCAGGCGAGCGTGACAAGCGTGTGGGCTCCCCGATGATGTGGAGAGGTGAGGAGAAAATGTTCGGGCCTTTCGATCGGCCTCCCCATCCCTTCTCCCGCTGGGGGGAGGAGAAAGAGGAGACCGCATTGATGTGCGAACGTGCTGAGATGCCCACGTACCTTAATTCTTGACACCTCGCGCATCTTCACAGGAATAAGCAGAACCGATTTCCCACTGAGGTGCGCTGATGAGGCAAGCATAGGTGCATGAATCAGAGTACCCCGAATCATTGTACAACCTTGAACCTCTGGGTTGCTTTGGACCTAGTCGCTGAAACGAATCGCGATTCCATGCCGCTAGCGATGAAGCCTGGAATGCGCCGCGCGCGTGCCTGACCTGATCCGATCACGCGAGGCTGCGGAGTGGATGTAGAGGCCGGAGCATGCGAAGGAAAGTATTGGAAGAGAGAGAGAGGGGAGAAAGAGAGAGAGAGGGAAAGAAAGAACAATGTATGTATATATATATATATATATTCATGTTTAAACAAGTGTCATTGTTTGGGCGCTCCGTCAACCGCTTTGTCCAAATTCCTCTATGCTCTTTTCCTTCCTCCTCGTCCTCGCGAATCCGCTTCCCTCCTCTTGTTTCTCATCCGTCTCACATTTTGTTGCTTGACTTGTTCTATCATATATAGGTGTGTGTGTATATATATATAGATTCCCTCCGTCCTTCCCCTCCTCCTCCTCCTCCTCCTCCTCCTCCTCCTCCTCCTCCTCCTCCTCCTCCTCCTAGGTCCCCTTCTATTGCTTCATTTTTATTTCCTCATCCCCTCTCCTCCTGCTCCTCCTCCTCCTTCTGCTCCTCCTTCTCCTTGTCATGACGCCTCGTTGTCCGCCCTCCAGCGATAATTGTACCCTTGGCGACCAAGGGCGCGTCGGGAACCGAATCGTCCGCGAGGCAGTGGGGGGCAGCGGCGGCAGCGCCAGAGAGGGGGGGGGCGCCATCCAGCGCCGATCACCCGCTTGAGACTGGCTCGGTCTTCGCTGGGTTACGACGGCCACATGGGTCGCGAGCGCTGGAGGGGCGCGCCAGCGAGAGGAGGACTCGAGACTGGCTCGGACTTCGCTTGAGGGGCGAGGGCTTGGGTCGCGAGCGCTGGAGGGGCGCTCCGGCGAGAGGAGAAGCAAATTCACGGGGCCGCTGTGCTGCGAGGTTGGCCTCTGAACACGCATGTCGCTCTTTTGCTTGGGCTGACGGGGCGCGGCCCTGGCTTAGCCAGATCGGCCCAGCGGCCGCTCTTCCTAGAGGAAGGAGTTGCTCTTCTAGCTTAGGGCCGCCAGGTGATCTGGCACTGAGGCTGCGCGGGCGGGCGCGTGTGCCACCGCGTCCAGGGACGGGTCAACCGCGGCCACCGAGCGTGAGCCCCGAGTGAACGGAACCAGTTCCCTCTCGTCTTCCAATTCGTCGTCGTCCTCATCCTGTTGATGCATCCTCTCTTGGTGCTGTTCCTCTTCCTCCCTGCTCATGGCCCTTTCCTCCTCTCTCCCTCGTCCCTCATCCCCATCCTTCTTCCATCCCTCCCCCGTGTTCTGCCCTCCCTCCTCACATCCTTCAACTTCTCCCCATCCTCGTCCCACCCATCGTCTCTCCTCTCTCGTACCTCCTCCCACATCCACCCCATCTCAACCCTGTCATTGTCGTCATCCTCCCCTGCTCATCCAATGTCTGCTCCCCCTCCTCCTCCATATCATTCTCCTCTCTCCTCTTCCCTCCTCGGCACTCTCCTTTTCCATTTGCATGCCCATCCCCTCCTTCCCCTCCTCCTCCTCCTCCTTCTCCTCCTCCTCCTCCTGCTCCTCCTCCTCCTCTCTACCCTTCCCAATTGACCTGCTCATTCTCATTCCATCGTCCTCCCGATGCTTCTCCCGCTCCTCTTCCGACGAGTTCACTCTCCTTCTCGTCCCTCCCCTTCATTCCCCCATCCCCCCAGCCCCCCTCCTCCCTCCCTCCTTCCCCCTCCTCCTCCCCCTCCTCCCCCTCCTACCCCACCTCCTCCTCCCACCTTCCTCGTCGTCGTCCTTCCCCCCCCTGCATAGGGGGAGTATGCGGCTGCCTCTGGCTGGCCTTGGGGTGTTGCTGCTTGTCATTCTGCGCTTCGTCACGAACGTGCGGCAAAGACGGTGGGCGCTATGTTTGGTGTGCAGGCCCTGCGGGTTGAGGATGCAGAATGAGGAGGAGAAGGAGGAAGAGGAGGAAGAGGTCGAGGAGAACAATGAGAGGGAGGAGGATAGAGGAAAGAGGAAAGCAGAGAGGATGGGGGGATGTCGGGAGGGGGAGAGGTGGAGGAGATGGGGAGGGGAAGGAGGAAGAGGCGGCGGATGAGGGGGGAGGAGCACGAGGGCCAGAGAAATGCCAGCATAAGCACTGATGCTGCAACACACTTTTCTGTCCCAAGCACCTCCATCATGAGTCAATGCAAGCACTGTATCGTTTCACTGCGGTCATCCCCCCGAGGGAAGGTGAGGGGCCCATGGACCATGGACCCGCATGTTGAGACCCATGAGCTTCTTTGAATCCAAATCACGGATCAGATACGATTCGAACGCCTACCTTGTGTTAGTAAGCGGGGGGGGGGCCCGACGGGGGCCAACGTCAACCTGTCCTCGCGCGTGGGCTGGGGGTCTGGTTTTTGCGGCGGGTGGCGTGGGCCAGCTCGGACGACGTCGTGCGGCAATGTTTGCCCGCGACGGTGGACGATTTGGGGTTGTCGGGGTGGTATTCCCCCCAAGCTTATTACCAAACGCAGAGTATGCAGAGCACGGTGATGAAGAGGAGACCCCATCCATCCTTGCAGCTGCCGAGGTTTTCCAATTTCATAAACACAGGGCCGAACCACTTTCCATGCGAAGGCTTAATGTTGGCAAGGACCCGCCGTCCATCCTTGAAGCCGCAGGAGGCTCCCAGCTTAAACCGCCCAGCTGTGCAAGGAGTCTCCGCGCGAGACCCGGAAGGGACCGCCCTCCGCCAATTGAGATGTGGAAGAAGACGAGCTCCATGGCCATGGGGTTCACGAGTTTCCGCACAGGCGGATCTGTTTCAAGGCACACACGCACTTTGGGGGGGGCGGTGAGCCCGCCTGGGCTGCTCAGAGCCGCA
>CAUYUJ010015282.1:848150-878150 GCA_963575745.1 Prorocentrum cordatum
TAGTCGTAGTAGACGTAGTAGTCGTTGTATTCGTAGTAGTAGTAGTAGTAGTAGTAGTAGCAGCAGCAGTAGCAGTAGTAGTAGTAGTAGTAGTAGTAGTAGTAGTAGCAGTCGTAGTCGTAAGGGTAGTAGTCGTAGTAGCCGCAGTAGTAGTAACAGCAGCAGAAGTAGTAGTAATAGTAGCAGTAGTAGTAGTCGTAGCAGTAGTAGTCGTAGTAGCAGTAGTAGTAGTAGTAGCAGATGTGCAAGTAGGTCGTGGCAGTAGTTGTAGTAATGGTAACCACACGGTTAGTTGTAGTCGTCGTCGTAGTAGTTGTATTATTATTAGTAGTGGGAGTAGTAATCGTCATAGTCGTAGTAGTAGTAGTAGTAGTAGTAGTAGTAGTAGTAGTAGTAGTAGTAGTAGTAGTAGTAGTAGTAGTAGTAGTAGTAGTAGTAGTAGTAGTAGTAGTAGTAGTAGTAGTAGTAGTAGTAGTAGTAGTAGTAGTAGTAGTAGTAGTAGTAGTAGTAGTAGTAGTAGTAGTAGTAGTAGTAGTAGTAGTAGTAGTAGTAGTAGTAGTAGTAGTAGTAGTAGTAGTAGTAGTAGTAGTAGTAGTAGTAGTAGTAGTAGTAGTAGTAGTAGTAGTAGTAGTAGTAGTAGTAGTAGTAGTCGTAGTAGTAGCAGTAGTCGTAGGAGTAGTAGTAGTAGTAGTAGTAGTAGTAGTAGTAGTAGTAGTGGTAGTGGTAGTAGTAGTAGTAGTAGTAGTAGTAGTAGTAGTAGTAGTAGTAGTAGTAGTAGTAGTAGTAGTAGTAGTAGTAGTAGTAGTAGTAGTAGTAGTAGTAGTAGTAGTAGTAGTAGTAGTAGTAGTCGTAGTAGTAGTAGTAGTAGTAGTAGTAGTAGTAGTACTAGTAGTAGTAGTAGTAGTAGTAGTAGTAGTAGTAGTAGTAGTAGTAGTAGTAGTAGTAGTTATCGTAGTAGTAGCAGTGGTAGTACTAGTCGTAGCAGTCGCCGTTCTGTCCGTAGTCGTAGTCGTAGTCGTAGTGATAGTTGCCGTCGTATTCGCAGTCTTAGAGGCAAAATGAGTAGGGTTCAACGTTCTGCCCAACGGCTTTTGGAGGAGTGGCGAAGGGTTCGGGTTTGGTCTCGGAGGCCAGCTCCGAAACAATCATAGTAGCATTAAACATACGAGGTGCCATCTCCTCAACAAAGCTACTGCATGATGACTGCACTTGCGCCCACGGGCGGGCACCAGGCGGGCACTGGGCGAATGGCACGTTCCCAAAACGAGGCGCCCATGAGGCGGTCAGGGGCGGGCACCAGGCCAAAACCAGGAGCACCCATTCAGTTGCTCAGGAGAACCAGGAAGAACCATTACAGTGCAAGCGTGTTGTAGTAAATACAGATACACACACATCAAGCCCGCTTCCTCGAATCTAATTTTTACGAGCATTACGGTCGTTTCTATACAAAGCGGCGACCAGGAATTAGGTGCTTTTCTTGCAGGCCTGACGCTCAGGAACCTCTGGCCGGACGTGGGCATCCGTATGGAACATCACATGGAGGCCCTCAAGGACACCTTCGTTGCCTGGTTCTTCGCTTCCATCGGTCTAGTCGTGAACCCGATGTTCCTGTGGGACAACCTGCTGGCGGTGCTCACAGTCGTCATGATTATATTCGTGCTCAAACTTGTCACCGGGTTCCTTCCTCTCTGGCTGGTCTCCGGCTCCTGCCTGAGCCACGCCAGTGTGTTGGCGGCTCTGCGCACCTCGTGGATCCTCGCGCACGTAAGCGAGTTCGGCTTCGTTCTGGCCTCGAAATGTTACGGTTGGGGCGTTTTCTCCCGGCACTCTGGGCGGAACACGGGAAGAAAACTATGTGGATTGTTCGGGACGGTCGTTCGGGGAAAACCCGCCGACCTCGATATGAGCACGTTGGCTGGGGTTGTGGTTGATTTGGCCGTCCTGGGGCGTCAGATAGACCACAACCAGTACCAAGCTGGATCCAGTGGTCTGACGACAGTTGGCATGCGCAAGATATTCCCCAGGGTGTGTCCTCGATGTGTCTGTGGTCGCTTGCTGTCCCCGTAGGCACGTCTACCTGCTCCTGGTGGGCGCCAACGCTGTCTCCCTCTGCCTGGCCCCCTGGCAGTTCCGGGCGCGCGAGTGCCTGCTGCCGCAGGACCAGGGCGGATCGCCGGTACGAGGAGGCGGCCCGCGGCACCCGAGTCCGAGGACGATCGGCGTCCGCAGAGCATCCTCGGGCTCAGAGAGATGAGGATAGGGAGAGAGGGAAAGTGCCCACCACCACGGACCTCAGCAGCCCACCTCCGGGCCCAAACGATCGGTGCCCTTCCTGTCGGCCCTCGGGCCGCCTGGCGAGGCCACGTCCACGAGGACTGGGGCCCAGCCGAGACATTGTGCGCCATGGTCTTGTCTCGTGACGTGGGCCTCTCCAGGCCTCCCGGCCCCATCCCAGGGTACGGGTGTTCCATCCTGGGTCGTCGGTCTCTGGAGGGCCCGAAGCGGGCTTCTTGAGATCCAAATCTCGGGTGCACGCCAGTCGTGGTGATCTGCTCGTGCCAGCAGAGGTGTGGGGTGTGGGGATGGGGCCCGCGTCCAGAGAAGGAGTGCAGCGACACCGTCACCTGCGGGCCACCTCCAGCGAGAGGGTCCGTGAGGCCTCCCCCCACCCAGCTGGAGACTGGAGCTTTCTCGACGGGCTACGCCGCGAAACAGAGAGACCTCACCGCCAGGAGGGCTCCCTGCCTCCTCGCGACGGTGGTGGCTGCGCTGCTCCCCCCGAGCGGGTGCGGGCGGCTGTCGCGCCGCTCTCCGCCCCGCGAGGAGCGCCGGCCGCGACAGCCGCGCAGCGGCAGCCTGCCCCCGCAGGGCGGCCGTGGCGGCCGCGGCCTCCCCCCAAGCCAGGGGGGGGCGGCGGGCGGCGCCGTGGCCGCTCCCCACAGCGGCGGGGGCACGCCCGCGGACGTCTGCGCAGGAGGCGCGGCGGGTCCTCTCTGACCGCCTCGTGCCCTCCGCAGTCCCCGGGCCCTCGTCGCTCCGCCCGCCGTCGCTCCGCCCTGGGCGTCCTACGCCAGTCCTGGTCTGCCTCCGCTCTCCTCCTCCTCTCTCCTCCTCCTCCTCCTCCTCCTCCTCCTCCTCCTCCTCCTCCTCCACCTTTGCCACCCTCTCCTCCTCTGAACCGTGGCCCCCACGCTACTAGTGCTCCTTCTCCTCCTCCTCCTCCTCCTCCTCCTCCTCCTCCTCCTCCTCCTCCTCCTCCTCCTCTGCCACCCTCTCCTTCACCAGCATCGTCTTCCTCTTCCTGCCCCCGTGCCGCACACATCTGCCGGTTCAAATACACTCGAGTTTTCTCCATTGTTTGAGATTTCAGCCCAGATCCCATATCATCACTGTGTTCATGTGGTTTGTAACTCGTGCAGAGGAGTGGTCGATCGTCACCGTCATCGTCAGCACCGATCTTCCTTCGACTCCACCATCCTCGTCGTCTCTTTTTTTGTTTGTTCTTTTTCAAGTTCATCCTCTCCCATCCGATATCCTTCTCCTCCTCCTGTCCTCATGATCCTCCTCGTTCCTCCTCCTTCTCCTCATTGGCCTTTTCATCTTCCTCCTATGCTGTCCTCCTCGCGTCCTCATTTGTCTTCCTTCTGCCTCTTATCTCCTTCCACTTCGTTTCGTCTATGTCGTTGTCATCCTCGATCCTGCTCCATCTTCGCTACCCCTTGCCGCTCTTGTTCCTCCTCCCATCCCATCCCTTTCCTTCATCGTCCGTCTGCTCCCTTTCCTTCTCAATTATACGCATCCCCCTTCCCCCCCCTTCTCCTCCATCAGTCATCTCTCCTTGTCTTTTTTTGTTTCTCTCCCTCTCTCTCTTTCTCTCTCCGCCCGCCTCCCTCCTCTTCCACTTCCCCGTCTCCCATCATTTCCCTCCTCGTCCTCCTCCTCTTCCTCCTCCTCGCCTGGCCTGAACCCCAGCGATCTTACACCTTCTTGCCGAAGGGCACGACCCAAGATGGTCTCAACGACCTCGTGGACTGCATTCGCTAGCCGCACCACGCGCGGCCACTGGGCCCATCAAGATGCAAAAGCGATCGCCTCGGCCGCGAAGTGGAACTGAGTCCTCCACTGGTCTGGCACATGAGGGGCTTAAATCGTAATGGAACACTCCAACACTTGAAACAGAGCCTACAAGTTTCGCATCCGTGGACCCACATGCCGACCTGGAGCACCCCGTGCGTATCAGGTTTGATGTTGCATCGGCTGCTCCGTGCCTGAATCGTTGGCTAACGTTGGAGATGGTGGAGCGCTTTTCCCGCTTGGCTACCGAGTCGCAACCACCAGTCAGCTTTCGCTCATGATGGGCTATGTCAAGGTAGTTGGTCAACGGGAGGTAGCCCTGCCGATCCCGTCATGGGTAGTGCAGGGGTGATCCTGGCTCTGTGGGCTTTTGGACTCCATTCTTTGTTCCGCCTCCCCTCGCGGGAGCTCCCCGATTTCCTGCTTGGGTTTGCCGGAGCGTGCGTGGGTGACATCGGTACAGAGTTCCGTTCGTTGGTCCTTGGGTCTTGAGTCTTCAGGCTCAATGTTGCGCGTTTCCAGTGAGTTGAAGTATGTACTCGTTCCTCTTTGGTCTGTTTTGGCGGCAACTCTTGAGTTTCATTTCCGTCTGGAGCTCCGCCAAGGGCCCTAATTTTGCGATTTCCAGGTTGCCCCGAGAACCAAGGTGGTGCCAGGGGCCACCTTCGCATTTGTGGGTAAAGGAAGGGCAGCCCCATTCGAGAAATGGTGTAGTCGTTACATGGGGATCGGGGAGTTTCAGTTATCTGCAAGGGTGGTCGCGCAACTGCATAAATCCACCGTGATGTCTTGCTTGTCGTATGTCGTGCAATGCTATCCACTCAGCACGTGCCTGCGTGACCACAAGACGTCGCATATCCAGCCTAACTCGTTTTCTCTGTCAGAGTTCCTTTCGTTTTCTGCCTCGCCGCCCACCTCGATGCCGTCCTCCGTGACCACTGTTTCCCTCGCACGCCTCGCTCATACTCAATTCCTTTGGGCGCCTTGTGTTTCGTAGGCTCCGCGAGGCCGCCGTGCCCGCAACGTCGCCAGCGTTTGCCGGCGCGCGAGCAGGCGTTGCTCCTCCTCGGGGGCCTGCGCTGTGCTAGGTGCGGGAAGCTGGATTCGCCTCCTTGGCTGCGCGCCGCATCGCGCAGCTGCCGAAGGTTCCCGACTTAGTCGGCACCGTGCTGGAGCGCCAGCAGCCGCGCCGTTTCGCTTGTTGTCCGCGGATCAAAACTGGCAACGTCGCCAGGCCGTAGTGCAGTACTGTAAGCAGACACGGTCCGCCGTGGGTGTCGCGCCGGCCGGCCCCTCTCGGCCTCCCAGTTCCATCTCGCCCGATGCTTTGACCGAGGTGCCGTTCGTGACGCGGTCGCTGGTGAGCGGCGGCTCAAAATTCAAGGTCCACGGCTGGTCCAGATAGGCTCGAGGTTACAACCGGGCGTCGCCTGCGGTCGTGGCTCGTTCGCCCTGCACCAGGCAGGCGTCGGGAGCTCTGGAGACTGGTGCGAGAAATCCTCCCCCGGGCCCTCTAGCCGTGCGCTGGCCGTGCCTAAAGTGGACCGCTGGGAGCTTGACCGCCGCGGATCGAATGCACATCACAGACTTTCTGGCCTTGCGCTTTCGACTGCGGTCGCCCCAGTAGCATATGAAGCTGTGCCCTGGAATTGTCGTCCCACGCGTCCTATATTCTGCCTCAGCCTCGGTATCCCTGTCTACTATCCCCTCGCTGGCATCGCGAAACAGGGCGCGATTTCGGCTACGACCTGCAGCTTCTACAGCAACCACCTAGCGATTTTACCGTGCCCCGAAACAAACATGTCAGGTTTCAGTTGTGCTCTGGCAATTCGGTGCGGCGAAAGCTGTACAAGCCAAGCTGCCCAAATGTTCTTATGTACTTCCTCCTCCGCCTAACGCAGCACTGCCGCACAGGCGGATGAAACCCACTGCTCGGCATTGAATGTCGTGATGTGTCGACCCTCTCTTCGTACAGGCGCTCATCCTGATCCGGATTCTTTTGTTCCTCTCCTAATCCTCCTTGCTCTTCTCCCGTCCTCCTTCTCGTTTTGCGCCGTCATTTCTTTTGTCCCCCCTGCTCGTCCTAGTCCTCCCGCTCTTCCTTTTTATGCCGAACCACGCCGTGGAACCTTCTGCTTAAATGCGCGCAAGCAGCGGGCAAATGCCCGTGCGACCAACGCTCATTACAGCATGACTCCCGCAGCGAGCAACCATTGCTCTTCTTCCTCACCTTGCTCGTTTCCTTTCCCCGTTTCTTTCCACCACATAAATCATCCTACTCCCTCGCCTCATCCAGCCCTCATCCCTCCTACGCCCCTTTCCCCTAGACTTCCTTTGCCTGTCATGTGTCCACTTTCATGCTCCCTCCTTCCTCCCGTTTTTTTTTCTTTGGAAGCAGAGCTCAAGTCGCCACCCAAAGCACGCACGGCTTGGTAATTTGGGTTCCTGGCTCCTCCTCCTCCTCGCTCTCCTTTCCCCCTCGTCCCTATTCGTTCACTAACTTCCCTCATGCTCCCCCCCATCTCTCCTCTCTTTTCCTCCCTGCCTCCTTCATCCCTCGTCGTCGCCTCCTCCATGCTGTCTTTGGACCCCGCCTAAGCGGCCGAGCTGGCCCCTCGAATCTACTCTGAGTGCACACCTGCACAGCCACGTACTTCTGTGACTGACTGTCGTGTAAATGCGCTTGTTTGCTCAAGGCCTTCGTGTTACAGCTGCTGCCTTCTGTTCCTGGCATGTCATTGGGCGTTTTTTGAGGTCGACTTCTGCGTTCGCTCGGCCAGACGCGGTGAGCGGGGAGGAGGACGAGGTAGAGGACGAGAGGCGGGGTGACTGGGGCAGGGACGAGGAGTGCCTGCTGCCTCTGGAGGCTTCCGACAGCGCTTCCAGCATGCTCTTGCGCTCGCTCGGGCCGATGCGGTGAGGCGGAGAGTCCGGGGAGGCAGACGACGAGAGGCGGACGAGGGAGGGGGGAGGGCGAGGGGTAGCATCGGCCCGTGTGCTCGCCAGGCACTTTTCGCATCCAGAGGCAGCAAGCCCAGTAGCGAGGTTGTAGAAACGACGGCCCCAGCAAGGACCAAGTTCAAGCTCGTCTGGATGGAGTGGGAGGGGGCTGCCTGCTGCCTCTCTGGGGGGCTGCCAGCAGTGCTGCCGACAGGCTCCCCGTGCGGCACGGGGCGCCCTCGCTCTCGTGACGGCGGCGGGGCATCTCGGGCGGCGACGCCCGCGACATCCGCGGGCGCCACCGCCACCGCGGCGGCGTCTGCGACCGCCGCTCGGGACCGGGCGGCCAGAAACGGCGCGGAGCACCTCCTCATCTCCGCAGAAGTCTCCTCGCAACCACCGAGGCTGACCAGCAGTGATTGCCTCGTTTTCGGACGCTGCACGCCACCACGACCCCGGCCGCTGCCGCTGCCAGAACGGCCGGACATTAGGCAGAAGAACATCCTTCAAAAACATGACACCCTCCGCCGGCCAAACTGAAAAACATTGGAGGGTACCCCCCCAGGATGCACAAGCACATTCAACAACACCGCAGCCACCTGGGCCATCCTTGGCCCCAGGACTTCTTGGGAGGGCGTGTGCGCCGTGCCCAGGCCCACGGTGGGCCCTGGCCAGGCGGTGTGGTGGTGGCGTGTGGTTTCATTCTGCGTGTCTTGCCCTCCTCGCGCTACGTCGCAGAAGGACGCCAGCTTTGCACCAACGCCAGGGCTGGCCAGGCCCGTCCTTGACCCTTGCGCAGTGATCTCTTGGCCGTGGCGTGGCGCGCAGGGGAAAACTACACAGATCGCGGGTCCAGGACGGGCCGGGCTGGATTTGGTGTTGGTGTATAGCTTCTCAGACCAGTTCCTCCTGTTACGTATGCGAAGCCATTTGGGCTTAGATGTGCTTCGCAACACTTCTTGCGAGTCCACGAACTATCCGTTGTCGCGAGTGTTGTTTGAGTCTGCTCCAACATGATTGAGCCTCTCTTCGCGATGCTGGTTCAGTGGACGCGTAACGTAGCCCAACGGCGCTCACACTGGAGAGAGGCTCGATCTCGTCTGGTGGAGTGGCCCAGCGCCCCGGGCAGGCGATGCTGGTAGAATATCCGTGGGGCAGCATTTGCTCAGAGGGTGCACCGACGCCAGAGATGGAGGATGCATCTGCTGACCATGGGGATAGCGCACACGCGACTGCCGACTGGCAGTTCGAGTATGCATTATTCAAGAGGCAGTGAGAAGCTACACGCAGATAAATAGAGTGAGAGGGAGAGAGGGAGAGAGGAAGAGAGAGATGATGTCAGCCGCCAGCAAATATGGGTGTGAGTGTCCTTGCAGTGTTCGGCTCACGACGTTGTGACTTCTTGGCGGCTTCCCTGCTTCTCCCTGATCTGCTCCTTCTCATTCTCTTCTCATTGCTCCTCATTCCACCATCCTTCCTCATTTCCGCTTCCTCACCGCCGCTGCCGTTGTCGTCGCCATTTGCGTCAGTGGCCTTGATTAGTGGGTGGCGGCGGCAGTGTCAGTGCTGCAATGTGGAAAGGCAGCGAGGCATGAGCGAAGAGTGTCCAAAATTCGGCAGGTTTTTGGGTCGTCGCTGCGTCGTTACGCCCTTCGAGGCCGCTTGCGGCCTGTCGATTGCGGTCGGTGTCGATTTCATTGTCGGTTCTGCCATTTTCCAGGTTGTGTTGTCTCGGTCGACCGCCATTGGAACCCTGGAGGACGTGGGGTGCATTGTGGACGGAGAGCTCTGTCTCGCTGGCGCGTAAATGCTCCTCGTTTGCGTCGTAATCTGCATCGTTGTCGTCGTCGCTGTCGTGGTGCATGTTTCTCTGCTCGGGGCTCCGTGCCCCCGAGGAGGAAGAGAAATAGTAGGTAGTGGAGGAGGTTGAGGAATGCGAGTGCAAGGGGGAAGATCAGGAGGCTGAGAATGACGAGGAAAGGAGGAAGTTGAGGAGGAGGAGGAGTGAGGAGGATTAGCAGGAAGATGCCGGGTCGCAATGAGGAAGGATGATTGTGACGCAGGACGACGGATGAGGCTGGCGGATAGCGGACGGGTACGGATGTAGGACAGAGGAGGGAGGAGGAGGGAGGGAAGCGGATGAGGGGATGAGGATCAGCAGGAGTAGGAACAGAAAAGTGAAGGATGAGGAGGAGGGGGAGGAGAATAAAGAGGGGGACAGGGGGGGGGGGGGAGAACCTCGAGGAGTGGGAGAAGGGAGGTTGAAGAGTAGACTGGAGAGGGAAGGGGCTGCCCAGTTTAGGAGATGCTGTATGCGAGCGACAATTGACGCTTCGCGTATCCCCACCACGTCTGTGCCCCAGTCAGCCCGATAGACACGCCCTCTGGACTCTTCCTTGCGGGCCGCTGATCAAAAAAGTATTCCCACCACTGTGTAGCTAATTAGCCTCGCCTGCTGGCCCAGACGACGCCTTCCGCTCCCTGTCCGCCGCCTCGGAGCCGCCGACCAAAAAGTATCCCCACCAGTTGACCATATCAGCGTCAGTTTCCACGGCGTGGGGAGACATCTGGTGTGGGACCGCGCTTGAGCTCATGGGCAGCGCCACGCGGCAGTCTGGGGTGGCTGGCCACTTCAGCCTCACTTCAGCAGGACCCCCCTCTGGCAGGCAGCTCAGGCGTCTCCACCACCAATGTGCCGACCCCCAACACCCGACGGAGGTGCTGCGTGCTCGCGGACCTCTTCGCTTCAGGGCCTGGCAGCATAGTTGCGCCTTGGGCGGCCGCTGGCATCTCGGCACTGGGAGATGAGTTTCTGAGGGTCGGGCGCTGAGTGGTTCAGCCTACAACGCCTGTACAGCCTTTGGTTTTCCCTCGCGCCCTGTCTCGGACGCCAGCAGGCCTCTTCGCTTAGGTCTCGGCCACTCGGTGCGCCTTGGGCTGCCGCTGGCTCCCCCCCGCCGTGTGTGGGATTTCTGAGGACCGGGCGCTGTGTGGTTCAGCCTGCAACGCCTGTGCAGCCTTTGGTCTTCCCCCGCGCACTATCTCGGTTACCCCGCACAGCCGGTCGGCTTGTGCAGGTCGGCATGGAGTCTGGCGTCGCCCCGGCGACTCACTCCAGTGCCTCCGCACATTCTTCCCGGCAGCCCGTTTACTTCGGTTCACGTCGCTGCGCCTATGTGCGTTTGCTTGTGAATTTAGTTCGTTTTGTTCTGTGCATGTGCAACTGCGAGTTTGTCTTGCGGGTGCGAACTTGTCCGCCGACGCTGGCGGCTCTGTTCGCAAATTCGCTTCTTTCCGCCACCCGGACGCCGCTTTCGCTCCTAGACCGTCGCCTGGGAGCCGCCGACCAAAAAAAATATCCCCACCAATTCGCAGTATCCCCAGTTCGCGGCATGGTACTTGCACTGTGTTGCACAGGCGTCCCAGCGTGCAGTTCCTAATTCCACCGCTGGCACCCCTGCCTCAGGAATGCAAGATGCATCAGCTTCCCTGGGCGTTGCAGACCAGCCATCCAGTTCCACCAGCCTCTGCTGCATTTCAGCTGCCGCTTCTGAGTGATGGCCCGGCCGGCTTGCGTGTCGCTTAGTAGCTATTTAGGCTGGCCCGTGCCCCGGACCCCCTCTCGCCGCGTGCCCTCTGCTGCGCGGCCGCGACAAAAAAAATATCCCCACCAGTTCTGAGTTCGTGGCCCGGTACCAGGCCCGTGTTGGGTCAACCTGACGCCACTTCACGCACTGGTTCGTGGTGCCCCGCGCCATTTTGGCTGCGTCGCGGCTCCGCTGCTTCCCGCACTCGTGCGTTCTGCTGCCTCGGGACCTTTCGGCTACGGCCACCCTGGGAGTTGCAGCCTGCCAGCGCTTCCGCCTCCTGGCGTTCATTCTTTGACCGACGGTCCTTCGGGCCACCCTGGTACTCACGCTCACGCAGTCGTCCGGGGCTTCGCTCTTGTAATTTTCAATTCCACCTCGACTGGCGGTCCTTTGGCTGCGGCCACCTTGGTGCTCACGCAGTTGTCCGGGGTTCGGGCCCATGCATTAATTCCTCGGCTTCCGACCCGGGTCGTCGTTTGTCCCGACTTCCTGGTGTTTCCGACGCCATGCATATTTGCACGCTGGCAGTTCGACTCAGTCTCAGTTGCCCTTGCCACCCGCCGGTCCGCCGCTGGGTTGCCGCGCGAGGCCTCGGTTAGCCGCGTTTGGCGTGGCCTGTCTCCGCTGTTTTCGCCTAGTTCGTCGCCGCGTAGCCCGCTTTGACGTGACTCGCCGCCGGCGCGCTCGCCCGCGGCCGCTGACTAAAAAGGTATCCCCTCCAGTCTTGTCGTAGCCCTGGCCAACTCTGCTGACGCTGCTGGCGCCTTCGCCGCGGCCGAGACGAAAAAGTACCCCCACCAGTCCATCAAGAAACTATGCACAGGCGAGCTGTCTGGAGAAGGGGTCAGAGAGGCACAGAATGAAACAACAAAGCTAACGATTGTGCAATTAGAGATTTGTTGGAGCATATTGGAAACCTGCGGTAGCTGAGTCGGAGCTTTCTTGCAGTTCTTTCCTGTTTTTGGGATGTCCTTTCTTGGGGCTCTGGTCCGGCCCTCTTGGAGCTTAAGGACCATCGTGAATCACTGAAGGCCATGGATCACAATGGGGGCGGTCCTCAACTAGGCCGCCACCCCGTCGGAGCAAAACAAGCCGCATATAGGTGGCCTATTGGAGCGCGAAGGCCGAGTTTGCATTTAGGGGCCCCTCGAGGGGCTCTCTGGGTACTCCTAGAACTCAGGTCAGGCCTCATAAGCCCACCGGATAGCGAACAGGCGAGAAGGCAAACAGCATGGAAACGCTTCAGGGCGTTTGAAGGTTCGCTTCCCATGGGGGTATCCTTGGGAGGCTCAGTGGTCATTTGTAGCCGTCCGTGGCCATTTTGGCCCAAGCCGTTCAGACGTCGATGCGCCGCCGCCCTCCTTGCGAGGCCCCACGTGGTGCGCGCGCTCGCGGCACGCGTCCCCGCCTGACCAGCCGCGTAGGCATGGGCTCGGGCAGCTCCGCCTCGAAGAACAGGGGGGCTCCTCAATGGCGGTCCGCCGGCCGGCGGACGCCCTCGTTGCTTGGCGGGTGGAATCGCCTTCCAGCTCTCGAGAGCTGGATCTCAGCAGGTCGGTGTCCTCTGCCGGCGAGTTCGGGCGCAACGTATGCCAGATAAGCGGGGAGGGGCGGGGAATGCGCGCCTGGATGCCAGCGGGTCGTTCTGCGCGGCCTGCCAGCTCATCACCGACCACCCGACGGTTTCGACCAGGAGATCGCGGAGCTTGTCCGTCGACATCTGTGAAAAGAGCGAGGACGAGCTCTCGAAGCGTTGAGACGGCCCTTTTCGCAACTCCGCGTCAGCTTCGGGCACCATGGCCACCGCTTGCTGCCTACCGCCTACGGCCGACTCATGTTCGATTCCCCACTGATTGTTGTTTGCCTACTGGTCTGGCACTGGGGGCCAGATGGATTGGGGAGGGGGGAGGCGACGAGGAAGACGACAACCAGGAGGAGGAGCCATACACAGGCTGCACTGGTGGCGCGACTATAGATGTTTTCATCGATGTGTTCCAGGTTTCGGGCTTCAGGCAGCCCCAGCGTGGCCGCCTGGCGCGGGCCCTGGAGGCGCACCGCAGCGGTAAAGTGCCGCAACCGCAGGGGGGGGAGGGGGGGCGGAGGCGGAGGAGCAGCAGCTTGTTCATGAACAGGCAGGGATGGGTCCACACGAGCTGCACCGCATTGTCGCCTGTTTCTCCTCGAGCCGCGACAGTTAGCGACCTGACAGGCCGCAGTCAGTGTTCAGCGGGCACGGGGGGATTCAGCGTGGCTTCCGGTGTGATGGTGGAGTGTTTGCAGTGGCTCCCCGGACCCCCTCTCCTCGGCGCAGGCGGTGGCTCCCGTGCTGATCCTGCAGCATCTCCGAGCAAGGGGTCTTATCAGGACACCCACGAGATAATGTTCGGAAGGTGCAGTTGCCGAGGAGCGGCACGGGCAGCCCTTCTTGGTCGCAGCTCGCAGGTGCTAGTCATGATCATGGTTTCACCGAGCCCACGCTCCTCCGCAGACGGCTTCATTTTCGTGGTCACATCGCCAGAAAGCCAGGTGACAACGCTGTGCGGTGCGCAGAGCTCCAGCCCTCTTCCTCCCTCCTCCCTCCTCCCACCCAGAGAAAGCGAGGGCGCCCACGAGGAACGTGGCCCTGCGAAGTTTACAGGCACGCCTGCGAAGCAGCTGGGGGTATGGAGGCCCGTCCGGCGCTGTGACAGGACACCATTCCTTCGGCCACGGCGTGGCGGGTCGCTGGTCGCAGTCGTGTGGGATATCACATGATAGTGGCTATGGGCTGTGTGCTCATGTGCATTTCGTACTCGCAGCATTCTGCGTGCACCCCAGTCCGCCCACAGGGCCAGGCAGCCGCTCGCGTTTGGGAAGAGGCCGAAGGTCTTGTGGGGGCGTTGCTGGGAGCGTGGCAGGAGGGTTCCGGCGCGATTTTTGCAGGGCCGGTGGTCCCAGAAAAAAACAGGCTCCCAGAGCCCCCCCAAGAAACAAACAGCATTGGGTTTCCGTTTGCCCTTGTATGATCATCGTGAATTTATGATTCCGGTCCCGAGGGCGCCCACCACGGGCTGCTCTGCCCGCCTGCCTGCCGACGCCAGGGCTGACCTTTGTTCCAATAGAGGGGTGACGCTTCATCCAGAAGCAAACAGGGAAGAATCAACACAAAACAGCTGTCATGCGTAGCTGTCTTGAGGCGGTCTTGGTGCCTCTTGAAGGCATGCTGTGCCATCTTGGGCTCGATAGCGCATCGCGAGCGGGAGGGGCGGCGTCCAGACCGTCTTCCCCTAACAGGGCGGGTGGGCCCCTCCAGTCCCCGGCGTGCGGCAGGACCAATGTCCAATGTGGGATGGATCTTGTCTTGGTCTGGCAGGCGGTCTCCAAGACGGTCCAAGACGGCAAGGCGAGACACAACAGGACAAGACGAGACGAGACAAGATAAGCTCAGACAGCTCCCAAGTCGTCCCAAGACGGCCCCAAGACGCCCCAAATACGGCCCGAGACGCGCCCACGACGGCCCGCAAGAGGCCCCCAAGAGGCAAGCACCATTGATGGTCTTACGGGTCTTCGGGGACGTCACAGACGGGCCGAGAGGCCCCCAGCATCACACACTTACACACACACACACACACACACACTTACACACACACACACACACACACGAGGCTCAACATGTGTTCCAGGGCCCAAGCGGCCCCAGAGGCCCCAAGGTGGCCCCAAGAGAGGCCCAAGAGAGCCCCAAGAGGTCGGCAAGCCCCTCCACATTTCGAAAATACCACCATTGTCCAGCGCCCTTGGCGCCAGATGGCCCCAAGAGTCTCCTCAGATGCTCCCGACAGCCCTCCAAGATGCTTTCCAGAGGCCCCGAGGAGGGCCCCCAATGGGCCCCAGGAGACTTCGCTGGGTGGAGCGGGGCGGAAGGGTGGAAACACTACTTGGCCAACCGCTCAGAAACCTACGCCCGGAGGGCTGGCGTGAGCAGGCAGAGGGGGAGAGAGAGAGAGGATGTGGAAGTAGGAGGGAGGAAGAGAGGGAGCAGGGGAGCACCGGGGGAGAGATGGGGGGAGAGGATGATGGGGAAGAGAGCGGATGAGGCGCAAAAGAAGGGAGATAGTTTGGAGCACGAGGCGCGACGGGGAGTGGGAGACGCGCGATAGGTTGCTTAGTTTTCTACGCCTGTGCCTTGTCTGGTCGACCCGTGCACTGTCTGACCGATCTCTCCCATCTCTCTCTCTCTCTCTCTCTCTCTCTCTTCCTTGGTCTTCTTGCTGGTACTTGCCTGGCCTGTACCTGCATACATACACGTGTGCTCTCCTCGGAAGTCGACCTCTTTCTCTCTCTCTCTCTCTCTCTCTCTCTGTATATATATATATATAGACATACAACTATATATATATATAAAAAAATATATACATACATACATACCTACATACATACACACATACATACATACGTATGTCTATCTAATCCCCGTCCTTCCCTCGCCGTCTCCGCTCGCGCCCTGCCCTCACGCCTCCCTCACCTTGACCCCCCGCTCCCCCCACGCTCGAACACCACTCCTGCCCCCGATCTGGGCATGGCCGCGGCCCCCGCTCCGCCGCAGGCCGACTCCCGCGAGGCGGGCGGAGCGCGCTGCAGCCCTCCCCCCGCTCCGACATCTGGGTATGGACTGCTGCGCGCGAGGGGAGGAGCAGGGTGGACTGGGACGACGTGAGCGGCCTCAGTTGCCGGCGGCCCTGATTCGCAACAGCCCGGAGCGTGTTGACACGCAGCTCAACACGCAGATCCGAAAAGGCAAGCACGCATGGCGCGCTGCAGTGCCATGTTAGCCAGCGGGGACCCCAGACAGAGTGGTTCCAGCAATCCATGTGGTGCAATCACGTGTGGTGCAATCCATTTTTGTTCGCAGTGATTTGTCAACCGTCGCTGTCCGTCGTCCCCCCTCCTCCTCCTCCCTCTCCTCCTCCTCCCCTTCGCCTTCCTCCAATTCGTCTTCATCCGCGTCCTTCTCGTCTTCCTCGTCATCGTTCCCGTTCCCCCTCCCCGTTCCCCCAGTCCTTCTCGCCATTACCGTCCCCCCCCTCATAGTCTTGGTTGCTCTGTCTGCCCAGATGACCTCAGGAAGCTGTCTTAACGGCTCGCTCTCGTCGTCTGGGAAGAGAAACCTCCGTGCAGCTTCCTGTGGGCCAGCGGATTCGTAATTTCCGCGGCAAGGAATGCTGTTACGCGCTCGCGCACGCCAGCCCATATCCCATATGTTTTGGAAGCTCGCGCGTTCGCGGACGTTTGGGCTTACTGCTCACGCGTGGTGTCGCATTTTCTTGCGGCAGAAGGGCCCGTGTTGCGGAGACCCCTCCACACGATGCTGTCGGCAAGCGCACACATCCCGCGTCGTTTACAATGCCGCGTCGTTCTTCTATGAGCCAGCTCAGCATTATTCCATGAAACCCTTGTGTATGTCCTCTCGCTTATCCTCTTCATCACCACATTCCTCTTCCTCGCCCATCTTCGTTCTTCGGCTCCTCATCCCCGTGCCTTTCAGCATCTTCGCGGGGTGCATGCCAACCAGGTCGGGCCATCCAGCAGTGGCGGCGGCGGAGCCGCTTCGGTTCCGAGGGCGTTTCCCCCTTGCGAGCTGTCTCTCTCTCTCTCTCTCTTTTGCGCTGAATTTTTTTTTTTGTGTTCTCTCTCTCTCTCTGTCTCTCTCTCTCTCTCTCTCTCCTGCGCGTCTTCCCTTTTGTACGCACACAAATTTGTGTGTGTGTGTGTATATATATATATATATTCACATCGGAGTAGGCCGGGGGAGGGCCCAGAACTGCTGCCTCTGGTTCCTATGGGGGGCCGGGGGGTGGGCTTGAGGGCTCCAAGAGGGTTCAGAAGGGTCCCCGGACCCCACCAGAGGCTCCAAGCTGGCCCAAGGAGCGCCCAAAGCGCCCCAGGTTGTCTGGAAGGTGGCTGAAGAGCGCACTGAGATGGCTCCCGGACGGGACACGAGCGCTCGAAGACAGCCCAAGACTGCTCCTAGACGGCCACAAAGGCACTCAAGACGGTCCAAGAGGCCGTCGAGAAGGCCCTTCAAGGACAAAAATCAAGCATTTCCAATGGAAATGCGTATGTGTCCTGGAAATTTGCTTTTCAGTCCTACCAGCGGCCGCGACGGCCCCAGAGGCCCCAAAATGAGCCCCAGACGGCCCAAGAGGCCGCCAAGAGGGCCCCCAGACGGCCTGAAGAGAGCTTCAAGCAGCACAAGAGAGCTCCAACACGGCCCAAGAGAGTACGCAGGAACCCCGAGGGGGCCACCGGAGGCTCCCTACATGGTTGGAAAGGGCCCCCCCGAGGGCTCCAAGACGGGCTCAGGTCCCCATGACGGGCGAAGAGGGACCCGAAACGGCCGAACTGGGCTCCCAGAGGGTCCCAAAAAGGTCTACCAGGACTCCCGAAGACGGTCCAGGAGGCCGCTGAGAAGGCTCCCGGATGCGAAAAACAAGCATTTCCAATGGAAAAACGTACATTTCTATCGTGTTCGTTTCCTATGTCCCATCGGCGGCCACGTCGGCCCCAAAGGCTCCCCAAATCGGCGCCACACGGTCTACGAGGCCCCCAAGAAGGCTCCAAGACAGCCTCAAGAGACCGTCGAGCAGCACAAGAGAGCTCCAAAACAGCCCGGAGAATCCCTACATGGTCGGAAAGGGCTCCATGAGGGCCCAAAGACGGCTCAGCTACCCATGACATGCCAAGAGGGGCTTGGGACAGCCGAAATGGGCTCCCAGACGGGCCGCAAAGGCCAAAATGACCCCCCCCACGACTGACCAAGAGGCTGCTGAGAAGGCCCTCCAACGGCAAGAATCAAGCATTTCCCATGGAAAGACCAGATTTTTGAGAGCTTCGCTTTTCGGTTCTACCATCGGTCGCGACGGCCCAAGAGGTTACCAAAATGGGCCCCAGACGGCCCCAGAGGCCCCAAAGAGGGTTCCAAGACGGGCTGAAGAGAGCGTCAAGCGGCACAGAAGAGCGACAAGAGAGCCCCCAGGACGCCCGAAGGGCCACCAGAGGATCCCTACATGGTCGGAGAGGGCCCCAGGAGGGCCCCAAGACGGGCTGAGCTCCCCACGACGAGCCAAGCGGGACCCGGAACGGCCGAAATGGGCGTTCAGACGGGCCAACAAAGTCCCCAAAGGCTTCAGAGACTGCCACAATGCTTCCAAAAAGGCTCCCGGCACGCGTTCCAGTAGGCACCCGTGTACCGGGTGCGCTGCGATGAGAGAAGAGAGGAGGAGGAGGACAAGGAGGAGGAGGAGAAGGAAGAGGAGGAGGAGGAGGAGGAGGAGGAGGAGGAGGGAGGAGGAGGAGGAGGAGGTGGAGGAGGAGAGAGGAGGAGGAGGAGGAGGAGGTGGAGCAGGGGAGGAGGAGGAGGAGGAGGAGGAAGAGGAGGAGGAGGAGTAGGAGGAGGGGGAGGAAGATCAGGAGGACGAAGAGGGGGAAGAGGAGGGGGAAGAGGAGGAGGGACATTGTTAGTGTAAGATTCTCTTGTTCTCTGATTATCTGGCTCGGGGAGGATGCTGAGGACGAGGAGGGAAGGGGAGCGCAAGGTGAAGAGGGCACACCGAAGAGCGGGGAAGACAGGGAGGAGGAGAAGGAGGAGGAAGAGGAGGAGGAGGAGGAGGAGGTGAAGGAACAGGGATCCCTTCCAGGGAGACGCCGACGAGGAAAAGGATGAGTATAAGATGATGGGAAGAGGGAGAACGGAAAGAGGAGGAGGGTAAGGGGACTGCAGTGGACAGGGGATGATGACGGCGATGACGCTGATGATGATGACGATGACTATGCCGACGACGACCAACAAGATGTTGATGATGTGGATGATGATGATGCTGAAAAATACGATGGCGATGATGGCGATGGTGACCACGATGCTGGTGATAATGGTGATAATGATGATTGTTGTGATGGTGATGGTGAAGGTGACCATGACGATGAAGATGACGGGGATGAGGATGACAATGATGACGATGATCATGACCCTAGCTAGAACTTGAGCGCGCGCGAAGCGCGCGCGATGGTTCTATGGTGTGTGTGTGTGTATATATATATATATATATATATATATATGACCGGGGGTCCAGGTCCCCGGGGGGGCCCGGCACCATTTCTCCACGGGGGGGCCGAGGCTCCAGGGCCCCCGTTCCCGGTCCAAAACGCCTTCAGAGGCCAATAAGACGCTCGATCCAAGACGCCCTGGAGCACCCCAAGAGGGCCCCAAGTTGGCCCAGGGAGGCCGTCAAGACAGCTTCCGACGGCGTCAGACGGGCCAGCAGCCCACCAAGATGGGCCAAGATGGCTCTAAGATGGCCCAAGACGGCCCAGGAGGCCTCCAAGAGGGCCCCCAGGGAGGCGCGAAGAGGTCAAAATCATTGATGTTCCTTAGGTTTTTGAAGGATGTTGACACTTGCTTCTTTTCGGCCTTCCGACGGCCCGAGAGCCCCAAAGATCGCTCCTCGCCCAAGAGGCCTCCAGGATGGCCACAGAACGGCCCAATAGGCCCCCAAGACGGCCCCAAGACAGCCCAAGAGGCCTCCAAGACGCCCAAGATGGCCTCCAAGACGGCCCTGGAGCACCCCAAGAGGGTCCCAAGCCGGGGGGGGCCAGGCCGGTGCCTGTACCCTCCATGGGCGCCCCCGGGGGGCTCTACGGGGGTCCCGGAGCTCCCGAGAGGGGCCGGGCCCTCCCCGAAGCGGGCCGCGACAGACAGCCCCAAGAGGCACCGAAGACGCCCAAGATGCCCTGAAGACGGCCGGCGAGGACCTCAACACGCTCCAGGACGGCCTCAAAAGGCTCCCCAAGAGGGCCCTGGGAGGCAAAATTCATGCCTCTTCTATTCTCTGTGAGCAAGCTCCTGCTGTCTCCGCAGCTTCTCTGCCCAAGTGCCCCCCGTCGGCCGCGCGTGCGGGCGCCTTATGCAGGCGGTCGCACAAGCGGCTCTCCAGGGCGCTGGGGAGATTTTGTTCAGGGGGCTGCGGGCCGCGCTCTACGAGCGGCTCGTGGCTGCCCCCCTCTCTGTGCTTCAGGACCAGGGGCCTCCATCGCCTGCCTGGTCCATCCAGCAGGCGGACTCGTCCGAGGGTGAGGGGGCCTCCTGCCCTCTCCCTTCGGCGGGTTCCACCTGCCCCACCGTCTGCCTCGGGCTGGCGGTGGACCTGAGCGGCGGGGTCTCTCCCTGGCTGCTCAGCACGGTCGCCGCCCTCCTCTGGGTGACGGCCGCCTGCAGCGCCTGCGCGGGCTGCTGCCTCGGGCTGCTGGGCCCGTACGTGTGGCGGAGGCTCTGGCCCTCCGCCTGGCCGCGCGGCGCGGTTTCTGCTTCACCTGAGCAGGACCGCCGTGCGGCGCGAGCGCTGGCCTACGGGGCTCCGCCTCGACCTCAAGCGCTCGAGCGGGCAGACGCCCAGCGTGCGGGCGGCGGCGTCCACGGCGGCGCCCACTGATGGCGGAGCTGCCACCAGTTGGCGGAGGGCCCCTTTGGCCCGAGCTCTACCCTTTCGCTGCGCCCACGGCGCGCGACTACGCACGATGGCGCCTAGACGACGGCGACACCAGCTGGGCGGCTATCCCCCTCGCCTCTCGAGAAGGGGGCATCCTGCTGGCCCTGCCTGGTGCCTTTCGCTCTACAGCGGAGCTCGAGGCTGCCGAGGCGGATGGCTTTGCTGGGATGATAGGCCCCTTCCAGCTAGTGGACGTCCAGCTCCAGGGGGCCGCTTCACGGCCGCTCGCCACTACCGCATCCGTCCTCGTTATAGATATCGAGGTTGCCGAGCTCGAGCTCGAGTCGCTGTACCCTCTAGAGGTCGGCGACGACGCAGGCATCGTTCCCTTCGCCGAGGTGCGCAGCCGCGTCTATTGGCCGCATCCTTCGGGGGTTCGGGTGCTTCGCGAGGGCTACGCTCGTTTGCACGGCGCCCCGCCTACCGCAGGGGAAGAGCCTCTCCCAGGGGCCGATCGGGCTACCCCCTACCACTCTGCCGACGAGATGGAGGAGCCCGAGGGGTTCGCGGCCGACGGGGAAGCCGACCGCGCGGCCCCAAGTGCGCGAGCCCCCGCGGTCGCTGGAGCGCCGCGCGGCCCGCCCGCCAAGCGCGCTGGCGCCGCCGCGCCGCCACGGGTCGCGGGTCCTGCTCCGATTGCTCCTGGTGCTCCTGCGGCGTCTCTGGACGACGGGGCTCCCATGACCCGCGCCGAGGTAGCTGCCGAAATGCGCGCCTTGCTTGCAGCCCACGCGGCCTCCACGATGGTCGGCGGACCCGAACCGCTGGGCCCCGCTCCGGCTGCCCGGAGCGCTCGGCCCGAGGTGCCTCAGCTTTTCAGCGACGAGGCGGCGCGCCTCGGGCTGGATCCTGCGGGGATCGAGGCCGTCTTGTCCCACGCGCCCGTGGCCCCACATCGGGTCTCCGCGCGCCCCAAGGGACCCACCTCCGCGCTGGTCTCGGCGTGGGAGAAGGCGCGCTCTCTTGCTGTCCCTCGGGCCCCTTCGTCCGCTTCGGACCGATGGGCCCCCCGCCGCCGCCTGGGCTAGCCCATCCCGCTGCGGTCGACGGCTTTGCCGAGGCGGGCGGCGCCGACGGGTTAGAGCCGCCCCTTGCGGCCAATCCGACGGACTTCAGCCTCATGCTTCAGTGCCTGCACCAGTCCCTTTCCTTGCAGCAGGGGCGGGGCCATCGCCCAGCCTTCCACCCGCTTCTGGGGACCCTGAGCGACCAAGCTCAAACTCCGCCCGCGACCTCGGGCGACCCCGCGCACGCATCGGCTCAGATGGGGGGAATCGCTCGGAGGCGCGAGTGGCAGCAAGCGCTGATGCAGCACGGCCCCGACGTGCGAGGACTGATGAAGGAGAATTTGGCCCGCGTTCTGGGCGTGGAAGTCAGCGCCGTGACCCCCATGGCCATGCATCAGTACTTTCGCGAGCACAGCCCCCTCGGGGCTCAGCCGTCGACGCACGAGTTGTTGACGCATTTTGCCTTCCTCAGCGCCGAGCTGTGGCGGGCCTGCGAGGAGGGCAACCCCGAGAGGGTCCAGACCTTGCTGACTTGCCAGTGCATGTTCATCGACCAGTTGGCGGGGGACCGCGGCTACCTCGAGGCCGCTTGGTTCCTCACGGGGCTGGAGCCTCCCCCGTGTCGCGTGACCAGTCGTCACACGGAGCGCGAGGCCCAGACCCCGTTTTCACCCCTAGTGGATCCTCGCTGGCTGTCGGCGCAGGGCGAATACATGAAGGAGCTGCAAGCATTTCGGGCGCGCCTCGACGCCGAGCGCGCCGTCGCGCTCCCCAAGCATCCACCTCATCAGCCCAAGCAGCCCAAGGTCTCAAAGCCCCCCTTCAAGTCTCAGGGTGCTCCCAAGGCCCCGAAGGCGGTGCCCAAGAAGGACTGAAGATGCCCTTGGCGCCCGCCTTCTTGGAGGGGGGGCCTTCGCGTGGCCGGGGTACGCCGCCGCAGACAGTCTGCACCGACGCTGCTACGGCTGCTAGGCGTGTTTGGGCGCAGCGAGGGCGTGAGGGTAGGAATGCGCTCCTCCAGCGATGCTGTTGCGGCCCCGCAGGGAGGAGTACGTTCCGCCACCACGCCCCTCGCTCTGCTCCGAACCGCCCCTCGGATCCATTCGGCCATTTTGGCCGTCACCTGCCTCAGTCGAGCGCTCCCCCCATGGGGCCTGCAGCCCCTGAGGTTGGTGTTCTTGCTGGTGCTTGTTCTCCTTCAAGCACCCCTGCTGCTCTTGCCAACGTCGCGCCATTTGTCGCTGACTTGTCTGCCTTGCTGCGCCTGTTTCCAGGCGCGAACATTGATATCACCCACTGGGCGGCAGCGCTGTCCCAGGTTGGGATGGGTGCTCGATGTTCTCTTGGATCTTTCTCCCGCTCATCAATGCGTGCAATGGACAGGGACGACCCGTACCTTTTGGGGCCGCCTCCCCGCGATCCTTGGCCGTGCCCGCCTGCTCCACCTCTTGGTCCCCCGCCTGACGGCTTGTCGGCGAGGCGCAGGGGGCGCTGGAGATTGCGGCGCGCGGCGCGGACGCTCGCGCAGTATTCTGTTATTGCGTTGAACTGGCTCACTTTGGGTCATCCTAGCCTCGCTCCCGCCGAGGCTCGTGTCCGCGCCACGGTCTCGCCCTGCCAGGAGGGCGTCCGCACCCGTATCGAACGGTTGTGTCGGATCGCAGTTCGCCTTGCCCGTGGCGGCAAGAGCGACTTAGGTCGAGCCTTCGCCAAGTTCGACTCTACTGAGGTCTCGCTCCATGGCCTGGCCACCCATGTTGCAGCTTTGGAGGCCTCCTTCACCTCCTCTTCTTCCGTGCCCGCCCCCATGCGGCACTGCCCGACCAGCGCTCCTTCCGTGCCTGGTTCGCTGGCGTCTGCGGCGGCTTGGGACTCCACCCAGGTCGAGCCCTTCGATTTAAAAGTCAGGGCGTCTCGCATTAAGTGGGATTACTCGCCAGAGTTTGATCCCATTCCGTTTCTCTCTGACGCTCGAGTCCGCGAAGCGTTCATCAATCCAGAGGAGATGCGGCTCCCGGCGTCAGAGTGGCCTGCTGGCCAAAAGGGGGCGCGTGTCCATATGGACCGCGCCGAGCTGTGGGCCCTACTCCAGAAGTGGGATGCCTGCGGCGCCCTGTACCTGACTCCTGCTTCGGACCTCGCCTGGGATGAAGCCTGCGGAGCTTTCAGGGTACCGAAGGACAGCGACTTCGACAGGCTGATCCTGAACCCAACGGTCGTGAACAGCCGCTGTGCCTCAATCTCGTCCAGCACCCAGCGCCTTGGCCAGGGTTTCCTGCTGTGCCGTTTGGGTCTGGCGCCTGGGGAGTGGCTGGCAGTTTCTTGCGACGACCTACGGGAGTTTTACTACACTTTCCGCGTTCCTCCCGCGCGCGCCAGGCGTAACGCCCTTCGCGTTCGTCTGCCATCATCCCGCTTCAAGGCCTTTCGAGCCTGGCGCCCCGAGCTCGAAGGTGTGGACGTCGCGCCTTGCCTCAATGCTCTAGCGATGGGCGACAACATGGCGGTGGAGATTGCCAACTCTGCACATGAAGGCGTCTTGCACAGCTTCGGGGCCTTGCGGCCTCACGAGCAGGTTGTCCACCGCTCGCCCTTCCCGCGGGGACCGTTTGTCGAGATGCTGAATATTGATGACCATACAGGTTTTCAGAAGCTCTCGTGGCATGGCTCCGCTCCTCGCCCCGACGACCCCTGTCGTCGTGATCGTGAGGTCTTCGCCGCCTGCGATGCAGGCTACCCGCGCGTGGGCCTGATTCAGCATCCAGGCAAGCGCGCGCGCGCGAAACGCACAAGGTGGTGGTGGGCGCCGAGGTGGAAGGGCGCATAGGCATCGTCTGCGCTCCCTTGGTGCGGACGGTGGCCTTGTGCAGGCTGACCCTGATCCAAATCTACCTCGGCATCACCACACGCTCCCTGTTAGCCTCTCTTGTGGGCTGCTGGGTCCAGGTGTTCCTCTATCGCCGTCCGATGCTCGCCATCTTCACGCACGTCTACAACTTCCTGTCGCGCCTGGCGACCGAGGAGGGCATTGAATACGACTTGCCTCCTTATGTTCGCGACGAGCTTTTGGCCTGCACCTTTTTAGCCTTTACGGCTATAACCGACCTTCGGGCGCAGCCTTGCCCCGAGGTGTTCGGTACGGACGCGTCTCTCGGCTGGGGGGGCGTTGTCCGCGCTCCTATCAGCCCGCAGCTCTCCGCCGAGCTGTGGCGCAGATCGGAGCACGGGGGGTGGCACACGATCCTGCACAATCGGGGCCTCCTCGCCGTACTCAGCCGCGGCGTGCCCTTGGGCCCTGAGCTCGCCCAACTGCATTGCGACCTGAGGCTCCCGTCTATTGAGCCCCCCGTCGCGCCGCGTTGGGTCACCGAGCTATCAGAGGCGCTGCGCTTTCGGCTCGCGTACAAATGGGAGTTTCGCATGCCCCGTCACATCAATATCCTTGAGACAACGGTGTATAAGAGCTTGTGCAAGTACTGCTGTATTCGCCTCCCTGACTCTCGTATCCCCGTTCTCTTGGATTCAAAAGTGGCTTTGGGCGCGACCGCGCACGGGCGCAGTAGCTCTCCTGGTCTATCTCACGTTCTTTCGACCACTTTGCCCTATGTGATAGGAGGAGGTTTATATATGGGAGGCATGTACGTGCCTACGGACGTGCACAGGGCCGACGACCCCACGCGGAACCGTGCGGTGAGGCCCCCGTCCCGTGACCCTCCCGCCTGGTTAGTTGAAGCAGAGAGAGGAGAATTTACTCGCTTTGATTGCATTGCGTACGCCGACTCCCGCTCGTCATTCCCTACTTGTCTCTGGGGCCGATTTGTTGCGCAGCTTATGGCTCGAGGCCCCGAGGGGCTGCTCAGCCACCGCTGGGCGGCCGCCCCCCCCCCTCGGAGGGCGCGGGGATGGCCGCCGACGCCGCCAGCGACGGCGCCCAGGGGAAGGCACCTGACCCCTCGGGCGCCGCCGAGAGCAGCAGTGAAGCTGCTCTCGCCAGCGGAGAGCGTCGCGGGCCTCGCAACGCGCTCTTCGCTGATAGCGAACGGCCTCTCGCGTCCTCGGCAGACGCCACGCCAAAAGCGTCTGCCTCCGCGGAGGGCGGCTCGCCCGGCCCCGACCCTGGCGCCGCCAGCGCAGGATCGGCTCCCCAGGCCGCCAAGCGTGCTCCGCCACTGGCCCTCCGCTCCAAGGCCGCGGCGGCCCCTCCGCCTGCTATCGGGGTGGGCTCGTCGCGCGTCGGCTCGCGGGAAGCGCCAAAGGGGGCCTCAGCAGCTACCCCCCGCACCTTCCAGCGAGCGGCCAGGGTGAGCGCCTCTCGCCAACTGCTTGGCGTAGTGGACGGGGCCTCGCGCGGCACAATTGAGGCCGCCTTCAGGCGCCAGTCCCTAGTCTACCATCCAGACAGGACTCCCGCGCACCTGGGCGCCGACGAGCGAGCAGCCCGCGCGCTGAAGTGGAAGCAGCTCTGTGACGCCAAGTCAGTGTTGCTCCAGGCCGTCTCGCAGGCCGCCGCGCCGCCCGATGTTCCTAGCACGGGCGGCGACGGTCCTGCCGCCCGCGCCTGCGCCCGGGCCAAGGCGGCAGGAAAGGGCGCCCGCAAGGGCAAGCTGGCTCCAGGGTCGACCATGGCCCTTCAGGCGCTCGAAGAGGCGGTCTCCTCGCGGGTCGCCCTTGCGAGCGCCGAGCTGGCCCCTCGGGCTGCCCTCCCCGCCTCGGGCGCGCCTCTCCCGAGGGGCGGGGTTTCGTCTGCCCTCGCGACGCGGGCGGCTGAGTCGGATGCCATCCTCGTCTCCGCCGTGTCGCGCGGCCGCGTGGAGCTCGACGCACTCCGCACCGCGCGTGCCGACGCCACCAGGCGCACGGTGCAGGCTCCTGCACGCGGCGAAGGAGAGCGTGCCGTCGCTCGTGCCGAGCTCGCGGAAGGGATGGCCGATCGCGCCTACTTCCGACGCGTGCGCGAGGCCGCCAGTCGAGAGGCCGCGGGCTTGCCGCGCACTGCTCCCGTCCAGCTGGGTCGGGATTGGCGCAAAACCTTGCGCGCCGTCCTGCGCAACGCTGAGGTCTCGACGGGCCTCGCCATCGCAGAACGTGCCGCTCGTGCTGGGGACGCACCCGCGTCGTCCACTGGCCGCTCCTTGGCCGAGGTGGAGGCTGAGGACCCGCGCGCCTTGGCAAGGCCCGCCGACGACCCTGCGTCCAGCTTCAGCCGTCGTGAGCGGCGCGCGGTCCGCGCCCGCCTGGGCCCGCGGGATGAAGCGGTCGAGGACCAGCCCAACCGCGGTGGTCACGCGCCGCACTCCGCCTCGCGCACGGGCGCCGCGCGCACCAGGCGCGCCGCCAGGCAGCGGCGGGCTTCGATGGCGGCGCTCCCCGCCCCTGAGGGGGGGGCCGCCACGGCGCCTGGCCGCAGGGCGCGTCGCACTGCCAATGCGCGCCGCTGGGCAGGCGCGGCACGCCCCAGCTCCGCCGCGGGAGTGGGCTCCCCACCGCGGAGCCGCAGCCCTGCCCGCAGCCGTACGCGGTCTCCAAACCCGTACGGGACCGACCGCACCTCTCCCTCGGGGGGCTGCTCGTCGCCTCCCGTCGACGGCCCGATCTCGCCCGAGGAGCCGTCGGAGCCGCCTGCGGGGGAGGCATCGGAGGGCCCGCACACTCCTGACGGGTCCCCGCCCGCGAGCGTTCGCAGCCGCTCGAGAGCGGAGCCCGCGTGCGACGAGGACTCTCCGACGGAGCTCGAGGACGTCGTGCTGAGTGCCCTCGCAGACTCCTCGATGGACCTCGAGCGCGTCGTGGCGGGCCTGAACCCCGAGGTCCTCCGCCGCCTGCAGGCGGCCTTCCCTCGCCGCTCGGGGGCCTCTCCGCCCGCCGCTCGCGCCTCGGTTCGCAGTCGCTCTCGGGGCCGCGGCACGCGTGTAGGCTCCGAGACTCCGCGGCCCGTGCCCCCGCCGCCGCCGCCGCCCCCTCACCACTCTGGTGGGCGTGCGGCGTCGCGATCCCGCGCGTCGACCGCAGGCCAGGGGCTTAGTCGGGCCGTCGCGCGCGGCTCCTCTCGCGCGCCTTCGCGTCAGGCGACGTCGCCTCGGCGTCGCGAGGTGCGCTCCCCTCGAGTCGCTCCGAAGCGGCGCCCGAGCCCCGCTACTGCGCAGCGGCCAGCCACGTCCCGCCATGGTGCGAGCTCGGGCGACGCCCACGCAGGCAGCTCCCGCGCGGACTCCGCTGCTCAGGCCCCTCAGTCTTCGGTAGGCACGCGCTCCTCCAGCGATGCTGTTGCGGCCCCGCAGGGCGGAGGGCGTGCCGCCGAGAAAAGGGGGTCTTCGAGCGGCCCCGCGCCTGGCCGAGATTCAGGGCACGAGCTGCATCCCAGCGGCTCCCACAGCGGCGACGCTGGGAGCGCCGCGGCTGCAGCCTTCGCAGCGCGGCGCACGGCCTCCGCGGCCGTTGAGCAGCCCTTGCCTCCAGGGGCCGCCACCGCCCTAGCGTGGCGTCTCAACCTCGGCGGTGAGAAGGTCACAGTGGTGAGGTGGGGACCCGCCTGGCAAGCTGCCTTCCAGAGCGCGGCGTCGTGGCTGAGGTCTTTCGCACCCGCAGGGGCCGCCGAGCCCGAGGGCAGAGAGGACCTGCACTGCCTCCTGCAGGCCTTGCACGCCTATAAGCGCATGTTTCAGACAGGCGGCGCCGAGCCGATCGACGAAGCCTCGTGGTTGCATCCTTACGTGGCCGCCGTCGAGCCCGAGGCTATCCCCGCGGGCGCTGACCTCCAAGCCATGGGGGCGGGCGCCATCCGTGGCATCGGGCTCGGCTCAAAGATCGAGCACAGGAGGCGCGCGGGCAAGTTGGCCTGCCTTTTCGACCTTCTGTACCACGTGCAGGACGGTCACGGCGCCATCCCAGCAGCGCTGTGGGGATCTCATTCCCCTCCGTCCGAGATCCTCGACGCGTTCGCGGAGGTGGTGCCCGTTCCACATCATTCGGGCCTCACGTCCTCGGCAGCTCGTTCCGAGCTCGCCGAATCGGCCGCAGCTGCGCGCGCCGAGCCGCGCCCGCCCTTTGACTGGGCGACCCTCGAGGGAGGGGACGCTCTGCCCGCCGAGATCGAAGCAGGGGCTCGCCGTGCTCACCGTAACATGGGCGGATCCTTCACCTCGGCGCGGGCGATGCTGGCGGAGGCGTCGGGGTTCGAGACCGACGGGCGGGACACCCTCGTTCCGCCCTTCTACGCGTCCAGGAGCAGGAGGGCCGCCACGCTGATCAGCTCTCCCAGCCCTGGCCGCCCTGCGCTCATCCTGTGGTGCGTCTGCGGCCTCTGCATCTCTCTGGGAGCCGCGGCGCCGACCGCAGGCCAAGGGCTTAGTCGGGCTGCGCCTTCCGCGCCCGCTCGCCCTCCGCGCACTCCCTTCGTGCGCGATTCTCACCTCACCTCCGCGTATCTCGATCGTCGCTCGAGATCGATTGATGCGTTCGAACTGTGGTTAGCAGAACACACTGGCGTGCCGCCCGCCACTCTTTACCGTAGCGGGATACTTCTCGCCCGCTTCCTCGCGACCTTCGGCGTGTGGCTTCATGATGCAGGTTTCCCTCATTATATTCTGGTTCATGCCATCTTGGGAATCCAGAGCGCTCATCCGCATTGGAAGGCCTTTCTAACAGAAGCTTGGGACGTAGCGAAACAATGGAAGCTCGCGGAGCCGCCAAAGCTCCGCCCGCCCTTACCTCGCGCTCTGCTGCGCGCTATGGTCGGTCTCTGTTTCGCCTGGGACTGGCCTGTGATGGCGGCCTTGCTGCTCATGGGCTTCACGATGTTCCTCAGGCCTGGCGAGCTGCTGGCGTCACGCCGCTGTGACTTGTCGCTTCCTTGCGACCGCCTCGAAGTTGAAGGGGATGCTTTTCTCTCGATTCTTGTTCCAAAGACCAGGAGAACGTACCCGACGCAGCATGCTCGCTGCTCCGATCGGGGCACGGTGAAGATTCTGAATCAAGTGTTTGGGCGGTTGGCTTCCACCGATCCTCTCGCCCCTTTCGGTGCGAGCGGCTTCCGTACTCGGTGGAATCATTTGCTTTCGGCCCTGGGCGTCCCTCTTGCCAAAGCGGGTCAGGGACTCAACCTGACGCCCGCATGTCTGCGGGGCTCTGGCGCAACAGACTTCTATATCGCTACGGAAGACGCCCCTCGCGTCTTCTGGCGGGGGCGTTGGCGTCAGGCTTCCAGTGCTGAGCGCTACCTGCAAGCCGCCGCCGCTTCCACAGTTCTTGCTGCGCTGCCCGTGCCCGCACGGGCGCGGATCCTGTTCTTCGCCACCGCCAGCGACCGCCTTGTCGCTTCATTTCTCCAAGTCGGCCCCGCCGCTTGGCCTGCCCTACTTGCGGCCGCCCGCCGAAACCTTGTCACTTCGCAAGGTCCTTGAGCACGGGTATGGCTGCCTCGCCGTCGTCGGCGAGCAGGCGGTCTCCCCCGCCTGACGCGCGGCGCCCCGGCACGAGCGCGCGGGACGGGCCTGCCCATTTTGGGCCGCCCCGCGCGCGCGAGCCGCGGCCGCGCTCGGAGACAGCTCGCTAGCGCGCGAGCGGGAGAATGCCTCTTCTATTCTCTGTGAGCAAGCTCCTGCTGTCTCCGCAGCTTCTCTGCCCCCCTCCCTCCTCTCCCAATCTAAGGCTGATGGGCGCTGCCTCGCCGTCGTCGGCGAGCAGGCGGTCTCCCCCGCCTGACGCGCGGCGCCCCGGCACGAGCGCGCGGGGCGGGCCTGCCCATTTTGGGCCGCCCCGCGCGCGCGAGCCGCGGCCGCGCTCGGAGACAGCTCGCTAGCGCGCGAGCGGGAGAATACATGTTCCTATGGTTTGGGGAGGATTTGGGCGTTCTAGCTTTTCCCGCTTCCCGGC
>CAUYUJ010015282.1:883150-920650 GCA_963575745.1 Prorocentrum cordatum
CTCCTCGGACCCCTCTCGGACCCCTTTCGCCCTTCGCCTCCTGCTCGCCTCATCCTCTCCATCCTTCTCCTTCGCCCTGCTGCCCTTCCCCTCGCCGCCCGGAGGCTGCCTCCGCCTTCCAAGTAGGTCATCAAAACCGTGCCGTTTCGTCTACATGTGCCACCTGATGAGGCGCAAACACCAACGTGTGCCGAGCACACGCCACACTATCAGGACAGGGGCTCACGCCATCTGAGCGTCACGCGAAGCAGCCCCCCCGGCCATCTACCCGACCAGGCCAACCTCGGGCCCCGATCCTGCCTGGCCAGGACCTGCTGGTACGGCAGGCCCGTGCCCGCGCTGCACGCGGAGGCAGCGAGAGAGGCCCGGCCTCGTGATGGATCTCGGCAGGCCCTGCTGCGCCCGCCTGGGAGACGCAGCACCTTCCGTGCTCAAGACGTCCGCGCTGACGCGCTGCGTGTTGGCTCGGCGTGCTGGGCCCCTTTTTTGGCGAACGCATCGCGCCAGACCTGCGTCTTCAGTCTGCGTGCGGAACTCCGTGTCAACACGCCGCGCGTTGCGTGCTGCGCATCGGGGCAGCGAAGGGCAGGAGCGCGACGTTCCCCCGAGGCGGACCGACGCGTGCCCGAGACGGCGGAGCGGCAGGGAGGTCCGTTGTGATCCTGTCCTCGGCGCCGCCGGGACCTCGGCGGTCACGGTCGGCGGCCTCCGACCTGTAGGGCCCTCCTTGGGGAGCCCCGGGGGGCCCAGGCGCCCTCCGCCGCTCGTCGCAGATCGCTCGTCCCCACCGGCGGGGGCGTTCATTTTCCTCCCGGATGTCGAGCTCTGACGGCGGCTGCGTCTCGGGAAGCTGCGAAGGGGGGGAGGGGGCCCAGGAGCGCACCAGAGCCTGTCCCTCCGCCTCCTGCCCCATCCTCCTCCTCCTCCTCCTCCTCCTCCTCCTCCTTCTCCTCCTCCTCCGCCACCTCAACCTCCACCTCAACCTCCCCCGTCCACGTCCCCGCCCTTCTCCCCCTCCCTTCTCCCGCCGCCCCTCCCCCTCCCATCTCCTCCACGACGCGGCCACCGCCCCGCCCCCTCCCTGACGCGGGCGCCCCCAGCCGCTGCGCCCCGTAGCACGACGACCGGCCGACCGACCGACCGACCGACCGACCGACCGACGACAACCGCTTCCGGGGTCGGCGCCGTCGTTGGCGGCGGCGCCCAGGTGCGCAGGACCGCCGCCGCGGCCAAAGCGGGGCCCGCGGCGTCGCGCCTGCCCGATGCGGCGGGGGCGGCGCCGCCAGACCCGGAGTCCGTGGGCGACATTCTGGGGAAGCTGGGCGGCCTCGACAAGAAATGCTTCTCGTTTGGTGAGGCTTCGGGTTGCGCACCGAAGGCCCACCCCAGGTAGTCGCGGCTGGCCGCAGCAGCCCCCCCCAAGTAGCCCCAGCGGGCCTTAACATGCCCCCCGAATAGTCCGGGGCGGTCGCGACACCCTGGCGCCACCTCTGGCGGCGCCCCTTGGATTCTCAGCGCCCCAGGGTTGAGGTGCTCAGACCGCCCCAGACTAGTTACTCGGGGGGCCTGCTGAGGCCAGCTGGGACTGCTTGGGGGGGCCTGTTGAGGCCCGCCTCGACTACCTGGGAGAGCTGTTCATGCGCAACCCGAAGCTTTTCCAGTCTCGTCAGCCAGACCTCCAGCGACTCGGGCAGATCACGCAAGATGTCTGTCTCCGTTCTCGGCCTCTGGGGCCCTCTCTGTGCTCCAAGACCGTCAGACATCGACTCGGGATGAAGAAGTGTCATCTGAGTTTCTGAATAAGCGTCGGGGGGGGGGGGGCGTCACCCCCGCCGACAGCCCCACATCGACCTCCGTCGCGGGCAGCCACCGCGCGCCGAAGGCGCTCCGACCCCCGTCGCAGCGCGACGACGAGGCGAGGTTGACCCCCGTCGGGGGGGTACCCCCCCCACGCTTATTGAGAAGCACAGAGTGGCTGGAGAAAGAGGTCGAGAGTCTGGGGACCCCAGGGGTCCGACCAAATCGAGTCGTCGGAGGTCTGTGTCATCCACCTCCACCTCTAAGCACCCCCAGTCTTGCTCCGCCTTCTCGTGCTCGTGCCTCCCTCCTCAAGCCTCCACTTCCTTTCCCGCTGCTGTTTCTGCTCATGGTCCTCTTCACCTCTCCTGCTGCTGCTGCTGCTGCTCCTGTTCCCGCGGTGGGTAACATTCTAGGACAGCTTTTGTAATAGGATGGGCATGGAGGGTAACACGTTCAGGCTCATAATAGGTTCCGACAGCTGTATGACTCACGCTGGTCTTCGTTTTTTTTATTGTGTGTGTGTGTTGCAGGTGTGCTTGGTTTCTTGCCCGTTGCACACTTCCAACGTAGTGCGCATTATGTCTCTTGATGGGGTGGCCGTAGTGCTCGTGTGCTGACTCCCTTTGCTACTCCAATGCCGCGTGGACCCGCTGGTGCGCGTGATCCCGCTCAGTGACTCGCTGGTTCGCGTGATCCCTTTCGTGCCGCGCGACGCGCGCACACCTTGGGACGAGGAGTAAAGGAGTGAGAGGAGGGGGTGGGCGAGAGAGGAGGGGTAGAGCAGCGCAGCTGCCAGGACGGAGCGTTCAGGAGCGGAGAGGGGGGATGTGGTTGATGATGGCTTGATGATTTCGGCAATGCATTCTCCGACTTCACTGCCAGTCTTTCCTACTAGTGATCTCTCGCCCAACCCGCCACCGTGCCTGGGTTAGAAACCAGAGGCCTCTTAGATGTGGCTTGAGGTCTATTGGTTGGCCTCTTGAAAATCTCTTGGAGGCCTGGTTGGGACCTTTTGGGAGTCTTCTGGGGGCCTCTCGAGGAGCACTTTTGGCCTGCTGGCGGTCTCGGGGTCCACTTTTGGGGGATTGGCTCGACATATCAATGCGTTTTCCCCCTCTTCTGTCCCTCTTAGGTGCCTCGGAGGCCACCTGTTGGGCCGTCTTGCGCGCTCGTCAGACCAACACGGCGAGAAGGTGAATCGCACTGGAGTGCCCACTCTAAGGGGGGTTCAGTGATTTGGGCCTCCTGTCCTGACCTCCAGAGCTTTCATTCTGGCCAACGAGGCTCCCAAGAGGGCTCCAGCACGGTCCCTGGGATCATCTTAGGCCGTGTTGGAAGTATGGAGTCCCAACCGCGCTCCCGAGGCCTCTAGGAAGTCACGCGAGTCGCCCCGAGAGCGCTCGTGAATCCGGGCCTTGGGCCCCCCTGGATAACGCTTGTTTACCATACTGAGCACTGGGAACTCGAAGGGACCTGAGGGGACTCCACTCAACGCCTACGGCACAGTAGTGGATGTGCATGCGCTCCGTGCTTGAACAACGCTGAGCTCAAGTTACGTTCTTATTCCCTTTGTCGCGAGACGTTGACCAACCTTCGCAGCAACGCGTATGCAGCAGTACCTCTCGATTGATTGCAGGTGTACGCGGCCCCGGCTAGATCTGACATGCACTCCAGCTGCCAGGTGTTTGAGCTGCGACTTGGTCAACGCATCGTGCTTGCACTTGGGGTTGCGGGCGCCCGCTGGCGCTTCGTGGGGGCCTCTTGTTCGGTGGGTGGGCCGAGGTGTTGCTTGGTGGGCGCCCGTTGGCTCCTCGTGGGCGCCTTGTGCTGGGCGGGTGGGCCGACGTTTCGCCTGGTGCTCGCTCGTGGGCGCTTCGTGGGCGCCTTGTGCGCTGGGTGGATGTGCCGATGTTTTCGCCAAGTGCCCTGGCGCCCGTCCGTGGACGCCTCGTGGGTGCCTCTTGCTCTGGGCGGCCCCATCTGCAACGTACAGCTTTCACTCGGAAGCTTGCACCACGTAGCGTTCGCCACGTAGCATTTCCCTCATAGCTTGCACCACACATCTTGCACCACACAGCCAGCACCACATGGATTGCATTTCGCAGCCGATGTCACAGCGCTCACACTACTTAATTCTTTACGCTTCGCGTATCCCCACCAGCCCATCTCACAGCAGCAACTCTCGCGAAGCATGCCGACAGTCGTGTTTTTCAAGCGTGTGTCCGCTTGGCCCCGCATATCTCCCCTGTTCCTCCTTCCTCCCGCCTCCTTGTACATCCTCCTTGTGGGGGGAGCGGGAGAAGGACGAGGCGGAGGAGGAGGGAGAGAAAGCGCTCCTCGTGATTTGAGTCGTTTGGGGTTTCTCGTCCTGGTGTGAGTCGTTCGGGCCCTTCTTCCTGGTGTGAGTCGTTCGGGCTCTTCGTGGTGTGAGTCGTTCGGGCTCTTCGTCCTGGTGTGAGTCGTTCGGGCTTCTCGTGGTGTGAGTCCCCTCCTTGTGTGTGAGTCGGTCGGGCCCCTCCTCCTGGTGTAACTCGTTCGGGCTTCCCGTGGTGTGAGTCGTTGGGGGCCCGCGTCGTGGTGTGAGTCGTTCGGTCTCCTCGTGGTGTGAGTAGTTCGGGCGCCTCGTCCTGGTGTGAGTCGTTCGGGCCCTTCCTTGTGGTGTGAGTCGTTCGGGCTCTTCGTGGTGTGAGTCGTTGGGGCCCCACGGCGTGGTGTGAGTCGTTCGGGCTCCTCGTGGGGCCTCTGGGGAGCCTCTTGGAGCCTCTCGGGGCCTCTGGGGCGTCTCTTGGGGGCCTCTTGGGGGCCTCTTGGGGGCCTCTTGGAGCTTCTTGGGGCCTCATGGGGGCCTCTTGGGAGCCTCTTGGTGACCTCTGGGGGCCTCTTGGGGGCCTCTTGGGGGCCTCTTGGAGGCCTCTTGGGAGCCTCCTGGGAGCCTCTTGGGGTCATCTTGGGGCCTCTTGCGACCTCCTCAGAAGCGGAAATGAGCGCTGCCCCCTGAGAAGGAGAAAATGACGCCAAAACCTTCGTAACATCAATAATTTTGCTATGAAGGACGATGAGCGCGGCCCTCTCAGAAGGCCAAAAAGGAGCCGACACCGTAGTAAAATCAATGTTTTTGGCTTCAAAGACGAGTTGATGCGCCAATCGGTCTCCCCCCCCCGGGACCAGAATCCTCGTGAGGGTCGTCGTTTTTGGCCCTCCCAGGAGTCGAAAAAGACCCCCTTGACACCATTCCGCCCGCCCTCTCCAGGTCCAGGGGAGGGGGTAGGGGGAGGGGTAAACCCCTCCCCGAAGGGGAAGAAGGGGGGTTGAGGACAGAGCGGGCTCTCTAAACCACTCACGCCCAAAGGGCTGGTGGGACTTACACCACTGAGCTTGCACTTCATAGCTCGCACCACATCGGTTGTACTACATAGCTTCAAACACAAAGCTTGCCCCGCGCAGCACCACGTACACTGCACATCATAGATACACCACGTGGCTGGCACCACATGGCTTACACATACACGGTGCAATAACTTTCTGTTTGGGGCCCACGCTTGTAAACATACCTATGCGGACCGACTACTAGTGCATCTGGCTACCATGGACCATGATTCGCCTCAGCATTACGTGTAAGTATTCCGTAACCGTTTAGGCTCAACCATGTTGTTGCAGCAATCCTTTGGGTGCGACGGCGAGCCGTCAACGCCGCGTTGTGGGCATGCAGGCATGGCGTCGCGTGGTGGAGGGCATGGCCGAAAGTTGCGCAGCGGCAGCTTCGGTGGCAACCCCATGTGGCACGAAGGTGCGGGCCGAGGACTTCCAACAGGACTGCCTGGACTGCCAGCACTTCTGCCGATCCCACAGCACCTGGGTTGAGAACGGCGCGGATCTTGGCAGCATTCGCCCGATGATTCCGCACTGGCTGGACTTGGAGCACGGGGCCCAGGACCCCGCACCCACTTTCCCGGAGCGGCACATGTGGCGCGAGACGACCGGCAAGGGGGGCCTTCCGAAGCCTCGCAGGGAAGCCGCCGTTCGGCGTGCTTTCCCGGACGTGGCGGCGCCGCGGGCTGCTGTGGAGTCTCCCCGCGCGCCACAGGGCACGCCGCCGCCCTACGTGGCGCCTTCTGTAGACGCCGACGCCATGGCCTGCATGGGCCCCGCGCAGGACGGAGAGACCTCCTGGAGCCCGGCACCCGCTCCTCGGGCTTGCCGCAGCACCCGCAGGTCGCCCAGCAGGAGGAGGAATGGGTCGCAGGGCCTGCCCCTGCCGACCGTGTACGAGGATCATGCGGCGACACCGCGGGAGCACCAGAGCGATAACGAGCGGGTCGACGACGCGGACACCAGCGGCGGTGAGTTGACCCAGCGGGAAGACCGCCCTGCGCAGGTGAGCAGCCACGGGGAAGTCGACGACGGCACGAGCTTGGGAACGCCGCAGGAAAGCTCAGGCGGCGACCTTGCCAGGTGCGTGGACGACGACGTCCCCGCGCCCACAGTGGAGTTGCCGGGATGGGTCCACGTGGGCGCCCGCTGCAGGTGGTGGAGCGAGGGGCACGGCAGGTACGTGCCGGCTCTCGTGCGCGGGGTGGACCGCGCAGGGCAGCGCCTGGACATCAGCCTCGACATGGACCTGAGTGCCTCGGAGCCTGGTCGCACCGTGGAGGTCGACTTCGAGAGCCTCACTGGCGGAGGCCCAGCCAGGTGTCCGCTGCAGCAGCCCGCCTTCTGGTTTGAGAGGGCCACAGCGGCTGCGAAACCCGAGGCGCAGCCAGGGCTTGAGCCCGAGTCGTCGCTGCCGACTCTCGCGGAACCCGCTGCGCCGCCTGAGGCGGCTGCAGCGGCCTCAGAAGTGCCTTTCGAGATCAAGCCTCACTCGCTGGCCGCCTCGATGCCACGCTCTGGAGCCTCAAGCCCAGCGGCACGCGACCCGCCGTCGAAAAAGCTCTCTCTCTCACACACACACCTCACCACATGCACCACACCTCTCACGATTCCGGCGGGGCGACTCGGCTGAGCGGGCCAAGCTAAAAGAATTCGACAGAGAGAATTGCACAGTTGCTTCCTTGTTCAAAGAAATCGCACGCGCGCCACTCTTGTCACCAGGCGGCGGAGCAGCCACCCTTCTAGGCTGCGGTCCCAGCGCCGTGGCGGCGGTTTCGCTCGCTCGCAGCGGCACTCAGACGGGACGGTCGAGGATGAAGCAGAAGGGTTCCACATCCATCAATTCGGTTGGGCTTTTGTTGAAGGAGTGTGTCCAGGAGGCTTTTTACCCTGGAGAGTTCCTTATCTGATGAGGGCGGCGGTGATCTCTCTTGCCAATCCACGGTTGGAGTTACACCGGCTTCCAGACCCTGAATTCTTTATCCAGTGGTTCCAGACACGAACAGATGGTAGCTGGCTTCACGGTGCTACAAGAAGAGGAGGTTGATCGCAGCGAGGTTACCATGGAAGACGCTGGCGGCGAATCATCGTCTCCCCACAAGACGCCAGCGGCGAACCCTGCCCTCGTGGAAGCGTAAGGCATTCTTGGCGAATGTTCGTTGCGAACCCCGCTCGACCGTGGTTGAATTCTGATTCCCCCAATCGTTGTCGCGGCGACTGGGGTAGCGTATGAGGTCCGGAGTGGGAGCACATGAGGTCCAGAGGGAAGGGTTACTTTTGGGGGTCTTTGGGGCGATCCTGTGTGCCTCCTGGGGCCTGGTGCCCTCCTCTCAGGGCGTCTCGATGCACCCTTGGGCCCCTCATAAGCCGTTTTGGGCTCCTCTACAGGCTGCAGGGTCGCTATTGAAGCCCTTTTGCGTCGTCTTGGGACCATATTGGAGGCCTCGCTGGGCATCTTGGACGCCCGAAAGACGGAACGGGAGAGTGCGCCAAGACAGCCCAATACCAGAACGGAAGCCACTTATGCTTACCTCTTCGGAGGCTCTTGGAAGCTTGCGTGGGCCGCTCATGTAGACTTCGGCGGCAACAGTATAGCCGTCTCGGGCGCATCCTGGACAGACTGGTGCCCATGTTGGGCCTGTGTTGGCCGTCTTGGAGGCCATATTCGACCGTCCTGATTTTGCGCCGTTGTGCCCTCTCGGGGACGGGCTTTATGCGATGAGTTATGTCTTCTAGCGGTTTCCCCGGCTGCCAGGCTGGCGGCTTGATTGGCCGAATGGTTTGTGGGGACCTTCTTGGGGGGCCAAATTTGTGCGGGCCCCCCAAAAAAGGTTTCGAACTTCCTGGACTTATTTTGGCCAAATGAGTCCAGAAAGTCCAGCATGCCATGCACCCTTGTGAACGGCGGGGGTCGGCGGATCTTGTGGCCTTCGGCCCAGCCCGCATAACTGCCTGGTTCGTGGGCACGAGACGCGATGGAGATTGCTGAAAATGATTCGTCGCGGGTTCCTAGGACGTTGATCTCTCGGGAATTTCTTTAGGGCATATCTGGGGCATCTTTAGGGGTACTCTTGGCGCTTCTTGGAGCCTATTGGTGGCATTTGGGGCCTCTTGGGGGCCATGATGGGTCGTTAGTCCATCTTGAAGGTTAGGCGTTCGACGGTTTGGCATCAGTCCGTTTCTTGGGCTTTCTTTGGTTGAGTGGTGTGACACCGTGAAGTGATGGGCATGGTCAGGGAGCGCGCCGCGCGCCCGATGCTCGACGACGGCACAACCCTTAGCACCGCCGTGAGATGGCGGCAGGGAGGGCGGAGGGGAGGGGCCTCCCGGAGATCTTCCCCCGGGCTGTCGGTTGTTGCGGTGCCTCCTGCGGCTTTGGCTCAGGGGGGGAGGGAGAGAGGCAAGGAGGGAGGGAAGCGGGGGGGGGAAGGGCGGCAGGAGGAGGAAAGGGAGGACGAGACTGAGGAGGAGGAGGAGGAGAAGGAGGAGGAGAAGGAGGGGGAGGAGGAGGAAGGGGGGGAGGAAGAGGAGGAGGAACTGGTCCCAATGGTCTTTGAGACCGGTGGGCGGCCATCCGACGAGGCAGTGAGCTTCCTGCGGAGCTACGGCGCCTCCCTGGAGGACGCCCAGCGGTCCGAGCTCAGCCGGATCTGGCGGGACATCCCACGCACCCTACAACAATGAAACGCGGAGATAATTCTCAGCGCCTTGGGGCGGTAAGGGCCCTACCACAACAGCCAACAACGCGACGACAACTGCCGCCACCACTCGCACCCTGACGACGACGAGCACCAGCACGACGGCCACCACGACCACGCGGACCACGCCCACGACCAGCGCTGGCACGACAACCACCGCAACCACTGACAGCGCGACGACCACAACCATCACCAGCATGATAGCACCACGACAATCACCACAACTACCACAGCTCCAGCGGAAACCACCATCACCACTCAGACTACTACGACTACCACTACCACCGACTTTCACGACCACCAGGACGATCATCACGACCGCCACCCCGTCCGACGCTCCCTCTTGCTTTTCCTCTCCTTCCCCTTACGCCCCTGCCTGGCCGCCCCCGCTTGCATTTCTCCTTGCGTAATACAGTTAACACTTAGGAGTTATACGCAAAGGCGGAGCCACAGGGCCAGTCCTCTGAGAGGCTGTGTCTTGCGGTCTTCGTAACTAGGGACCCAGGACCATAACCCTAACGCCGGGGGGTCCCCCTTGGTGACGGGGGTGCGGACCCACTCGGGTGCCCCCAGGTCTGCGGGAGGAGGGGGAGGAGGAGGAGGAGGAGGAGGAGGAGGAGGAGGAGGAGGAGGAGGAGGAGGAGGAGGAGGAGGAAAAGGGCGACGGATGCAGTCGATATTGCGGCGAAGACGGAGAGATCTCGACAGAGGAGGTGGAGGAGAGAACGAGACAAATAGCTTCGTCCCCTCATCATCCTCATCACCCGTGCTTCTCCAGTTCTCCTCGTCCCCCTTGCCATCCCCATCCGCTCCCCGCCTGACTTCTACTCCCCCCCACCTTCCCAGCCCTCCTGCTCCCCATCCCCTGCCCCCCCCCCCCCCCGTGACCGTGAAGTGTTGCACCCTCCGCCATGCGCCTCGCACCCCTGCCTTCAGATCTGAGGCCTCGTGCGGCTACCGGCGCCTGGCGCGCGCGTGCACGCGCGTTTTCGGAGACTTAGAGGTTGACACCAACACCAGTACATATTGGCGGTGTGCCTCCACCAAGGAAAGATGTCCCGATCTCGGCAATGGTGGTGATATTCGGGCTTTCCAGGACGCCGAAACATGACCACCAACACCAACATCTAAGATCATCTTCCGTCGGTGGAGGCAACCGCTTGTGTTGCTGTTGGTGCCCATTTCCCAGGCCTCCAGGCCTCCAAGATCTGAGGCCTCCTGCGGCTGCCGGCGCCTGGCGGGCTCCCGTGGGGCGCACCGCCATGCCAAGCTCGGCGCGGAGCTGGGGCTCGCTGCTGGCCGAGGTGCCCGGCCGCGCAGGCCGCCCTGCGCCTCCTCCCCGGCAGCGCGGCGGGGCGTTGCTTGTTCGCCGGAGTTTTTTTTGTTTTTGGTTCGCGGGAGGCTGAGCAGAGCCACGCGAGGAAGAGGAGGAGGAGGAGGAGGAGGAGGAGGAGGAGGAGGAGGAGGAGGAGGAGGAGGAGGAGGAGGGTAGATCAGGGTAGATTAGATAATGGAGCATGCTCCCTCGCATCCCGCGAAGGAAGGGGAGTCCCTCCCTGGCGCCTGCAACCGCAGACCGCGCCAAAAGGCATCCTCGCGCCCCTGCGCGCCCTCGCGCCGCCCCCCCCCCCCTGGAGAAGGGCTACCGCCCTGGCCCAGCCCGCGATGCGCGACGTGCGAGGATCCCTGCGGGGGGCCGGACCCGAGCACGCAGGCCCCTGCTGCCGCACGTCATGCCACGAGATCGGCAGGCCGCGCACGGGAGGTCTCTCTGAGTCTCTCTGTTCCAGGGTCCACTCTTGCGCGCAGCCGACCCTCCTGCTTCCCCCTCCTCCGCCTCCTCCTGCCCCTAAAAGGTGGGGCCGTCCGCAGTGCAGTCATGCTGTTTCGCGCGGTGCCCCTGCGATCATGCCCACTATCGCACCGCCAGTGGATCCTGTGAAGAAGGCAGTTCGCATGCTCCTCACATCAGGTTGACGTTCCTGTCTTGCCGATGCTAGCTGCTCTTGGAGGTGACGCTCTTGCAATGTGTTCTCGTGTCTCCTCCATTATTGCTGATCCGCGGCGTCGTGCGCCAACAAAAAGCACGAAGGCAGTTGTTACGTTGTTTCGGCCCCCAGGACCTCTGACGGATCGATGCGGCTCGAGAAATCTTGCATGCCCCAGAGGACGACTGTCGGCCGAGGCATAACAAACGTCCACCTTTTTTGTATTCCCCACTTGGCGGCCGGTTCGATGCGGGCTAGCGGGCTGGTGCCCGTGGCTGGTCACTGGTGGGGCCGACGGGGGTCAGTTTTTGCCCCTCCGCACCTGAAACATGCGGCGTCGTGACACAAATCACGAGCGCCGTTGTGTGTTGCCCCGTTTCGGGCCCGCGATCCTCTCGGATCGATGCGCTGTTCCTCCCACACGGACGTAGATCCAGGCGGGACCGCAGTCTCAGGCGGGACTTCGCAAGGTTGCACTTGTGGAAATCAGGAGCGGAAGAAGGACGTACACGTACATGAATCCACGTTGGTCTCGAGAGTACTCAAAGCGCGAATTCTCTTATCACGCGGCCGGTCTCGCAGATCAAAGGGCCGTGTTCATGTACATGGTTGGGCACGTGTGTCCTTCGCGGGTTCCCTAGAAAAGGTCGTGGAGCAGTCAGGACGCATGCCAAATGCTCGTGACAATGTCAGCAGTGACGAACTGAACCGTGATGACGCGTCTTCTTATGAGGCGAGTCACGTCTCCAGCGGAGATGAAACGATCAAGGAAACGGGGGCCACAATCGACGGTCTTATAGCGAGTATTCAAGACATATTGGGCTGTTCATCGATGCGAACGACGAAGCAAATTTTAGATGTCAAAATTTTCAAATCGAAGTCGCGCGAAATTATCCAGGGATGAACTGTAGCAGCGCTACGACTGCATGCGCCATCATTGTCTTTGGCGGAGAGTACGCAGCAAGCTTCACACTGAGACCAGAGACCCGTTGGGCAAAACCGACGAGATTTTGGAATTGATGTACAATGTGTACAAATTTTGGCCGAGGTGATAGGTAGTATCGCACAAACGTTGGCGAGGCAAGTGTGCCCGTTCTTTGCAGAACGTCCATGATCAAACTGATGGGAAGGATTGTCTTAATGGAGTCAAAGATGCATATTCCGAATCCTGAAGCAATCGTGTGCTACGACATCTGAGTTTCGGCGATCCGGCGCCCCCGCCGAGCTTTAAGCGGGCCGACCCCCCCGGGGCGTGCATCGGCGCCTTGCCTTGCCTTGCCTTGTCAGGGCGGGACCTCGCCCTCACCGTTCGCCGGCAACTGCGCAAGGGTCGCCACTGTCGTAGGCTGGGAGGTCCAGCTGATGGCCCGAGTGGGTGCGTCCGCATGGCGTCCCTGCGCCAATTTCGGCACACCTCTCACGGTCGTCATTCGAAGAGCGGCCGCCTTGTCGGCATGCCCGCCGAGGCCCGCCGAATTGCCAGGGTATCAGCTGCACAGCTGTCGCTTTGTCGGGCGCTCCCGGGAAGCCCAGCCTATTGTCTCCTTCCTTTATTACCTGTTTTTTCTTTCCTCCAAATTTTTATGTTCCATCTCCCATTCCTGCTTCTTCTCTTGTCGCTCCCTCCCCCCGCGGTCACGTTACCAATTTTGTCGTACATGTTTCCACTCCGTTCCTTCTCGTGGTAATGGTTGCGCTTCGGTCTGCTCCTTCATGTGTCTTAGATTGAGGTGATGCCTCACTCAGGTCCAACTCTCTCCAATGAGTCGTGCAACGCGCGAGTCTCCCATCTAGCTTTCACACGAAGTCGCGTCCCTTGCCGTGCAATCACCCGTGACACTGTGGCCCACATGTCTGGCCACTTTTTGTACATGCTTCGGGTGCATCTCCAGACTATTTCCTTAATTCTGCGAAAAAAGTGGTGTCAGGCAGCTATGGCGGTGGATTCTGACGGCGTCTTTTTCCTTTCACGACGTTGGTATCGGATGTCGGGGTCCGCCTCCTGGGGCAGGTCCTCGGTCTCAACACCCAACTACCCCTGCGGGTTCTTGACATCGCCATGGGCTACCCTTTGGGCCTGCTGAATGTGGCCAGGGCTACCTCGTGGGGCTGCCTGTGCGCAGCCCCCAGCTTTTCCACGCCTCCCCCTGGACCTGCCTGGGGGGAAGCATGGGGCCCCACTTCGTGAAACCCGCGCAACCTGTACACGACATTGCCCTGGCTCACATGTCTTAGTAGTGGGTGTGTGTTGTAGCTTCCGAACTGCAGGTTTGTCTGGGGAAGCGCCGCGAGCATTCCCAGACGAAGCTGGCTGCTGGATTGGGTACGACAGGAAGCTTGCGGGTGTTAGCTACTTGGTGTCCCGCTTCAGCGCTCGCGACGGTGCCGCCACCTCAACACTGGAGGAAAAGTGTGTTAGCGATTTGGTGTTGCTTGGTAGCGAAAGTGCGGATCCACATTACAATGTGATAACCTGACAGTGTCTCTGATTGCCAGCTTCGCTCTTCCTCTCTCCTCCCTCTTCGGATACTTTTCTCGGTGCACCATCCTGATCCCCATCCTTTTCCCCGTCTCCTACCCTCTTCTCCCATCTCCTCTCCCACTTTCGCTTCCCACTCCCTATCCCCCCCCTCCTTCCCCGCTCCCCACTGTCCCTGTCCCTCCATTCTCCCATCCTCCGTTATCCTCCCCTCCTCAATCGTCCCATTCCTATCCCCGCGCTCCCAGAGCCAGGCCAGCCCGGGTCAGAGTCGGCGCAGCTCCGCTCCCCTGGCCGGCGAGCAGCACGCCCGATCGGCCCAGCAGCCTCCACGGCCGCTTCGGCAGATCGGTGCTGGCAGCAGGCGGGGCCGGGGCCGACGAGCGGCAGCAGCAGGGCTTTTGGCCACGTGGAGTCGAGGGTGTGCATGGTCAGCTGTCACATATAGCCAGGACCCTGGTCAAGGGGAGCCGGCTAGTGATTGGGCCCTGAGATCGAAAATATTGATTGGAATCACTAAACCAGGTCTGCCGTAGTTGGTTTTCGCGGGGGACTGCAATTCGGGTTAGTGGACTGGGGCGGGGGGAGGCGTCCCCCAGTACACATCATTAAACCAGGTCTCCAGACAGGCCGAGGATCAGGATAATTCGTGAGAGAGCGTTCCGGAAGACTCCGGAAGGCTTTCAGAGGGGTTTGCGGCCGCGGACGCCGCAGATCTGAGGATTGAGGAGGGGGGAGCACGAGAAGGGCGGAGGAGGGCGGGGTGCGGCTTGGCAGGCCGCCGTGCCAGGGCCTTGCCTGCCTTTTGGGCACGGCCTCCCCCACCCCCATCCGCCTCCTGGTGCTGTTGCTTCCTTTTCTCGTCGGCCTAGGCCCTTTTCCTTGCTTCCTCCCGCAGTTCCCCTCCAGAGCCTGCCCTGGCCCGTCGAGCTGTCTCGCAGGAGGACGGGGGGGGATCATCGGAGGGCGCTTAGCGTTCTGGGAGGTTCCTGCGCAGGGGGCTCTGGGGTGGTTCCCCCTCCTCCTCCTCCTCCTCCTCCTCCTCCTCCTCCTCCTCCTCCTCCTCCTCCTCCTCCTCCTCCTCTTTCTACTCCTCCTGCTCCTCTCCTACACACTTGTACACCTCCCTCCCGGGAATACCTGACCCCCTCAAAACCTCTGAACCAACAGCTACGTTCTCCTCATTATCCCCCTCCGAGAACCCTCGCAACTCATTCGGCAATCTTCGAAAACAATCGTCGACGAATTTGCCTGGCGAGGGACCCACTTCTTGGGCAGCTTCGTGTAACGTTAGTGATGGACCTCTCAGTGCACGATCCGTGCGAGGCGGGGGGGGGCGGGGCGAAATGGGCGGGGGGACGCATGCAAACGTTCGCACTGGGGCCGTATGTGGAGCTCCATGGGGCATGAGGCGTGCAAGGGGTCCGCCGAAATGCATGGGGAAACGCGTACCAGCTTCCCCACTAGAGCCGCAGGCGGGGCTCATGTGAGGAGTGTGCCGACACGGGCGGAAGTACACATGCAAATTTTCCCAATGAGGCCGTGCGCGGAGCTCCCTGCGTGGGCACGATCTTTGCCAGAGGTGAGCTGAAATGGACGGCGTCGACATGCTTGCTCTCCCACTGGGGCCGTAGTAGGTGGAGCCCGCTATGGGGCAGCGATCCTCTTGAGCGGTGTTCCGAAATTGGCTCGGTGCCGCCATGTGGACCCTCCCACTGGAGCCACGAAACGGATGAGGGGTGCTCTCACATTGATGGCGCCAGCATGCGGGCCCACTGGGCCCGATCCGCGTGAGGGGTGCGATGAAATGAGCGGCGCGTGCATGCGGGACCTGCCACTAGTACCGTAGGTGGAGCTCCCTCTGGGGCCACGATCCTCGTCAGGGGTGTACGGATATGGCGGCGCCGCCACGCTAATTTTCCTAGTATGTAAAGCTTCCTATGGGGCCACCTCGTGAAGGGTGCACCGAAATGGGCACCGCCGCCATGCGGATCCTGCCAGTGGGACGGCAGGTAGATTCTCCTGTGGCGCCACGATCCTCGTGAGGGGTGCGTCGAGGCGGGCATGCGACCCCTGCCACTGGGGCCGTATTTTGGGCTTCCTGAGGGTCCAGGGGAACACCGAAGTGGGCTCGGTTCCGCTTCATGGTGGCGCCCTCTGAGACCGCAGGTGGAGATCTTTGTGGGGCAAGAGACGTGTGAGGTGTGCGCCGATCTTGGCGCGGTGCCGCCATGCGTCGTCTCCCACTGACACCGTATGCGAAGCACCCTATGAGGCCCCGATCGCGTGAGGGGTGCGATGAAATGAGCGGCGCCGGCATGCAGGCCTTGACACTGGTGCCATAGGTGGAGCCCTCTTTGAGGCCACGATCCTCGTCAGGGATGTACGGACATGGGCGGCGCCCCCAAGCTGACCCTATATGGGGCCACCTCGTGCGGGGTGCACCGGAATGGGCACCGCCACCATACGGACCCTGCCAGTGGGACGGCAGGTGCAATTCCTTATGTCGCCACGATCCTCGTGAGGGGTGCGCCGGAATGGACGGGGGCGGCATGCGAACCCAACTCGTATTTGGGGCTCCCTGAGGGCTGGGGGTGCGCCGGAATGGGCTCGGTGCCGCTTTGCGTCGGCGCTCACGGGGACCGCAGATGAAGCTCCGTGTGGGCCACCAAACTCGCGAGGGGTGCACTGAAATGGGCGCGATGCCGCCGCACGTCGGCGCCAAGTGAGACTATTGGCGGAGCTCTTTTCTTTGGGGGCACGAAACGGGTAAAGGATGCCCTGAAAGGGGCGCTGTGTCGCCATACGCTGGCGCCAACTGAGAACCGTATGTTGAGCTCGTTATGGGGCACGAAGCGTTTCGAGGACTGTGCCGAAATGGGCGCGGTGCCGCCACACGTCGGCTCCCACTGGTATCGTCAGTGGAGCTTCCGATTGGGCCACAAAGTGTGTGAGGGATGTGCCGATATGTGCGCGATGCAGCCATGATTACGTCGGCGCTCACTGACGCCGTAGGTGGAGCTCCTAAGGGGGTGCGAAACGTGTGAGGGATGTGTCGAAGTGGGCGCGGTGCCGCCATACGCCCGCCCTTCTGAAACCATAGGTCGAGCTTCTTCTGCGGCCACGAAGCGTGTGAGGGGTATGCCGAAATCGGCGCTGTGCGGCCATACGTCGGCGCCCGCCGACACCGTAGTTGGAGCCCCCTCTTACGTGGCACGAGCGTGTGAGGGGTGTGCTGGAATTGGCGCGGTGCTGCCGTACGTCAGCGCCAAGTGAGACTATCAGCGAAGATTGGGGGGGGCACGAAGCTTGTGAGGAGTTTGCCGAAGTGGGCGCAGTGTCGGGACGTCGGCGCTGCTGACATCGTAGGTGAAGCAGCTTCCTGTGGGGCCATGAAACGTTTGAGGGGTACCGAAGTGGGCGGGGTGACGCCATGCGTCGGCGCCCACTGGCACCGTAGGGGGAGCTCCCCGTGGGGCTACGAAACATGTTGAGGGGTGTGCATGTGGAGGGCGAGGAGGAGCATGAGGGGAGGAGGAGACGAACATGTGGAGGAGGTGCGGTGAGACGCGGGGCGCTGCGGATTCAGCACGATGGCCGAAGTCAGCGCAGGATGTATGGGGAGAACGCGACCACGAACAGGCAAACACATTCTCCTCCGTCTGCGATGAGAGCAACGCCGATGCTGTCGACGACGACGGCAACAGCGGCGACGGCGACGATGACGGCGACGATATCGGCGGCGGCTGCAGCGGCGGCGGCCCCCCTTAGGCCGTCGGCGTCCTGCGCAGCATGCAGCAAGGCCGAGTACGGTGCCGCGCCCCTGCCGGGAAGAGGGCAAGGAGGAGGAGGCAGAACGAGGAAGGAGGGACGAGGCGGAGCAGGGATGAGGAGGGAGGAGGGATGAGGAGGTGGGATGAGGAGGAGGAGGACTGAGGGATGAGGGAGGAAAAATGAGGGATGAGCGCCCCTGCCAGCAGGACAAAGGCGGGATGAGGAGGAAGGAAGGTCAGTATAGTCCAGTCGGCAGAGTCAGCAGGCCCTGCCCAGTCCCACCGATCGCATAAGAACCATTATTGGCTCATTTTGATGTTGGAACCGGCGCGGGCCCCCAATTAGCAAACGGAGCGCGCTCGCGCGCGGTCCCGCTTCCGACGGCTTGGCCAGGGGGGACGCGCGGACCGCGCACGGGCGCACTGGAACTCCAGAAACCTTTCGCGCGGCGCTGCTGCGAGACCACCAGTTCGATTTCTCTTGCGCGGTCGATTGCCTGATACGAGTGGCAAAGGCAAAGCTCGGAGGTTGATAGACCTCCTACCCTGACACGTCGATTAGCGAATTGGCCGTTGTCGGTTCGCGAGAGGGCGTCACGGCCGTTATTTGTGCGGGTCCAGGTCCGTCGGTTGCGGTTCCAGGTCGTTTTCACGAAAGGGTGGATTGCTAAAGGGAGGGTTGTCCACCGCCGAAAAAGCGTGCGCCGCTTAGGTGCCTTGCCCTTTTCGCACGGGATCTGTACGGGGCTCGAGCTGGAGCGATAGTTCGGCCGCTCGCGCGCTGCCCTGCGGCCCGTCTCCGAGCGACAAACACGTAGCGTATCGTATCGTATCGGTATCGTATCGTTCGGCCGCTCGCGCCGCGCCCATGCTCGGTATCGTTTAACCAATCCCCATCCCCATCCCCATCCCCTTCGAGACCCCCACCAAATTACCGCCCCAGTTGGGGATATACCCCTCGAAACTCGAAGGGAACGATCTGTGTCCCCATCTAGGGGGGTAAATCGGCCAGTGGGGCCCAGGCCACGCCGCCGGGGATGGGGATCGGATAAACGATACTCACATGGCGGTAGCGTTGGTTTCACGCCAAATACGGTCGCAAACTTCTGGGCAGCGTGTCGCGCCGCCGGATCTGGCCCACCGCGCTTCGGCGCGACGCTGTCCACGTCGCGGCCCCGAGGCGTCATCGTCCCGAGCCTTTCCCGAGCCTCTCGCCCCGCGGAGCGGAGCGACACGATATCCGCTCGCACGGCATAGCGTGTCGCACGGGGCCGCTGGGATGACACCCTGTCCAGAGCTTCGGGAGCCTTGAGACGGGGTCAATTCAAACGGGGGACAGCCAGAGTCAGAGCGCCCGATCCCGAAGGATCCTGCAGGGCCAGGGTCGCATTGACCCGGGCTTGGGTGCAGGATGCTGCAGGATCTTGCAGGATCTTGCGCATTGACCCGGTTTTGGGTGCAGGAATTGGCAGGATTCTGCAAGGCCTGATTGACCCGGGTCTGGATTGACCCGAGTCAGAAGATTCCCGCGAGCTCCTGACCGTAGACACGGAGCTTCGGCGAGAGGGCATCAGTTCGCTTGGTCGCAGGCGGCCCCGCTCCCAACGACTGGGCGGGTTTAAGAAAGTGCGCCGCCCCCAAGGGGAAACGCCACTCTGAGGCGGAATCTGCGTGGCGCTTGGACGAGAGCTATGTTTCGTCCGCTCGCAAGCGACCCCGTTTTCGACGAATTGGCGAGCGATAGCTGAGCGCGTCGCGCCCGTGCGAGAGATCAGCTCTCTGGAAAAAATACACCTGCGGCGCTGAGGCTAGAGCGACATTTCGCCTTTTCGCGCGTAATGTGCCTACTGTTCCACGCCCAATTGCGTCCACGCATTTTGCAGTGTTGACGGCAACACGCCTCTGTTGAGAGTAGCTTGTTTTGAGATGGGCGCGATGGAACCGCGTGTATTGACCAGCGATCGGCCAGCTGTGTGGCACAGTTGGGGTAAGCCCGAATAAGACATCAAGATGGTGGATGAGAGGGAGGATAACCACAAGTGGGAGGAGGATAGACAGGAGGAGGGAGCAGATGGAGGAGGAGGCGGAGGAGGAGGAGGAGGAGGAAGTGGCGGAGGAGGGGGAGGCGGATGAGGGGAGAGGAGGGGGAGGAGGTGAAGGAGGGGAAGAATAATGATGAGTCGGGAGGATGGGGGGAAGAGAACACTAGTTGTTACTTTATTCCTCGTTGTTTGGCCACCTTGTGGACCCTCGACGCCATATCTGGATTTGCTTCGATATTCTGGTCAGGACTTGCTCGAGGAGAGGCCGGGAGGTCGACTTCGAGGGAGGAGTGGCAGAAAGGGGGCAGTCGGGTATGAGGGGGAGGAGGAGGAGCAGGAAGGGGAGGGAAGGAGGAGGAGGGAGAGGAGGGAAGGAGGGGGAGGAGGAGGGCCCCGCTGGGGGTCACTCCAGGGAGACTCGTTGTGCGTCTACAGGCTGTCCGTTGCGGCACCGTGCCGTCTCTGAGGCGATACTTATTGGCAACGTCATGGGCTGATATGTTTGGTCTCATCTTGGGCTGAGGCCGGGAACAGCGCAGCCAACCACGGAATAACATTTTGCGGCAAAAGACCCTCATCAGTTTTCCGCAGGGGCCTGGTTGTCCACCTCCTGGCCCTTAGCGTATTACAACAAATTGTTGCGAGCGGTACTACAGCCTTTATATTTCAAACTCCCAATATTTGCTCATATCACGAGTCCTTGCGTCGGCACTCTGTCCGAACCCAGAGGGCATGCGAGCGACTAACCCACCACCACCCCAGCGGAAGTCGCAGTGTGTCCATCAAGCATTGAGCTATGGAAGGCGAGAGGATGATGATGATGATGATGAGAAGGATGAGGAGGAGTAGGAAGAGGTGGAGAAAGTCTGCTGGCTGGCTGGGGGCCACAGGTGTGTATGGAGCCGCGTTGAAGTCCCAAACGGCGCTGCACTGCTCGGGTGAGAACGGATGTTGATCATGATGATGATGTTGATGATGATGATGATGATGATGACGATGATGTTTATAATGATGATGGCGATGCTGATGTTGATGATGATGGTGATAATGATGGTGATGATGCCGATTATGATTGTGATGATGCTGGTGCTGGTGTTGGTGATGGTGGTTATGATGATTGTGATGATGAGGATACTGGTGCTGATTTTGATGCTGATGATAGTAATACGGTGGAGGCATTTGATAAGGAATCTCCGGTTCCAGGCTGGAGGCTCAGGCATTCCTTGCATGTTAGGGATTGGCGGGCGCAGTTCAGGGTTCGGGGACATGCCTCAAGCCATGGTGGACACAAGGCCTGCGGTGCACACAAGCCTGCGTGAACATGCACACAGTTTCCTCTTCTTCTTTCAGAGAACATATCGCATTTCAGAGTCTCGACCGCTCCTGAAAAATAAGGAACCTGGTCGATTCGAGCCTCCAAGTTATTTAACAGTGGCATCCTTATTTAGGGCCTCAACCGTCGTGATGATGCTGATGGTGATGTTACTTCTGATGATGGTGATGATGATACTGATGCCGATGCTGATGCTGATGCTGTTTATGGTGATGGTGAGGCTGTTGATTTGTTGATGACGATGATGATGACGATGGTGGCGATGCTGATGCTGATGCTGATGCTGGTGATGATGCTGATGCTGATGATGATGAGGATGCTGATGATTAGGATGATGGTGATGCTGATGATGATGCTGCTGATGATGATGATGGGTATGATGAGTTATGGTGATGGTGTTGGTGATGGTGATACCCATTATGCTGTTGATGATGATGATGATGTTGATGATGATGATGATGATGATGATGATGATGCTGATGCTGATGATGATGATGATATGCTGTTGATGATGATGGCGATGGTGATGTTGGCAGTGATGGTGATGTTGAGGTTGATGCTGTGCATGCTGTTGTTGATGTTGCTGGTGCTGATGATGATGAGGGTGATGGTGATTTTGGTGCTGCCGAGGATGATTGTGGTGCTGATGCTGCTGATGCTGCTGATGCAGATGCTGATGACTGAGGTGAGTTTGATGATAAGGATGAAGATAATGCTGATGATGCTGATACTGATGATGGTGATGATGGTGATGCCGATCGGATTATGATGATGATGGTTTGTGATGATGATGGTGGCGGTGATGCTGCTGCTGCTGATGATGATGATGCTGATGCTGATGCTGATGCTGATGATGATGATGATGATGATGATGATGATGATGATGATGATGATGATGATGATGATGATGATGTGGAGGGGAGGCGGAGGAGGAGGAGGATAATAATAATAATATCGAGGTGGACAGAGCAGGGCAAAGAGGAGGATGCGTAGGCCTCCCCACCTGGAGCTGGACGTCGTCTTCCCCTTCCACTCTACCCTCCCAGTTGCCCGATCCCGATGCCCCTTCCTCTCCCCGTCTCTTGCCCCTCGAGTCTTTCTCACCCTCCTCCCCGTCTTCGTCGTCCTGCGCTTCGCCATCCTCGTCGCCCTCCTTTTTCTCGTGGCCCAGAGGCGAGAATAGCACACAGGAAGTCATCCAAACTGTGAAGAGTGAAGCTTATAAGAAGCGTCTATGCATACGGGCTCGGGGCAGGCCGTCTGTATACATCGGGCTCGGGATGCATTGTGCTTCGGCTTGCGTTTGTCATGGAGACAGCTCAAACTGCACACATTCTACTCCACGATTGGACCCGCCCGACCGCCCAGACAGCGCGTCTGGGTCTCCGTGTGCCTCGCCCCCTCCACGTAGGGTCCCACGCCGTCTTGTGAACGCCACGTAGGGCCCTTGTGGGACCCTCTTGCGGCATTTTTGCGGCCTTTGCAGGGTCCTAGCCCAGGACGAATTCGTTCCGTTCCGCGCGGTCTGGAGCCCAGCCCCACGGATTTCGCACCATCGGGCCACTGTGCCCTACAGGGTGGTCTCTCCAGGAAACTGGGCTCATTAATCGGGTTAAGACGCCCTGAAGCCATATCACCTCAAGTCCTCCCATCCGCAGCCTTTCAACCGTGAGGTGAGCGATGTGGGCGCGGGGATTTTTGCGTCGGTCGCCTCGCACACCCGCGGAGGCGCCAAGGTAATCGCGCTTCGCGCCACGCGGTCTGCGCTGGAGAGCCGCACTGCAACAGCGGGCAGCTCGAGGTCCGGACACACAAGCGCATAGGTGGCTTGGCCCAGCGATGCGGATGCGCAGTGGTCCTGGGTCGGTCGCCTGTTCTCGATGGCCAAATTGCAGCTCCCCAGCCCCTCCAGAGGCGCTGCTATGCAGGCGCAGGGTGGCGAGGCAAGCAGGGAGGGGTGGACGTCGATTGCCGTTCCTTCTCTCCTTTTCCCCACTCCTCATCTAATTCTCCTCCCCCTTCTTCTCGCCTACTCCTCGCCTCCTCGTCCTCCTCGCACCCTCCTATTCCTCCCCCCTCGTGCTTGTCCTCCTCACCCTCTCGTAACACTCCTCCTTTTCCTCCTCTTCCTCCTCCTCCTCCTCCTCCTCCTCCTCCTCCTCCTCACTCTCGCCGCCGCATCCCCCTCGTCGTCTTCCCTACCCACCCTTCTTCTAGTCCACATCCTCCTCATCCTTCGCGCCCTGACCTGGAGGGAGTCGTGTCCCTGTCGTCGTCGGGTGAGGGCGAGGAGTTTGAGGAGTGATGTGATTTCTGAGAATGATGTGTGCACGCTCTGCGCCAGAAGCCATCGAGCTTCGGGCAGCGCAGCCGTGCGCACCTGGTAAGTAGCAACACCGAAGTGGGTGTGGACGGCGGACAGGTGTAAAGTTTCAGGCCCCATTTTTACCCGTGAAGGATGTCTCCCTCGTGTGCAGGCAAGCGAGGTGCTCCAATCGAGACTGCAAGATTTGGATTGATTGCTCCACAGCCGTGAGCAGCAGCAGCAGCAGCAGCAGCAGCAGCAGCAGCAGCAGCTCGCCCCCTTCCTTTCTCCTCCTCGTCCTCCTCGCCCAATCCTCGTCACCCCCTCCTCCTCCTCCTCCTCCTCCTCCTCCTCCTCCTCGTCCTCCTCCTCCTCCTCCTCCTCCTCCTCCTGATGGCCCACCTCCCCATCCCGAAGACCACCTCGGGCCCCCAGAAGCCTCTTCTCCTCACCCCTACGAGAGAGCCGTCTAGGATTTCCGCTGGCTTCCGTACCAACCACCGCGGAGTTTCGAAAGCCTCCGCCTGCCTCAGATACCCCGAGGCCGCCCAGCGCTGCCCAAAAGGCTTGGAAGCGGGCCCGTGAGCGAAAAAGCCAGGCGCCGCCAGCCCGTTGGCCTGAGACCAAGGCGGCCGAGAGAGTCCATGGCCGGGTCCCGAGTCGGTCTTGCCGTGGGGGGAGACCCCCCGAGGCTGGACGTCGTCAGCTTCACCTCCGCGGTCGCCGCGTGCGCGCGCGGCGCGAAGTGGCGCGGGGCGCTGCGGCTGCTGTGCAGCAGCATGCCGCGGAGCAAGGCGCCGGCCGCGAGAGCCCGCGCCGCCGCGGCTGCCGACCCTTGCCACCGAAGACGACGTCGACAGCGTCGTCAACGCCGATGACGTCGAGGACGACGCCGTTATCAAGAACGACGACCAGGATTACGGAGGCTGCGAGGACGACCGCGATGACACTCGACGACGTTCGACGTCTAGAGAGACAAACGCCGCGGACGGCGACGAGAGCGACGAGTGCGGCGAAGGCGTAGGGGGAGATGTGGAACGGGACGGGGGAAGGGAGGGGAGGGGATGCCGCGTGACCTGTTGACGGGCGCTGGGCAGGGCGGGAGGGCAGGGAACTGGAGAGAAGGCTGCTGGTGCTCAGTGACCCTGCCGATGCATCAGTTGAGCAACGGATCCCGTCTGGCTGGGCCTACTGCTCCAAGCATGGGAGCCTCCTGTTCAGCAGTAGACGTTTCCTGCGCCAGCCGATGCAGCCTTTCACTGACTTCTAGTGCTGTGCATCCCACTACATTGGATACATGGATACACGCACTTAGCCTAGAGGCGCTTAAGAGGCTCAGGAGGATTGAGCAACCTTTGATGCGTATTGTCTGAGGTGGCAGGGTGGTTCCAGATCCCTAGCCTGTCGTGGGAGATGTTTTTGTCGGTTCGGCGTCGTCCCATTTGTCGTTTTGGTTTGATTCTGGGCTTACGCTTGGGCCAGACACGCTGCTAGGATGGGGAGTGGGTGCGGGATCGGCTCGACGTTTGAAGTACTGAAAGTTGGGGGATGTGATACACACAAGAAGCAGTTACTATTCGGCGTCCAGGTCTACAAAAAGGAATTCTGGAGTCAACTTGTCCTCGTTGATCTCGGGGATTTCGCTGCCATCGCGCCATCTGTCACCAGAGGACTTTCGGATCCCGGAGTGAACTTGCGCTGGTCTCTCTTGGGGTTTGTCTGAATCTTGCCAGCGCTTCCGGACCACGACGAGGGTGATGAGCGCAAGTGGGCAAGTCTTCTGTATGACGTGGGGGCTTGGCTGATTCAGCCCTCTCTGTCTTGCCGCTGCTCTCCTCCTCCCTATCTCTTTCTCGTTCCCCTCTTTCCCTCCCTCCGTCCTTCTCTTTCTATTTCTTAGATCCTACCTCCTTAAATGTGTTCCCTTCTCTCTTTCTCTTCATCTCTCTCTCGCTCCCTTCCATCCTCCTACTATATGTTCCTCCCTCTCTCTCTCGCTCTCTCTCTCTCTCTCTGTTTCTCTCTCTACTTGTCTCTTCTTCTTCTTCTGTTATCTCCCTCTCTCTCTATCACGTTCTCTCTCTCTATCCCTCTTCGTCCAGTATTCTTTCTGTCGGGGGCAGGTAGCTTAGCCACAGGCCTTGCGACACGAGTTTGCCGCGAATCGGCAGAATTTACTCCTGCCCCCCCCCCCCTGTACCTTCAGCGGCGCGGCATGGAGGGTCCAGCAAGGGGGGGGCTTCTGAGAAGGCAGGGGGCTTCTCAGAAGTGCTCGTAGGCGTCCGAGAAAAGCCGTCCTGCAAGCCTCTGGCCACTTCCTTAGAAAACTCTGCTGTATTAGAAGGCCCCCTCTCGACCCCCTTCCTCTTGGCGCGCCTCCAGAAACATGTTCTGGTCCTCCCGCACCCTGTGATCAGGGCTTCGTGAGCAATCTTGATGGGGCTCTTGAGACATCCTGGGGGATTTCCTCCAGGGGCTCAATCATGCTACCCTCAGGACGGCGAAGGATGCCCTCGAGAATTCGAAGGGCTTCCTCGGGATGCACCATGGAACCCCGTAGGATCTCCAAGGGATTTCTGCGGCACCCACCTGGGAAGGTGCCGCCCAACGCGGTCACCCTCAACGCGGCCATCGCTGCCTGTTCGCGAGCCGGGCGTTGGGCGGTGGCGCTGTGGCTCGTGGCGGACATGGCGGCCAGGACCCGTGGGCGCCAACCGATGGCACTCCGCCGCCAGAGCGCGCTCTCGCGTGTGGGCGCTGGCGCCACCCTCGTTTCTGTCCCCTCCCGCGGCCACCCTGCTTTCTCTTTCCCTACCTCTTGCGGTGTTTCATTCGCCGTCCAGTGGCCCCGGGCTGCTCGAGTGGCCTGCGCGCCCGCCAGGCTCGCGGCAAGAAGTAGTGTTGGGGTTTGCCAGATTGTTTTGCAGGTTGTCAGGGTTGGAATTTCGACCAGCCCCAGAGGGGCCCTGATCCCTCTGTGCCCCTGAAAGCCGATGGCATCAATAGTTCGTGCCCGCGCGCACATCCATGTCCACTGCTTCGGAGTCTTGGCCCAGGACCTCGACGAGTGGTGGATAAGGATGTCTGTTCGCCCTTGCGGGCTCGTAGATATACCGCTTCCTAGGGACCCAGGCCAGGACTCCCGAAGTTGCGAATTTGGATGTTCCCTGGTGGCTCGTGTATGCCAACTCACTACCTGGCCAGGTCCGTCGGCATTGGGTGGTCGAGGACTGACACATTCGGCCAGATGCGCCTTCTCCCTCGCAGTTTTTTTTGTTGTCTCTCTCTCTCTCTCTATCTCTCTCTCTCCAACCACCTCCCTCCGTCCGCGTCCCATCCTCCCTCCTCCTCCGTCCGGGCGAAAAGGGTAGGGATGCGACGAGGGAGAGGAGGGAAAAGAAGCGTTCCGTGAACGGCGTGGCCGGCCGTTTGGGGAACGCCAAATCGTTGGGTAAGGATGACGCAGTTTGCCAGCTCGCGAGATGCACGTGTTTGCTCAGCGCAATCAGCTCATGAGGGCCCCCGAACGATTGGACGAATCCCTCGGGGAGCGCCCTTGCGTTTCCCCAGCGGGTCGGAGATGCATTCAAGCGTCAAGGTAATCGATGGTTCAGGGGATAACAGTTGAGCATAATCGGTTCATGGATTCCTCGAACACTTGAAACATGCAGTCGCCTTTCCAAAGGTGCGAGAAATATCGATGGCGATCTGTTGTCATAGTTGGGCCACGATGTTACCCGAGCAGTTGGAAGGCACACTCGGAGAACGCTGATCATGTACGCGGTGGCGTTCAGATAACCGATTGCGTCAAGGGGTTTGAGTTCAGTTGATTGGGTCCGCGGTGCTTCCGGTTTCTTTCGCCAAAGCCTTAGTTTTCCAAGCGTTCGAAAAAAAACATTCTGGGATAAGTTGAGCACAATCGCGGCGCGTGTTCCCCGAGCGTTCGGACTTTTCACTTGGGGAACACCTTTGTGGATTTTTGCGCGGGATCCGATATTGCCGCCCTCCCTGCGAGGCGCCCGCGGCCAACGCGGCCGAGTCAGAGGAGAGGCGCGAGGAGGCGAAGGAACGGCTTCCGATGCACCGCCACCACCGCGCAGGAGGAATGCCAGGTCCGCCCCCGCTCGCGGCGAATTTGCCGGCTCGCCTCGCGGGCGCCGTCGGCGGAGGGGCGCGGGGGCAGGGCGCGTTCGAGCACGCGCGCGGCATCTCCACGGCTGGGAGCTCCCCGAAGATGAGGATGAACGAGTGAGATCGCTGATGGATGGGGGAGATGTCTTGCATCGGAGACCTGCGAAGTCTTTCATCGATGTACCCGCTGGGATGAAGCTGCTGCTGGAGATTGACGGGCGCCGCATCTACGCGCTGTCCACGCAGGCGCGACCGCGGTTGCTGGGCGAAGGGGGTGCCATGGAGATCAAGCGCTGCGGGCCCCCCATCGTGCCCGACTTCGGTGGGGCGGCGCACGCGCGCTGCGGAAGTGCTTTTGCCCGTTGCGAACAAGGGTTGTCTTTCGTGGACTGCGAAGCCCCAGATGGGCGCGATGCTGCGCGCCTGTGTCGTCATGGGCATCGCGCAGCCGTGCTCTTTCCTCCTGTTCCCGCAGGGCGCGCCTCCTGGCCCGCGGCTTTTCCTGGGCGCCCGAACGAAGAAGCTGAGAAGGGCGCCAGCGGTGGCGGCTGCGATGACACTGCCGCGCCGCATCTGCACGGACAACAAGCATGGAAGGCGATGCTGATCCAGCCGAGACCAGGCGCATCTCGAGCAGGACATCCTTCGACGAGGTGTAGAGTTGGTTTGCATCGAGCGCAAGGAACTCCTCCGGTGGCACCAGACGAAAAGCCATCTCATCTGCTGCGATGGGCCATGCGAGCGGGAACTTCCGCGCCAGAACTTCACCTCAGAAAACTCGGGATATCGGCGACGGCCGAACTTGCGACGAGCGTCTCGAAAACAAGCCCCCCAGCGCCGAGTGACACGGCGCAGCGCCGCGGCGCGCGCGGACGAAGCCTACCGAATGACCTCGTCGTGGGCGAGATGCTCCAGGCCCAGCGCAGGCTCGACGCCCTCGCGGAGGCGAAGTGCGCGAGGCGCGCGGCTAGGGGGCGGAAGGGCGCAGACGAGATCGTTGGAAAGTGCCCTGGCGGGAAAATCGGAAAAGGCCAAGTGTCCCCCGGAGTTTTAGCCCTTGGGCGCGAAGGACGCTCTCGCGAACCGATGGCTGACTCCCCGCGAGAGGCGGCACGAGCGCCCCCGCCCGTCCCGCGCGCGGCGCTTGAAGGGCAGGGGGGTCGAGGACAGCCCCGTAGACGCCATCGAGGCGAACTGGCTGCTTGAAGGAGATTTTTGTCGCGACGACCAAATGCCCGCCGTGCGCGCGCCGTGGAGCAAACGGGCCCGACCCGAAGGACAGGGGCGCGCTCGTGGAATGCATCCGCGAGGATTACAAGCCGAAGGGGCGCCCGAAGTGCGAGGGCATCTGCAAGGGAACGTCGCCGAAGAGGGCGTTTTCAGCGGGCGGGGGCCAGCGACCTGAAGGAGAAGCGCGAGGATTGCGAAGCTGGAGTGAGGAGAGATGCGCGGAAACCCATACCTTGCGAAAGGATGCTGTGTCTTCGACAGGCACCAGGACAGGCGCCAGCGCGCGAAGTGCAAGAACGGCGCGAGGGTGGTGGAGGGAGGCGGGAAGAAGCAGCCGATGACGACGAATCGCAAGGGATGAGGCCTGGAATTGCCATTGGAGGCCTTCGAAAAAACCCGCCCACCGCCAATTGCAAGGGCCACGCGAGTGCGCCGTGGACGTGATACGTTTTTGCTTATGAAGGGATTCAGAAAGAATTGCAGTCGGCACCGCCACCAGAAGCGCACCAGGTGCAGGAACGAAAATGCTTAATAAGAAAGACGCCCGCGCGAAGGAGACATGCGAAGGCGCGCCAGCCAGCAGGGCGATGCCCGGCCCGTGGCACCGGGCCACCGCAGCGGTCAGAGCGCGGGCATCGCCCACGCTTGCGGGGCTCTCGCTCCTGGAGCGATCAGCGGCGAGGCAGGGGACGGAGACCGAGAACCAGGTGGAGCTGCAGGCCTTCGTGAAGGCCGCAGGAGAGCGCCCGATCGTCGTGGACAGCGAGGTGGACGCTGCGCTCGTGCATTACATGAACGAGCTCTACGAGACGGAACATCGCTCCAACAGAGGGGGCGTCCTGATGTCGGCGCTACTGCACTTCCAACCGCAGTGCGGGAAGCTGGGCGGCCCCCGCCTCGGGCCTGGCGTTGCCTCAAGGGGTAGAGACGCCGCTATGGATGGCGCTCATGCAACCCAGTGGTGCGCGCGATCTGGTCGGCTGTTGCGTGGGACCTCTGCTGCCGTGGTTTCTGGATGATGGGGCCCCATATCATATGGGCGGTTGAGGCATGCCGCGAGCCTTTCTGACAATTCAGCGTCAGGACCTGATCCCTCCAGTGGACGGTGGCCCGAGCGACCGGGCAGTTCTCCTCTTCCCTGGGGCGAGAGCAGGCACCGGGAAGAACCAGACCCAGGACGAGGGCATCAGCCTGACGAACAAACCATGCCCGCGGCTGCCAAAGGCGATCGCAGGCTTGGCACGCGGCCCGCCAGAGTCTCGGATCTTCCCACACAGCTACCACGAGCTCGTGACCGAGTTCAACCGGACTCGCGAGAGACTGCAGCTGGACAGTTTAGCGCTGCACCAATGCCGCCACCCGGGGCCTCGCTCGACCTCCAGGGCCGCCACCGCGACCACCTCGAGCTGAAGAAGAGGGGCGGGTGGCAGTGCGAGAGCTCCCTCAAGCGGTGCGAGAACGCCGCCCGACTGTACATGGCGGCGGCCCGCCTGCAGCCCTGGCAAGTAGCGGAGTTCAACAGTGCAGACGAGTAGCTAGAGGCGTTTTTCTTCGGCCGCGCGGCCGCCGTGCCGTTGCGGACAGTGTGAGCCATCGGCCTGACTTCCCCGATTTCTTTTGCGGCGATGGAGGCGCTGCGCTCCGCCGTCGTGCGACTCGGGGCGCCTGCGAGGCGACGCTAGATTTCTGCAGCTACGACGCGACATGGCGCAAGCGGGCTCATTTTCTTGTCGGTAATGCTGCAGCTGATGACATACAGCGCTTGACTTGCCGCCTCTGCCGCGGGCGGGGGGTCTGCTCGTTTTCAGGTAAGGCACATGCCGAATTGTCTGGGCCCCACCCGAGCAGACGAATCCCGTGGACCAAAGTGGCTGAACCATATCCGAAAGGCCTGTGCCGTGACCTCGCCGCAGAGTTAGTGTCAGCCTCTATTCCGAGAGCGCGTCCTTTGTTTCGGGAGTGATTTGGGACTCCAGTCTTCACTGCGTCGAGGGCCTGCTCGCGCTTGCCTCCTCGAGGCCGGCCAGTTTTCAGCCCGCGCCACTGCGCCTGTGTCGTTCCGTGCCGCGTTTCTCGAGACAAGTTCTTCTGTCTTGAAAATACCTGCGAGCGGAAGCCTGCCAGACATGGGAGTGCTTGCGCGTTGTTGTCTGGGGGTGCAGCGAGATCTTCCGCTCAGGTGCACCCGTGGCCTGCCCTCCAGCCACGTTTGCGCACTTCCACATTGTATCTTCCGAAGTTTTCACTGAGGGTCTGCTCGCGCTTGCCTCCTCGAGGCCGGCCAGTTTTCAGCCCGCGCCACTGCGCCTGTGTCGCTCCGTGCGAGACAAACTTCTCTGTCTTGAAAAGACCTGCGAGCGGAACCCTGCCAGACAAAACAGTGGTTTCCTCAGTTAGTTGTTTGAAGGATTGTTGCATTTGCTTCTACTCGGCCTTCCGACGGTCCGAGACGGCCCAAGAGCCCCTCAATATCACCCAAAGATCACCCAAGAGGCTTCCAATATGGCCCCAGAACGGCCCACGAGACACGGCCCCAAGAGGCCCCCAAGACGGCCCAGGAGACTTTTATTCGCCCAAGATGGCATCCAAGACGGCCCTGGAGCATTCCAAGAGGGCCCCAAGTCGGCCCAGAGAGGCCCCCCAAACGGCGTCCGACGGCGTCGGACGGGCCAGCAGCCCACCAAAACGGCCGAAGATGGTCCTGAGATGGCCCAGGACGGCCCAAGAGGCCTCCAAGAGGGCCTCCAGGAAGACCCGAAAAATGCCAAAATCATTGATTTCCAATGACGTTTTGAAGGGTTGTGGCATTTGCTTTTTTCCGGCCTTCCGACTGCCCGAGACGGCCCAAGAGCCCCCAAAGATCGCCCAAGAGGCCCACGACGGCCCCAAGAGGCCACCAAGACGGCCCAAGGGGCCTCCAGGACGTTCAAGACGGCCTCCAAGACGGCCCAAGAGCCTTCCAAGACGTCCTCCAAGAAGGCCCGAAAAGGGTCAAAATGGCATCCAGACGGCCAAGATGACCTTCAAGATGCCCACGTCTTCACCGAAGGCTTTCCAAACCGATTCGGGGAACACATGGTCCGATAGTTTGGCAGGTCTGGCCTCAACGTTCGGCCACATAAGCGCTTCCAAAAAGGCAGGGGGCGGCGGTGATTCGCCGTAGGCGTCTTCTGGGCGCCGATGTGGCCGAACGTTGAGGCCAGACCTGCCAAGCTATCAGACCATGTGTTCCCGGAATCGGTTTGGAAAGCCTTCGGGGAACACGTGGGCATCTTGAAGGTCATCTTGGCCGTCTGGAGGCCATTTTGACCCTTTTCGGGCCTTCTTGGAGGACGTCTTGGATGGCTCTTGGGCCGTCTTGGAGGCCATCTTGAGTGTCTTGGAGGCCTCTTGAGCACTTGAGGGCCTCTTCGGGCCGTCGTGGGCCTCTTGGGCGATCTTTGGGGGCTCTTGGGCCGTCTCGGGCCGTCGGAAGGCAGAAAAAAAGCAAATGCCATAATCCTTCGAAAACTCATTGGAAATCAATGATTGTGACCTTTTCGGGCCTTCCTGGAGGCCTTCTTGGAGGCCTCTTGGGCCGTCCTGGGCCATCTTAGGGCCATCTTCGGCCGTCTTGGTGGGCCCCTGGCCCGTCCGACGCCGTTGGAAGCCGATGGGGGGCCTCGCTGAGCCGACTTGGGGCCCTCTTGGAATGCTCCAGGGCCGTCTTGGAGGCCATCTTGGGCGAATAAAGCTCTCCTGGGCCGTCTTGGGGGCCCCTCTTGGGGCCGTCTTGGGGGCCTCTTGGGCCGTTCTGGAGCCATCTTGGAGGCCTCTTGGGTGATCTTGAGGCGATCTTTGGGGGGCTCTTGGGCCGTCTGGGGCCGTCTGAAGGCCGAAACGAAGCAAATGTCAAAATCCGTCAAAAAACTTAGGAAAACCAGTGTTTGTGACCTTTTTCAGGCCTTCCTGGAGGCCCTCTTGGAGGCCCCGTCTTGGGCCAACTTCGAGCCAACTTCGGCCATCTTGGTGGGCTCCTAGCCCGTCCGACGCCGTCGGTTGGGGGGCCTCTCTGGGCGGACTTAGGGCCCTTTTGGGGTGCTCCAGGGCCGTCTTAGAGGCCATCTTGGGCGGCTTGGAGGCTTCTTGGGTCGTCTTTGTGCCCTCTTGGGACCGTTTTGGGGGCCTCTTGGGCAGTCCTGAGGCATCTTGGAGACCTCTTGGGCGCTGTGGGGGCGGTCTTGGGGGCTCTTGGGGCCGTCTTGAGCCGTCGGAATGCCGAGAAGAAGCGAATGCCAAAATCCTTCAAAACCCTAAGGAGAATCAACGATTTTGGCCTCTTCGGGCCCTCCTGGAGGACCTCTTGGGGGCCTCTTGGGCCGTCTTGGAGGCTTCTTGGGCGAACTTGGACGTATCTGGGACCCTCTTGGGCCGTCTGGGAGGCCGTCGAGGACCATCTTGGGCGAGCTTGAGGGCCATCTTGGCCGTCTTGGAGGCCATCTTGAGCCGTCTTGGAGAATGTGTTCGGGACGTTGAGGTCGTTTGCGGGCCTGGAGGTCCTTGCCGGCACCCCAGCGGGACGGGCCGAAGCCCCAGGGGGAGCTCTTTTGGAAAAGAACCAAAACCAAAACCGAAATCGTCTAGCACGCCAGGCCCCCCTATTGCAAGCAACAGGGGGCGGCGGATCTAGTGGCCTTCGGCCCATTACGCCACCGTGCGTGCACTGTGGGTCAGAGTTCTCGAGGTTGCTTGTTGGGGTCTCTTCGGGGCGCCCTCGGGGGCCTCCTGGGGGCAGTTTTGAGGTCTCTTGGGGGCCTCTTCGGGCCCTTTGGGGGCATCTTGGAGGATTCTTGGCTCCTCTTGGGGGCCTCTTGGGAGCCTCTTGGGGCCTCCTGGGGGCCCATCGGAGGGCGAGGGCCCCCTGGGAGGCCCTCGAGCTCGAAATGTCCGCTCGTGTCTCTCAACTGTGCCCCCTCTTGTGGCCGTCATTTGGGCCTCTTGGGCCGTTTTCGGCGCCTTTGGGGCCGTCTTGGGGCCTTCTTGTGCTGTGTTGGGGCCCTCTTGGAGGCATCTGGGGCCGTCTTGGGGCGATCTTCGAGGCCTCTAAGACCGTCTGGGAGCGTTGGAAAGCCCAAAAAGGCGAGAACGCCCAACATTTTTCAAAACCGTAGGAAGATCAATGACAGTTGCCCCTTGGGGCCCTCTTGGGAGGCCTCTTGGAACGTCTTGGAAGCCTCATGGGCCGTCTGCGGGCCATGTTGAGCGTCTTGGAGCGACCGTTCGGCGACCCTGGGCATTATTTGACCGTTTTGGGGGTGTCTTGGGGCCCTCTTGGCACGTCTTGGGGCCCTCGTGGCTCCGAAACAGTTCGCGAGAAACCGCGACAAGACGCGCCGAACCCTAGGAGAGTTGGCAAGTTGGGCTCCTGGCCTTGTAAAGACTCCTCATGAGTGGGTATCGACGCTCAGAAGATAGGGCAAGGGACCGGCCCGTGCCGGCACGGCGCGCAGCTCCACGGCCGCGACACTCCTCATTCTGAAGCCCAGCGTTGTCTGTAGTTGCATGATGGGGTAGCTGCTCTATGAGGACGTCTCTTGTCCCACATCGATGCGCGGCTCTTCGACCGCGGCTTTCTCTTGAGTCTGTGACTTATCTGCCCATTATCATGTGTTCCACTTCAAAGTGACATGCCACCTGGACGCCTACCGCTTGTCATGCACCGACGCGCCCACTCCTTGCCCAGCGGCACGGTGGTGGACCAAGGGGAAACTTGGCAACGACGACAAACAGACGGAGGGGGGGAGGGATAGGCGGAGGGAGGGGCGGGGTGTACCCGGGAGGCGCCGCCCCCGCCCCCCACCCTCGTTCCTGCCGAAACGGCAGGAGGCTCGGGCCCGACCTCGTGTCGCACAACGCGGCGACCAGCGCGCTGGAGCGGACCGGAGGCGCGGATGGGGCGGCGGCGAGCGCCCTTCGAGCAGGAAGGCAGTGAGGAGGAGGGAGGCAAGGGAGGGGAGGGAGCAGTGAGGAGGAAGGGGGGAGGGGGGAGGGGAGGGGAAGGGAGGGAGGGAGGGAGGGGACGGGATGGGAAGGGAAGGGAGGGGGCTGAGAGGAGGGGGCAGGGAAAGTTGGGGACGGGATGTGATGTCACGGGAGGAGGTGGGAGGGGATTGGTTTCGTGGTATTCCCAGTTCTTTTGTATTGGGGAAGTTCTCGTAGTGAATGGGCAAAGGAGGGTGTCTAGGTGCTTCCAGTGGATCCCAGGAGGGAGGGGGCGGAGGCGGAGCGGAGGAAGAGGAGGAGGAGGAGGAGGAGGAGGAGGAGGAGGAGGAGGACCAGTGTAAACCCAAAAGTCATAAACGACGTTGGAACAAAAAAAACCTCCAACCAACTAGGCCCCTACAGCGGTTCATTTCCACGGTCTGGCACGCTGATCATGGGAATCCGTGAAACGCTTGCACAATCAAAAAACGAATGTGCGCGGCCTTGAGGCGAGAGTTACATGTTAAACAGGAACCGCCCTCAATCCGTGTATCAGCCAGCGTTGGCTCCAAATAGATAGGATGACAGGAGGAGGATGAGAGGAGGATGGGATCAGGACGAAAGGAGAACGGGAGCAGGACGGGAGGAGGACAGGAGGAGCAAAATCAAGCGAGCGCAAGCAAGCAAGCAAGCGGGACCAAGCAAGCGCAAGCGAGCAATACTAAGCACGCAAGAGCCAGTGACCAAGCGCAAGCAAGCAAGGGCAAGCACGAGCAAGCAATCGAGAGCAAGCACGCAAGAGCAAGCAAGCAAACGCCATTGGAAAAAGGGGGGCATTGGAAAAAGAGGGGGCTAAAGACCAAGTGCCGATGTTGAGCCAGGACGCTTGTAGGGCAAGCCTGTTTGGATCATAGGCATAGGAGTTAGGGGGGGAGGCATAGGCATAGCCATAGGATTAGGGGGGGGGGCATCGGAAATAGAGGGGGCAACGGACCTATTAGTAGGGCTTGAGTTAGAATTCGTATAGGGCAAGCCAACTCGGAGACAAATAGCTTGCAAATTCTGAAACGAATGCACGCGGCGCTAAGGCGAGAGCCTCATGTTGAAAACGATTCGCCTTCAATCCTTGAAGCCCTTGCGAATGTTTAAACGAATGTGCGCGGCGCTTCGGCGAGAGTTACATTTTGCAAACGCCCCGCCCTCCCTCTGTCAAAGTGTTGTCATTTGTAAATACTCAGGGTCGTGAGTGGTGAGAAAGTGTCCAGCGAAACGCCCGGTCCGCCCCAAAACTGGCCTCGGGGTGCGAAAGGGATAAGTTATTTATAAGGAAAAGAAATGGAGGAGGAGGAGGAGCAGGATGAGGAGGAGGAGTAGGAGCAGGAGCAGGAGGAGGAAGAGGAGGATGAAGAGTCCGTAGCCATTGTGGCTCAAGTCCGTAGCGCTTCGCTCAGACTGAGCCCTTTTTGGCGTGGGGGAGGCGCGCCCCCGCCAGTGAACCTGCGGCCAGTTTCTGGCCCTGTCTTCTTTTGTGAGCTCCTGTTGGAGCATTCCGTATACAATTCCCCTCTTTCGCAGTCTCCCCATTTCCTTCCGACGGGCTCTTCTCGTCGCGGCCAGCCTAGTATGCGGGACGAAAAGGGCGATCCTCGGCAGTGGACGTGGGTGGGAAATTTCAAGAACAAGTCAGGTGCGGGCGACTCCGACCTGTCAAAGGCTCCATGCCCACACTGTGGTTGCAAAAAGAACCTATCGCACCACTGGTGCTGTAAGCACTGCCTGGAGCCCCTCACGTACGTCCAAACGGGCCGTTCAGCCTCCCGCTGGAGGCGTATGGGCAGACCTCCCAGCGCACGGGCCTCCGCCATCCTTCGGAGAGCCTCTGAAAAGGAGGCAAGGGCGGCAAGGGCCAGAAGGGAGGATATGGCAAGGGCAAGGGCTACCTCGGTTTCTCTCATGGCCCCAGGCAGGTTGACCCCCAGGGGGCGTTGGGGCCGCCGCCCATGCTGCGCTGGGCGCTCCCTGCGAGGCTCCAGCTCCAGGCCTCAGGCTGAGCCCCGCCTGGCTTGGTGGCTGCAACGAGCATGGGCAGCGGCGCCAAGTACTCGCCGGAGGACACCCCCAAGCTGCAGAGCCTGCAGCGAGATTTGCAGCAGGCTCAGCACTACGAGGCCTACGTCGTCAGGTTAGAGGGCGGCGGTCCCCAGGCAGCCAACGGCCGGGGCGGCTCAGCACGCCCTGCGCGAGGCCAAGTTGCATTTGGAGAAGCGCGCCAAGGCCGCAGAGTCCTGCCGCGAGCAGTTCGTGCAGGCCCAGAAGCAAGCAGTTCTGGCCTTGGAGGAGTATGGAGTGTGCCAGTCTCAGTACCACGAAGCTCTCAGTCTGCTCGGCTGCGGAGGTGCTGTCGCGTTCTCAGCCAGAGCCCTCCGCGCCTCCGCGCCATGGGCTGTGCTTGGAGAAGCTTTTGGACAGGGGGGGCTTCGAGATCTTCGAGGACCACGGGCTCTTCGGCGCAGGGGCTGAGGAGATCGAGACCTCGTCTTCTGAGAGGGATGGGGCGGCCAAGCGGAAGCAGGAGGTCGAGCACGCCATTGAGATGGCCGTCTCCGAGGCCCTCAGATCGGCGCGCTCGCGCGCAGGGGCCGGTTGCGGACCAGCGCCCCTTCCGCGCGCGCACGGCCGCCAAGCGCCGTCGTTCCGACGAAGGGGGGGGGGGGGGGGGGGGGGGGGGGGGGGGGGGGGGGGGGGGGGGGGGGGGGGGGGCGGGGGCGCCTGAGCCAGCAGCGGCGCCGGGGTATCCTACTCCCGCGGCAGCTGATGGCCAAGCCTCAGGCCATGCGGCACCACCACCTCAGGCCCCATCTCACCAGGCAGTGGCAGCTGCTGCAGCGGCGCCCCGATCTGGCGCAGTGGAGACTCCAGTCGACGTTGACCAGATTGACCTCGAGCAGCAGTTCCAGAAAGCAGCCGGCGTTTCTCTTGCAGGAGTTGGAGCGGGGTCTCTTTAGCAGGGAGGCCCCGCCATCGTCGGTTTCGTTCGGGACATCGTGGATGGCTCCGCCCTCTTGGTCGCCAGACTCACCTGCCGTGGGACCTCTGAGATCCCCCTCGGACGAAACCCTTGGTAGGCCAGTGCCCCCGTGGCGCTGGGGCCGTCATGCGGGGCCCCTTGGGCGGGAAGCGGAGCGAGGGCGGCAGGCAGAGAGCGCGACATGTTCGGGGTACGGCTTGCCTCCCGACACTTGGGCTGCGAGTGGATCGAGCGCTTGCGCGTCGGGGGCATCGCGATCTTCGGCGTCGCCTTCGGCTGCTTTCCCTCGCCCCCATCATTTGCCGCATGCGGGTTCGTTTGACGGCTGGTCGAGGCCCCCCCCTGCGTTCTCGTCGGACGCCC
>CAUYUJ010015282.1:923150-1045650 GCA_963575745.1 Prorocentrum cordatum
CAAAGTTCCCTTGGGCTGGGCTCCTTCGGACCCTAAAGGAGGGCCCCCCAAGGGCCCCGTGGGGCGCATCGGCGATCTCATGGACGAATGGATCGACACATGGGCCCCGAAGAGTTGCTTCATGGACCTCTCGGGCCCCATCAGCCTCCTGACTGACACGCTCGCCGAGTCCACAGAGGAGCCCTTGGTCTTGGCCACGCCCGATCAGATCCGAAAGTGCCCCAGCCCAGCAGGTGCATTGCCAGGGCGGCGATAGGTGCGGAGAGGACTCACCCCGGGGACTTCGGGATGCTCAGCGACTTTGCCCTGGAGTGTGTGGCTGCCCTCTGTTTTGGGATGGAGTCTCTTGGGAATATACCAGGTTCTGGCTACCATCATCCTGTCCATGATTGCCAAGGACGAGGAGGGGGGAGTTCGACCCATCGGTATTTTGTCTGGGATCATCAGGTGCATTGGCAAGTATTCCAGGATTCAAGCTGACAGATGGGAGCGGGCCCATGACCGGGCCCACCACTTTGGGAGCAAGGGGGGGGTCCTTCGAAAGAGCCGTCTGGGAACAGGCCATGAGGATGGAGCGCGCGTTCATTTTTGGTCACGCTGCTGCGTCGGTGCTGGCCGATATGACCAAGTGATACGAAAAGGTGGTTCATCTACACTTGGCCCAGGCGGCCATCAGGCACGGCTTCCCACCCTACCGATTGCGGTGCACCCTCTGCTTATACAGGGGCCAGAGGGCCCTGCAGGTCGGCTGCGTGTGCTCCGAGTTTGTCGCCTGTCTACAGGCGATCTTGGCATGGCGCACCTTCGCCACCACGTGGCTTAAGTGCCTCCTCCCCGACCCCCTTGACCATATCGTCGCGAAGTACCCTTCGGCCAGGTTGTGGAATGTGGTTGACGATATCACGTGCGGGGCTACGGGGAAAGCAAGGATGGCGGCTAGAACTGCGGCCGATGCTACGTACATGCTGTGTGCTAAGCTTGAAAAGCTCGGTTACCTGATCTCCCCAACGAAAGGCTTGATCACGGCAGCGTCTTGGGACATCCAAGATCGGGTTAGAACCGAACTGTTGCGGTGGAAATTCCAGGTTGTTAAGACATTTCGCAACCTGGGGGTAGACTACACGGCAGGAAGAAGGCGAACTCCAGTCCAGGCGATGCGTTGGGGGAGTTTGGGCCCCCGAGCTCGACGGTTTAGAGGCGTGCGATCTGGCGAGTCTGGGATGTGCAGGGTGGTTAAGACGGGAGGTATTCCAGCTGCCTTTTACGGCACTTCGGTCATAGGCATGAACACGTCTAGCTTGATGAAGCTGCGCTCGGTCATTGGGCAGGCGGCATTTGGCAAATGCAGAGGACGTTCCAGGACCCTGCAGTTCCTCCTGAGCCCGTCCAAGGGCATGGACCCGGTCTTCCAGGCTAGCTCTCCAGATGTGGCATCAAGCGGTTAAGCAGAAGTGGGTCCCTAAACACATCTTGAGGGCCTGTGTTAACTTTTACCGTGCGCCTTCCTCGAGGTCTTGGGGCAAGGTTCGGGGGCTGGCCTGAGCAGTTTGGGCGACTCTGAATCGTTTGGGGTGGAGGTTCACGAGATGAGATACTTGGGAGGCGCGCCGTGCGCCTTCTCTTGATCTCATTCTTTTTGGCAAGCAAACATTGACTAAGCTGATCGACTTCTCTACAAAAATGAAGCCCTTGGAACACGTGGGGTATCTGACCCCGAGGATCCTGGGCGCGTGGTTCCTCCCCTCCTGGGGCCCATAGTGGACGCCTTCATTTTTCATCGAGATTTCGACCTGCCTCAGTGCGTGAATTTAGGCAAGCAGTCCAGTGCCTACGATTTCTTGTCGACCAGGGCGTTGACGGTGGACCCAGGCTACGACTGGCCGAAGATCTCACCTGCTGGTGTTTGGATGTGGGATACAGCACCCAGCGGACGCTTCCTTGGTCCCCTGATCTGCATCGACGGCTCGGGATTCGATGGAGTGCCCACGTATGCCGCCCGTGCAGGTTGGGTTGTTGCCGCAATGGATCGGAGCAGCCATGCATCGGGAAGTGCATGCGGTCCGTTGCCGCACCCCGTCCAGGAAGTTGGAGCTGGAGAGTTGTATGCGTTGCTAATGGCGCTCAAGTTGATCGGCCCTTCCCTGAACGTCCAGATATACTCAGATTGCCAGGCTGTCTTGGACGTATGGGCCCGAGGGCCATAGGTGGATTTGTCGGATGTTGCGTTCTCGGAGGTTTGGGAGCAGGTTCGGGAGCGAGTTCGCGATATTGGTCAAGATCTGATTTGCCTGCAACAAAGAAGAGCCACATGTCTTGGAGTAGGTGCTCTGAGACCTCGGAGGCCCCCCATTGGGCCTGGGTGGGTAATGACATAGCTGACCGTCATGCTAAGCGCGGGGCCCAGGAACACCCTTGCAATCCTCGCCTCCGCGCCCTTCAGAAACAAGGGCGCTCTGAGGTGTCAGGCGTCAGTAAGCTTATAGCCTGTTTCGGGGAAGTGTTCAGTAGGCGTAATTACCCTGGTGTTCAGAAGTGCAAGGCCCCCCCCCCCCCCCCCGCCCACAAGCACGACCCACCCGAGTTGGTTTGTGACAGGAATGGCACGCCCTCCAAAGGATGGGGGCGAAGGGGAGAGGAACCATCAGATGTGTGAGATGCGGGGCCTCGGGATTTGGGGAATCTGCTGTGTGCGCTCTGGGGTGTGTTGGCATCCCGAGGTTGGCCTGGCTCGCCCACCCCAGCCAGAAGCTCTGGATTAATGGTGGGCGTGTGGTCTGGTGTAGAGAGCGCGCTGCTTTCGGGTCTGTGAAGCTGTGCCTGTTGGGGGGGAGGTGTCTTCAAGGGCCCCCCCAACAAGCCAGCGGTGAAGACACTGAAGCAGCTAAAGGAGGGGAAGGATCCGTCCTCTAAATCCTTCGTTGGTCGGCCTGTACCCCTCCATTTGCGGTCGGGGCCTTGGCGGTGAGGGATCGCTCGCCTGCTGGCCTTGGCCTCGTTTTTCGCGTCGCTCGTTCGTTACCCGCCTCCCTGCTCTTTCGTCTGAACGGATTCGGTTGCGCAAGGATCGACGGGATCGACAGGAAGAGGAGGAAGAGGCATATGAAGGGGAGGGAGGATGTTTACAGCATCGTCTGAGGACGTTGAGGGGTGTCTACATGAAGCCCGTGGGATGGAGAGAGGACAAGGAGGAGGAACAGGAAGAGGAGGAGGAGGAGGAGGAGGAGGAGGAGGAGGAGGAGGTGGAAGAGGAGAGGAATGGCAAGAGGAGACTTGGAGCAGCTTCTGAGGAGATCGATGGGGGGTCTACACGAGATCCCCCTGGGAAGGAGGGGGAGGAGGAGGAGGAGGAGGAGGAGGAGGAGGAGGAGGAGGAGAGGAGGAGGGAGGAGGAGGGGCATTTAGGAGGCCACTGTGCCCCGGGGATTCCCTCATCTTTGGGAGGGCCAAGGCCGATCCCTGTAGGCCCCTGTTGGCCTGGAGGCTGGAAGGCCGTCCTGCGCAGCGCAGCGCTGGCCGCGACGCCTCCAGGCTCCTCGAGGGCGACGTGGCCCTCGAGAGCCCCGAATGTGAGGAGGATGAGGAGGCGGAGGAGGAGGAGGAGAAGGAGGGGGAGGAGGAGGAGGAGCAGGAGGAGGAGGAGGAGGAGGAGGAGGAGGAGGAGGAGGAGGAGGAGGAGGAGTAGGGCGATGACGACGACGACGACGACGACGACGACGACGACGACGACGACGACGACGACGATGACCACGACGACGAGGCCGAATGTAGAGCCAGGGGCCCCGTCGGAGGACACCTTGGTCGGAGGGCCCTCGGCATACGGGGTTCTTGGCGGCCGCGGGGGCCTGTTGCTTGTGCCAGGGCGGTTGGACGAAAAGCCGCATCCTTCCCCTTCCCCACCGCCTACTGGAAGCAGGAAAATGAGAAAATTAGCCTGGCGAAGAACCCAACAGCCTATGGGGCCACGAAGCGTGTGAGGGGTGTGCCAAGATGTTTGCGGTGGCCGCATGCGAACGCTGGCATTTGGGCTTTCGGTGGGGCTCCGTGTGGGGCCACGAAACATGTGCGGGGTGTGCCAAAATTGGTGCGGTGTGGCCGCATGCGAACGCTGGCATTTAGGCCTTCGGTGGGGCTCCCTAAGGGGCCGCGGAACGTGTGAGGGGTGTGCCAAAATGGTTGACTGGTCCGGAGGGCAGAGGCAGGAATCGGAGAAGGAAGGGAAGGGAGGAGGAGAGGGGAGCGGGAGGAGGAGGAGTGAGAACGCGGGGCGTTGTTTTCAAAACGAGGACCCAACACAACAGGATGGTTGGGAAAAAGGCAAGGGTTGTAGACATGACTAAGGACGAGGAAGGAGAAGGCGGAGGGATGAATAGGAGGAAGAGAGAGGATGAGGGAGGATGAATAAGGAGGATGAAAAGCGTAGGGGGCGGGGGGGAGCTTCGAGGAGGGGGGACAAAAAGAAGGAGGAAGATGGGAAGGAGACCGCAGGAGGAGGAGGAGGAGGAGGAGGAGGAGTTTGGATGAGTAGCAGGAGGAGGGAAGGAGGGGGAGGAGCGGAGATTGACATGGGAGGGGCAGATGGGGATGAGGGGGAAGAGGGGGAGAGGGAGGATCGAGAGGATCAGGAGGAGGGTGAACAGGAGAAAGACGAGAACAACGAGGCAGAAGACGAGGAGAAGGAGGAGGAGGAGGCAAGGAGGCGGAGGCAAGGAGGAGGATGACGACGAGACGAACGACGACGATGTCAACAGGAGGGAAATTGCTGAATGGATGGATGGATTAATGGACGGATGGATGGATTGATGGATGATTGGTTGATGACGATGTTGAGGTGGTGATGTTGATGCTGATGCTGATGCTGATGAAGATGATGCTGATGCTGTTGATGATGTGTTTGCTGATGATGGTTTGTGATGATGATGATGCTGATGGTGATGATGATGGCGATAAGAATGAAGATGCTGATAATGACGATGACGATGGCGATGCTGATGATGATGATGGTGATGATGCTGCTGATGATGATGGTGGTGGTGATGATGCTGATGATGATGCTGATGATGATGATGGCGGTGGTGATGCTGCTGCTGATGATGATGCTGCTGATGCTGATGATGATGATGACGAAGATGATGATGGTGATGATGATGACGAGGATGATGCTGATGATGATGATGATGATGATGATGATGATGATGATGATGATGATGATGGTGATGGTGATGGTGACGGTGGTGGTGGTGGTGGTGAAGAGGACGAAGACGAGCTGAGCATGAGGATTAGGATGAGGAGAAGGAGGAGGACTAAATGGAGGAGGGCGACTACAAGTGAGGCAAGAGGAAGGGGGAAAGGAGAGAGTTAGAGAGGATGATGCCAGGTCGAGGAGGAGATGGTGGCTGAGGCGAAGGAGGAGGAGGAGGATGAGGAGGAGGAGTAGGGGGAGGAGAGGAGCAAGAGTGGAGAGGGGAGGAGTGGAGCGAGGAGGAGCGAGGAGGAGGAGGAGCGAGGAGGAGGAGGAGCAGAATTGGATTGGATTGGCCCCTTCGCGTTGCGAAATCACAACATCCTATGGCCGCCCCCTGAGCGCGAACAAGAAGAAGCCGAACCAGAGGACGAAGGACAGGAAATACAGGAGCCAGAGGAAGACGACCACTGCCGCGCGTACCCCTGATGAATCCCTCACCGCACACTGAGAACAAGAACAGGCTAAACTGAGATGAAGTCGGCTCGATACGGCCCTGTCAATGATGAGCAAACACCACTGGTCACTGGGCAATTTTGTCCCCGAGTAAGCTCGCGAAAGCAGCACGGTTACTGAGCTCGCCTCCTCCACAGACAGCCTCGCCAAATACCCATACCCAAGGCGCAATTTCATTATTCCAAACCTGTCATTGCACAAGGACTCACACACATTGCTATGGCACTGTGCACGGCCACTGGGAAAATTAAAACATGCCCAAGCACAAAGGGAGTACATGCCCAGCACCTGACAGGTCCAAAAGGCAAGGTATAGAACCAATGCGAGATCCACCAGCAACAAGCTGTAATACCCTCCCCTGGCGGCGATGGGGGACTCCAGCGCTGTAGCTGGCGAAACTCATAATTCAAAGAAACTTATTCGAAGCCACCAGACACGACAACAGAAACGAACTGCAATACCCTCCCCAGGCGGAGACGGGAGATTCCAGAATGGTAGCTGATGGGGCCTGGCTCCTGCTGGGCGTGTAACACAAACAAGCCAACCCACTCCCCATGCGGCAGTGGGAGAAAGACGTTGACACTGAAGCTGACGAAACCGGATAACAGCCCCAGCGCTGTAGTTGATCTCTTGACGCTAAGAGCTTGCACCCCTGACAGCGACAGGGTCTTCTGCCACTGTTTGCTACACTCTCTGACCGTAGCTGACTGTGAAATTCGCTTCCCTTCTTCACTAGGAAGGGCTGAAAGCTGCAACTGCGAGACAACAGCTCGCAACCACTGTCCAGCTGCCCTGGTGTCCCCCAAGCGCCGACGAGAAGGCCGGAAGCTGGCTTGAGCCAAAATGGCTACGGAGGAGGAGGAGGAGGATGTTGTGGACGACGACAACGACGGCGGCGGCGGCGATAACGAGGTGAAGGAGGGGGCGGGCGGCCCACGCCACTCAGGGTGGGCCCTCGCGGGCGCCCTGCTCGGCGCCGCGCGGCGCGCCGGTACCACCGCCTCCCGCCGCCTCAGACTCGGGGGGCAGGAGGAGGAGGAGGAGGAGGCAGGGGGAGGGGGAAATCTGGGAAGGAGGGGAGGAGGAAGGGGAGCAGGAGAGAGATGGTGATTTGGAGGAGGAGGGAGGAGGAGGAGGAGGAGGAGGAGGAGGAGGAGGAGTGTCGGCACGGGAAGGAGGCTTGATAAGGAGCCGCCCTCCACGCCTGTGGTTGTTGCGAGCGTTCAAAGCGATTTTGCGCGGCGCGATCGCGGGAGTACGGCGAGAGCCCAATATTGATTAGGAACCGTCCTCCACCCGCGTAACTGGTGCCAGCTTTGAAAACCAATCTGCGCGGTGCGAAGGGGAGAACTTGATGTTGACAACCGCCCCCCACCCTTATGACCAGTGCGAGATGTTCAGGCCTATGTGCCGGGCGCTAGTGCGAGAACCCTTTTGTCAAAACCCGCCCCTTCCATCCTTGTGATCGCTGCACGATGAGTATGCGCGGCGCTGGGGGGAGAGTCTCAGTTTGAAAAGGAACCGCCCTCTACCCTTGTAGCCGTTGGGACCGTTGGGAGCTTCTAAAGCGAACGTGCGTGGCGCTGAGGCGATATCCCCATGTTAGCCAGCGTGATCCACAAGCAGTGTGTCTTAGCCCTAGCATTCTCTGCAGGCGATGCAGCCTACGCAGTGTAACGTACGGAGTGCAACCCATGCGCTACCAGTCAATGCGGGGAAACATGTTCACAATACATTCGATGAGTTACAACTTTCAGTCGCACCATATTGGTTGCACCATGCTATAGCTGAGCTACTTCCTTCTGTGCGACGATATGCTAAAATAGGTCATGTGAAGCTGAGCTGGGATATGATATGCAATGCTGCGGTGAGCTGTGCTATGCGTGGCTATGCTATGCTATGCGAGTGGACAAGTGCGAGTGTGCGAGTGCAAGTGGTGGCGACAGGTCTCGACGGATGGTGACGAACCAGCCAGACTGGCACCAGGGCTCTGGGGCCCAGAGCAAGTGGCGGCGACGGACAGCGGCGACGGGCGGCGACGAGTTGGCCAGACCGGCGCCCGGGTCCAGTTACCTTAGGGCATAAGTGCGAGCATTGTTCGAGGAATTTTGCAAAACAGTCGCCTGCGTTTATACTGTCGCAAATTCGCACAATGAATGTGCATGAGGCGATGGTCCTAACCCCATGCCCATGATAATAATGTTACCCCCCCCTTAAGTCGTTAGAGTTTTTTATCGTCGACCAATAAGAGTTTGGTCGGGGGCGCGGGGGCGCGGAGGCCGAACTTCATTATCACGGGGAAAGTTCGCCATCGAAGTTACTTCCTTCTTATGTTGAGATAACAACACCAAGCGAAGCGAACACGTTGATTCAGGATGTCTCAAGCGAAACCAATGTCCTTCTGTCTCTTTGTAGTTCTTTCTGTCTCTCTTTCTTTCTTTCTCTGTCTCTCTTTCTCTCTCTCTCTGTCTCTCTATCTCTTTCTCCTTCCTGGCCTCTCTGTCTCTCTCTCTCTGTCTCTCTATCTCTTTCTCCTCCTCCTCCCCCTGGCGCCCTGAACTTGTTTATCGCTGGGGTTGATTATCCAGGGAAAACGAGGCACGTGAGCTACCCTACACGAGCACTTAAAAAATGTAATGTTCATAAAGCGCTTGTCAATAAGATTTAATACATTTGAATCCTCAGTTTTTTTGTTTTATCCTCCTTTCCTCTTCTCTTTATCCTTTTCATTTATTATTCTACTTTTCTTTTTAGATATATATTCTCTATTTAAGTCCTTCCTTTCTTTTTCTTTATGATGTATCTCTCTCTTTCTCTCTCTCTCTTTCTCTCTCTCTCTCTCTCTCTCCATGCCCCCCCTCTGAACTTTTTTATCCCTGGGGTTGATTATCCATGGAAAATGAAGCACATGAGCTACCCTACACGAGCACTTACAAATTTTAATGTTCATAAAGCGCTTGTAAATAAAATCTAATACATTTGAACTTGAGATGTTTCCTTCTCTTTCTCCTCCTCCTCTGTTTTCTTTTCTTTTTGATGTTTCCTGTTTCTGTTTCATTTCTTATTGTTTCTTTTTATTTTTGTTTGTGTATATCGCTTTCTCCATTCCTCCGCCCGCCTGAACTTTATTATCGCCGCGGTTGATTATCCAGGGACACCGAGGCGGATGAGCTATTCCGAGGATGTCTCAAGCGAAACAAGCATATACTCGAGGATGTCTCAAGCGAAACAAGCATATACTGAAGGATGTCTCAAGCGAAACGATACGTTTCTTAAGCGAAATAAGCAATAGTTTGACGGTGTCTCAAGCGAAATAAGCAACAGTTTGTGGATGTCGCAAGCGAAACAAGGGATTTGTCGAGGATGTCTCCAGCGAGATAAGCCATTGTTGAGGATATTTCTATGAAGACTGAACGCCAAGGATGTCTCAAAACGTGCTCGGCTTGGTCTCCTCTTGATCATTTCTTACTTCGAGATTATGCTGAGGTCTGTTGGGCTACTTTGATTATCTCCCCCTGAACCCCGAACTTTATTATCCCCTAGTGTTTATGCTCACGGGTTAGCGGTTATTTTGACACCTCCACCTCCATCTTGATAGCTGTGGCAAGCTTGCAGACGAATGTGCAGCCGGATGTCTAGAGCCCCATTCCACCACCCTTCAATCGTTGTAGCCGTTGCACATGTCAAGTTTCAGGATGATGCGTGCTGATGAAGTCTCAAGCGACATGGCAAGCCCGCCCCACCGACCCGTATGGGGGGTACGCCAGAGAGGGTTGTATATAGGAGAAGGCATGGAGGAGCGGGGGAGTAATGAGGAGGCAGAGGAGGGAGGAGTCGAGGATCGACCATATATTTCCCAACCATCCTGTGGTGTTGGATCCTCGTTTTGAAGAGACGGTCCCCGCGTTCCTTCTCCTTCTCCTCCTCCTTCTCCTCGCCCTCCTCCCTCCAGGGTTCGCATGCCTCCCCACCACCCATTTCGGCACACCCCTCACACGTTTCGTGGCCCCATAGGGAGCTCCACCGAAGGCCCCAGTGGCTGCGTTCGCATGCCTCCCCACCACCCATTTCGGCACACCCCTCACACGTTTCGTGGCCCCATAGGGAGCTCCACCGAAGGCCCCAGTGGCTGCGTTCGCATGCCTCCCCACCACCCATTTCGGCACACCCCTCACACGTTTCGTGGCCCCATAGGGAGCTCCACCGAAGGCCCCAGTGGCTGCGTTCGCATGCCTCCCCACCACCCATTTCGGCACACCCCTCACACGTTTCGTGGCCCCATAGGGAGCTCCACCGAAGGCCCCAGTGGCTGCGTTCGCATGCCTCCCCACCACCCATTTCGGCACACCCCTCACACGTTTCGTGGCCCCATAGGGAGCTCCACCGAAGGCCCCAGTGGCAGGGTTCGCATGCCTCCCCACCACCCATTTCGGCACACCCCTCACACGTTTCGTGGCCCCATAGGGAGCTCCACCGAAGGCCCCAGTGGCTGCGTTCGCATGCCTCCCCACCACCCATTTCGGCACACCCCTCACACGTTTCGTGGCCCCATAGGGAGCTCCACCGAAGGCCCCAGTGGCTGCGTTCGCATGCCTCCCCACCACCCATTTCGGCACACCCCTCACACGTTTCGTGGCCCCATAGGGAGCTCCACCGAAGGCCCCAGTGGCTGCGTTCGCATGCCTCCCCACCACCCATTTCGGCACACCCCTCACACGTTTCGTGGCCCCATAGGGAGCTCCACCGAAGGCCCCAGTGGCTGCGTTCGCATGCCTCCCCACCACCCATTTCGGCACACCCCTCACACGTTTCGTGGCCCCATAGGGAGCTCCACCGAAGGCCCCAGTGGCTGCGTTCGCATGCACTCACACCCCCATAGGGAGCTCACCCAGTGGCTTCGCATGCACCACCCATTTCGGCACACCCCTCACACGTTTCGTGGCCCCATAGGGAGCTCCACCGAAGGCCCAGTGGCCGCATGCTCCCCACCACCAATTTCGGCACACCCCTCACACGTTTCGTGGCCCCATAGGGAGCTCCACCGAAGGCCCCAGTGCTGCGGCAAGGCCACCCATTCGGCACACCCCTCACACGTTTCGTGGCCCCATAGGGAGCTCCACCGAAGGCCCCAGTGGCTGCGTTCGCATGCCCACCCCCCATTTCGGCACACCCCTCACACGTTTCGTGGCCCAATAGGGAGCTCCACCGAAGGCCCCAGTGGCTGCGTTCGCATGCCTCCCCACCACCCATTTCGGCACACCCCTCACACGTTTCGTGGCCCCACAGGGAGCTCCACCGAATGCCCCAGGGGGTGCGTTCGCATGCCGCCCCCACACCAACTTCGGCGCACCCCTCACACGTTTCGTGGCCCCATAAGGAGCTCCACCGAAGGCCCCAGTGGCAACGTTCGCATGCCGCCCCCACACCCATGTCGGCACACCCCTCAAACGGTTCGTGGCCCCATAGGGAGATCCACCGAAGACGGTATTCACACCAACATTACTCACAACTGCATATGGTTGGGTCCTTCGGCAGGCTATTTTTTTTGTCGGCTTGCGAGGGGGGTCGATGACCGAGGGTAATCATCGGTAGGAAGTGGGCGGAGAGGTGGAGGAGGAGGAGGAGGATGAGGAGGAGGACCAGTGTAAACCTAAGACTTATCAGCGATGTTGGAAAACACCCTCCCTCCAAGCTTCCTCTAAACGGGCCCCTACAAGTGTTCATTTCCACGGAGGGAATTGCCCATGTTGGGGGACAACCGTGTAAAACTCCTGCAGCGTGCCCAAACACCATTCTCAGGACTGCAGCGCCGACCTGGTTGTGACGGCTGATGGACAAAGTCCTGCACCACCCGCGCAACCGGGGCGACGGCGCAAACTTCCACGCGCCCCCGTGCCCCCGATTCAATGTTTATTGGCTGCGCCCGCGGGGTGCAGGTTTTAGGCCAGTCGGCCGATCGACAAATCTCAGCCTGTCAATATTACATTGGAAACGCGGGGGGCGACAACACAATTCAGAAAAAGGTGCAGGATGCTGTCCATCAACCGGAGGTCTTGGCGATCCTGAATCGTGCCAGAGGTTCGTGGGACTTCAACACAGCGAATCATCGTAACTGTTGCGCCCTGACAATCGTAAACCGGAGCCACCACACCGTTGCTGGTACGGTAGCCATGAGAATTCGTGAAACTGTTGCGAACTGTTAGGACGAATGTGGCGGCGCTAAGGCGAGAGGCACATGTTGAAAGGGAACTGCCCTCACATCGTGAAGCTCTTCAACAGTATAAGGCGAATCTGCGCGGCGCTAAGGCGAGAGTCACATTTTGAAAGCGAACGGCCCTCAATCCGTGACATTCTTGCGAATGTTTAAAGCGAGCGCGTGCTGCGCTAAGGCGAGAGCCGCATTTTGAAAACGACCCGCCTTCAGTTCGTGAAACTCTTGCGAATTGTTAAGACGAGTGTGCGCGGCTCTAAGGCGAGAGCCGCATTTTGACAACGGCCCGTCCTCAATCCGTCAAGCTCTTGCAGTTTTCAAGACGAATTTGCGCGGCGCTACGACGAGAGCCACAGTTTGAAAACCACCCGCCCTCCATCTGTGAAGCTGTTACCAAGTTTAAGTTGTAGGGTCACACATAGTGACGAAGTGTCAGGCGAAACGCCTGGACCGCCCTTTCGACCGACCTCACGGTGCGACAGGGAGGAGTTATTCATAAGGAAAATGAGTGGAGGAGGAGAAGGAGAAAGAGAAGGGGAAGGGGCAATAGGAAGAGGAGGAGGAAGAGGAGGAGGAAGAGGAGGAGGAAGACGAGGTGGTTTATTGCTGTAGTCTTTCGAGCTCTCGGCTTCGCGAGCTGGGCAGAGGCTGAAGCCTCCGGCAAGCAAGCATATATGGCGGGTGCCAGGGTCAAGCATGTTGAAATTAAGGCCGAGCTCGATATAGCCTTGCGAGGGAGGGGGGTGGGCCATGCCAGCGCCCCCAGGCGAGTTAGTCGAGCACGTCTTGGGTCCAACAAACATGCACTCACTTGCCCCCCCCCGTTGTTCCTCTTCCGCGCCCCCTTTCTTGCCCTGGTTGGCCGCGGTCGGAGATGTGCCCTGGCCGAAAACCTTGACAGCTGGTCTTGAGCCCTCAGTCGCACATTGCGGGGCAGCAGAACAGGATGGGCACCGCGTTGGGCTCCAAAAGCAGGAACCTCCCAAGCCAGATGAGCGACGAAGGGAAACGGTCTCGTCTTCACCGACGTTGGCGCGTCAGCTGTCCGCGCAAGTAGCCCGCGTAAGGTCGTGCGTGAGCGCCATCGTTTCCAATGCGGCATGCGACGCTGGCGGCCCGCATACGCCGCGGCGTAGGGTCGCCATGTCGTCTCGCGTAAGGCCCGTTTCTCCTCCCTCCCTCCCTCCCTCCCTCCCTCCCTCCTTCACCCCCCCACCCCTCCCCCCCTCCCTCCCTCCCTCCCTTCCTCCCTCCTTCCCTCCGTTAATCGCGGACTCTGCAGTGTCGCGGGGGGCCCTGGGGCTCCTTCAGGGTGGACCGGGGCCTCGTCGGGGCCGCTCCCTCTCAAAAACCATGTCCGAAGTTGGATACCCCACATTTTTCTACAATTTCAAGCATGTCGGACTTTGCTTCGGATATAGTTTCGGGTGCATGACATCGCGATTTCGGGCCACTTCCCAAGGTCAACCTTTTTCAAATCATCGATTCGAGGTGGTCTCGCAGGTCGCTGTCGACCATCGCGGTCGTCACCCGAGCAACGAACCTACGCATCTGTGAGGCTTCCGAGTGCCACTCTTCAACCACATGAATGACGCACTTGTGGCTGCGTAGTCTGACCGGGCCACCGCTGTTCATGTTCGTGCGAAACGTGCTATTGCTTATCTTGTATACTAGATATATTCGCTCAGATGTGCTCCTTCACACGTGCAAAAGGTCGCTGGGCAAAGTCCTCGGGGCGATGGGCTCGGAGTCAACCACGCGCCCGTGGATTCGCGCGCGCCTGCAAAGCCCACGGGCGAGAACCACCATGAAGCTTACACTTGCAACGTACCAGCACCGAGAACTGGACAAACACACGTTCAGAACGTTCGGAGGCCGCTTAGTCCTCTCCATCTCTGACTGACTGGGAAAGGCCAAACGCGGGAGGGACCGCCCCGTACGGACCTCCGACGGATCTTCGTCCTGAGCGTCGGGAAGTCGGCGTCATAGCAGGAGCCATCATACAAAGTGACATTTGCAACAAGCACAAACTGGGGCTGGTTTCCTGCCCATCTGCAGTGCCAGCTCTTCTGGAACTCACGCGACTGACTGGATCGGGCCCGAGTCGCATTCCATGCACCAGACATGGGTCGGGAGGAGGGAGGATGAGGTCGATGATCGCGGGTCGCGGATTCGGGGCGCCCTCGTGGCCGCACCCCAGGAGGGGTACGGGAGTAGTCGTTGTAAGTACGAGAGCCTGGACCTCCAGACGTCGGCAAGCATCATGATTGCCAGTTACTGCAGGTTTGGGTTTGAGCGCTCTGGAGGCCCACGTCGCGAACAAAAAAAACGCGGCGCCGGGCGTCGCGGGAGGGAGGGAGGTGGGGAGGAGGGAGGGAAGGGGCACGGGGATAGAGGAGGGTGAGAGGGAGGAAGCGGGGCGGGGCGATAAAGCCACAGAGCTCTGGCGCTGCGATTGCGCGTCTCTTGCTCTGCCTGGGCTCCAGGGAACACCGCAGGACCTCAGGATCCGAGCCACGGCTGCCAGGGATCACGCGGCACACGACTCCACGCCACCGGATTTTCTTGCTCGTGCGCTGCGAGTGGCAGGCCCAGAGGGAGGACGCCCATGGTCTGGGGCCCCCTTGGGGAGACCCCTCTCGGTCAGGCCACTGCTGCGCGGCCCTTCCTGCACGGTCAGGAGATTTGGCTTAGCGTGTCGCGCCGCCGGTTCTGGCCCACCGCGCTTCGGCGCGACACGCTAACCACGGCCCAGCTCCCGAGCCTTTTCCAGCTCCCCTCCCCGCGCAGCGGAGCGACACGCTATCCGCTCGCCGGGCATAGCGTGTCGCGGGGGCCGCCGCCGCGACACGTCAAGCAACAAATCCCGACCGTGCCCCTCCTTCCTCTTCCTGCAGGTGTCCGAGCAGTGGCATCTCGGCGCGACTGTCCCTTCCCCGCCCCCTCCTCCCAAAGGCCTGCCACCGCAGCCATGTTGGCTCAGCCGGATTGTCTGCCCTGTGCAGCTCGGCACGCCCTGTGGGGCCCCGGCGCTCTTGGCGCTTGGCATGGCCGCGGCTGGCAGGGTTGTCCAGGGCAGTGTCGTGGAAGCCCAGGGCCCAAGATACGTCCAGGCGACGGTGGTCGGACCCGGGCAGCAGGCCCCTTCCCCCCATCCTCCTTCCCTCCTCGAAGAGCCAACCACGGCATACACACAGTTTCTCCGAGCTCCGCGCGGATTTCTTGGATCGGCGCTGGGCCCCCTGGCGGCACCTGCGGCGCCTCCCCCAGCGCGCTCCGCGAACCAGGGAGGGGGGTCCAGCGCCGATCAAAGAAATCCGCGCGGAGCTCCGAGAAAGTGTGCTGATGCAATCGGTTCTTGCTCTATCCTCCCCTCCTCCTGCTGATCCTGCTGCTGTCCCCCCTCCTCCCTCTCGCTGCTCTCCTCCTCCTCCGCCGTGGAGGCAAAGGGGGCCCTCGGGCAAGGGTCCTTGATCCGAGGGCTCTCCCCAGGGCCGCTGATTCATCCCGAGCAGTTGTTCGACGGTCCCGCGGCGCGTGGAGGCCCCCGAGGGTCCAGGGAGACGGCGAAGAAGAGCGCCCACGGCCCCCTTGCCCCAGGACCTTCAATTCTTCATGCTGGACGTCCTCCTCCTCCTCCTCCTCCTCCTCCTCCTCCTCCTCCTCCTCCTCCTCCTCCTCCTCCCGACGCTGGCGATGCCGGCCGTGTCGTCACTGCCTCTTCTTTCTCCCCCGCCCCTCTCTCCTCCTTCCTGCCCCCCCCCCTCCCATCCCCTCCTCCTCCCCCTTCCCCTCTCTTCTTTGCTCCCGCCTCTCCTCCTCCCTGGTGGCAGGACAGCCGATGGGCGCAACCCTACGAGGGCCCTGGCAGCCGGTGGGCGCAACCATACGAGGGCCCCGGCGGCATGCCCAACACGCCGCAGCCCTACGTGGCCGCAGGTCCCTCCTGCCTTCCTTCTCCATATATGTGGATTCCTTCTGTTGCTCTATATATCTTTATATCTCTCATTCTCTCTATATGTATACATACATGTATTGCTATATCCATGTGCCGTATACATAGGTAGCATACATGTGTGTGCTTGAAGATGTAACTGTACACAAACATACGTATCTCTCGCTCTCCCTCCGTCCCTCCCTCCCTCCTTCCCTCCTTATATCAATGTGTTATACATATATGTATAACTGGAGTCTCGCAAACTGGAGCCTCGCAAACTGGAGTCTCGGAACTGGAGTCTCGAACAAATTGCACTTCGCGCGCAGCTGCAAGGCCCTCGAGTTGACTTCAGAATGGATGGAATTGCCTAACAGTGTCAGCTTCGCCTTCCTGGAACATCGCATCGGTGCTGCTGATGTGAGCCCTCAGCCTGGGCACTTCCGCTGCCAGCCAACTACGATGCACCTCCATCGGGTGGTTCGTCTTTGGAAGCTAAGGGATAATGTGTGCTGTCGCTTGTTCGTATGGCCTCACTTGCAATATGCCATTCCGTGCAGACGGTCATCACTTGAACATTGACATCTAGCACATTGACGTGCAAATACCTGTCAGTCTCCATTGCTAGCACGTCGGTTCCACGCACTCGGCGGAGTAGCATCCGCAACCAAACCTGAAACACACCAAGTATGGTACGCAGGTAGAATGCCATGCCTGAATTTGATAGACTCCAGGACCTCACGTCGTCTTTGGATCAAAGCGTCCACTGTCCAGCATTGCGCAGTCTTGAGACAAAGATGAACCCGCAAGCAAACCAGTTCGGCTCTACCCAATGCCACTGCCAGTCAGAACCTGTCAGCAGGTTTCGTTCCCAAGCTTGTTGCTGAACACCCATTGGTTTCCCGGAGTGAAGAGCAACACACCTGGCAGCTACTGTGTTGGATGCGGTCAAACAGAGCGCGCATTGCACGCAATAAGAAAAACGCCCTCCCTTTCACATCAAAATCTGTGATGCCCAGCTTGGCAAGCCAAACATTTCATTGAAACCGCTTCGTACGGATTTTTTCCGTAGGCGTGTGTGTGTTCTTCACCAAGCGCCCCAAGTGTTCGTACCATCCCACTGCCTAGCGAGAAAGGGCGGCTTCGCCGACTGTGGATCAAGCTTGGGGCGACCTCCCCATCTGGCTTGTGGGTCTGCATTGTTTACAACACCATTTTTACGATCGGCTTCCGGCACCCCGAAGAAGCAATGCGTATGCCGTCCGTTGACCGGAATGTGGGTCAACTGTTCCTTTATATCTGTCACTTTCTTCACGTAGGCTTCCACACAGACATCATTTGTTGGAGGGATTGTTGCCTGCAGACGCTGGTTGGTGCAACTTGGCCAGGATGAGGGCTGCCACCTCCTGTTCACGACCAAGCTGAAACCCCGCCCTTGTCCGTTTGCACTGCTGCTCCTCCCTTAGCCTCCAGCCATGTGCGAGCATGCCGGACTGCTCCACACATGTCACCATTTTCGGCCACCGGCAGTAGCATCCATTGTTTCCCGTATTTTTATTTCGACAGGCAGCATCGGCCAATATGTTTGCAAATTGCTCTTCGCTCTGGAGAACATCTTCCAAGAAACCAATTTGTTATATCATGTTTTCTTGTAATGGCTTAGAGTGTGGCGCGACCATGTAATGTCAAAGCTCCACAGAAATACCACCACTTGTTTTAAGTTATCCGAGGGTGTTGTTCTGCGAAGGTGCCAGCGAAGCACCCTAGGGGACGACCCTTCGAGCACCGCCCAGCAGGCCGTCACATGCGACACCTCTCCTCTACGCTTGCTCTCATGGGGAAAGCTCGCGCTGCCTTGGCGTTGTCTTGGGCCCTTGTGGGGTAGTCTTAGGGTCCCCTGGGTTCTGGTTTGAGCGCGCCCAACTTGTCCTTCTGCCTCCTCTCCCTGTCTCTTCCCTCCCCCCCCGCCCTGTTCCCCCCCCCCGCCTCCAGGAGCGTGCGGTGCGCCGACTGTCATCGGCACGCCGATCGGCACCCAGCAAGTGGGCCTTGCCACCCACGTGCGCGTCACCCCGCAGGCTCCTCCGCCTTCCCTCTCCCCGCCACCCGCCGACCCCCTCTCCCCTCCCTCTACCCTCCCTTCCCTTCCGTTCTCCTCATACGTTCTGTTCCCCCCCCCTCAGTCCTCGTAACTTTGGCTGCTACTCTTCTTCCCCCCTCCCTCCCGCCCTCCTTCCTCCTTCTGTCGCACCCTCCTCCTCATCATCATCACCATCAGCATCAGCAGCATCATCATCAGCAGTATCATCGTCATCATCATCAACCTCACAAGACAAGACACATAGGGGCCCACGGCGCTGAATGCAAAAAAGCATCATCATCATCGTCGTCATCATCATCATTATCCCTCTTCCCTTCCCCTCTTCCCTCTCATCTTCCTTATCCCGAGCCCTCCTCCCTCTCCACTTCTTCATTATCCTGCATCTCTGTTCCGCCTCCCTCCTCTTTCCCTACGTCCTCCATCTCCCTCCACCTTGGTCAGGTGGAGATGGAGGAGTGGGAGGAGATAATAGAAGTGCGAGGAGTAACAGGGACAGATCAGAGTGAGGGGGCCGAACGGTCATTCACTGTCCCTGGGTGCGTGGCTGAAGTCGGATTCCGCGGTGCGGATTCTTGTTGTTGATGTTGTTGTTTGTTGTTTGTTGGTTGTTGTTTGTTGTTTGTTGTTTGTTGTTTGTTGTTTGTTTGTTGTTGTTGTTGATGTTGCTGTTACTGTTGCTGTTGCTGCTGTTGTGTTGGTTGTTGTTGTTGTTGTTGTTGTTGTTGTTGTTGTTGTTGTTGAACTCTCATTCTTGAAGAATAATTATTGTTGATCCCCCCCCACCGGTGCACATTGATTTTTTTCAATTGAAGTGCCACCCCCGGGGCTCGCACCTTGTTTTTTCTCAAGGAAAGTCTTCCTGCTCAAACTGTGCCCCTGCCCCCCGGGCTACAACAACAACGGCTCCCGCCTGAGACTTCCTCGATTTTTACTCAGGACCCCCGCTCCCGCCTGAGACTTCCGCGCAATTTACTCAGGAAAGGCGCTCCCGTCTGAGACTTCCTCGCAATGTAATCAAGACCCCCGCTCCCGCCTGAGACTTCCGTGCAATTTACGTGGGAACGGCGCTCCCGCCTGAGACTTCTTCGAATTTTACTCAGGACCCCCGCTCCTGCCTGACATTTCCGTGCAATTGACTCAGGAACGGCGCTCCCGCCTGAGACTTCCTCGCAATTTAGTGAGGACCCCCGCTCCCGCCTGAGACTTCCGTGCAATTTGCTCAGGAACGGCGCTCCCGCTTGAGACTTCCTCGCAACTTAGTCAGGGCCCCCGCTTCCGCCCGAGATTTCCTCACAATGTACTCAGGACTGCGCTCTCGCGTGCGACGTCCTCACAAATTATTCTGGAATTGCGTTTCGGCGCTCAGGAACCACGCGCGCGCCAAGGACGCCTTCACAACGTGGTATCTTCCCTCTTCCTTCGTCCTTCCCCCTCCCCTTCCTCCCACTCTCCCTCGTTCTTCCCCTCCTCCTCTTGCAGGGCCCGCGCCAATTCCAATGGCGGGCAGAGAGATGTACGCCCCCGAAGGATTGTCCGCCCGTTCCGGTTTGCCCGTACGTCTAAGCCCGCCGGCCCCAGCAAAGAGAAATAATCCCCCCGAAAGGGGTGTGATCGAAGACGAAGAGGGCGGGTATCGAGGGTGTAGGGTATACGTGTTGAATGACTCGCGGGCAAGTAAGAGCGTACAGCCTTAAAATGGTTGTTGTTGTTGTTGTTGGTGTTGGTGTTGGTGTTGTTGTTATTGGTGGTGGTGTTGGTGTTGTTGTTGTTGTTGCTGCTGCTGCTGCTGCTGTTGTTGTTGTTGTTGTTGTTGTTGTTGTTGTTGTTGTTGTTGTTGTTGTTGTTGTTGTTTGTTGTCGTCGTCCCACCCGCAACCCGCCCCGCGACCTACCCGCGACCCACCCCGCGACCCACCCCCCGACCCACCCCGCGACCCACCCGCGACCCACCCGCGACCCACCCCGCGACCCACCCCGCGACCCACCCCGCGACCCACCCCGCGACCCACCCGCGACCCACCCCGCGACCCACCCCGCGGCCCACCCCGCGACCCACCCGCGACCCACCCGCGACCCACCCGCGACCCACCCCGCGACCCACCCCGCGACCCACCCACGCGACCCACCCGACCCACCCACCTCGACCCAAACCCACCCACCCGCGACCCACCCGCGACCCAAACCACGTTTCAAGGTACAAACCACCATTTTCGGCGCTTGCGGCGGGTTTTTTGGGCATTCCTTCCAGGTGGAGAGCCCGCGACCCACCCCGCGACCAACTCGCGACCAACCCGCGACCCAAACCACGTTCAGGGTACAAATCAAATTTTTCGGCGCCTGCGGCGGGCATCTTTTGCATTCGTTCCCGGTGGAGAGCCCGCGGCCCACCCGCGACCACGTTCAGGTACAAACCAAATTTTTCAGCGCCTGCGGCGGGCATCTTTTGCATTCCTTCCAGGTGGAGAACCCGCGGCCCACCCGCGACCCAAACCACGTTCAGTGTACAAACCAAATGTTTCGGCGCCTGCGGCGGGCTGCTTTTGCATTCCTTCGAGGTGGAGATGGAGAGCCCGCGGCCCACCCGCGACCCAAACCACGTTTACTGAACAAACCAACGCCGCACAAGCGCGGCGGCGGATTTTTGCATGCGGTCTGAGCCCGCAACGACCTCTTCAAGCCCCGCGCATCCACACCAGCCCGTCCAGCAACTTTGCCCTGGCGAGTTGCCTTGATCAGAGAAGTCGGTGAGCATAAAGTGGGAAAAAGGATTGCGTTGCCGTTATCTTGGGAAAGGAGGGGGAGGCAGGAGGAGTAAACAGGGGACGAGGAGGACGCATAAGAAGAGAGGATGTAAGGAGAACGTGGGGAAAGAGGAGGAGGAGGAGGAGGAGGAGGAGCAGGAGGACGAAGAGGGGGGAGAGGGGGAGGAGGAGGACGAGGAGGGGGAGGAGGGGGAGGAGGATGATGATGGACGACAATGGGAGGACGATGATGGAGGCCGATGAGGGGGAGGACGACAATGGGAGGACGATGATGAAAGGACGAGGGGGGGAGAGGGAGGACGAGGAAGAAGAGAGGAGGAGGACGAGGTGGAGGAGGAGGATGACGATGACGATGAGGACGAGGACGAGGAACGAGGAGAGGAGGAGGAGGAGGAGGAGGAGGAGGAGGAGGAGGAGGAGGAGAGCGCCATCGACAGGGAAGGTGGGGGCCACGAGGTCCGCCGGCTCGACGACGCCCGCGTTGCCCGCGCCCGCCCCCTCACTCTTATCCGCAATTGCGGGGTGCTACGTAATATTGGAGGCGAGGAGGAGCAAGACAAGGATGAGGAAGGCAAGGATGAGAAAGGCCAGAGGGGAAGGGGATTGGGCCAGGGCGACGTTGAGCTGGTCGAGAAGGTGGTTGGAGGGAATGAAGTGAGAGGGCGAGGGAGGATGATGGAGAAGGACGGATGCGGAGGACTCGCTCTCCTCACCCGTCATCTTCCGTGCTCGTCTTCGTCCCCCATCCCGCTCCTCCTTCGCTTCATCCTCCTCATTCGCCCTCCTCCTCCTCCGTGGCCATTTTGGCTCAAGGCTATGAACCGTCCCGACGACCGCGAATCTTTCGGGGCGACCTCAGAGCGCGAGGGAGGTTCCGCTTTGAGGCCACTCACCAATCCAGTCTTCTGGCGCCTAGCTATCATTGTGTGCCTTCACCGCGGGAGTTGGGTCCCCGCCAAGTCTCTTCCCATTCCGTCTGTGCTGCTCGTGATGGCTGATGGCGCCCCTGCTGGGGAGTTCTCGGCCTCTCAGGCAGAACTGCTGGAGCTCGCACCGACCTTCCCGTCCTAAGAAGGCAAGGCGGGAAAGGGCAAGGGCTGCGTCCCCGCTGGTATCGCCAGTTGTGCTGCTCATGAGCGGCGTGCTCTTCCCCCTCATGGCCAGCCTGCGATTGCCGTCGAAGATGACGACATGCCGCCGCACCTTGACGATGACGACGACGCCTCGGAGGACTATATCAAGCAGTGCTGTGCCGACACGCTCGACAAGATGCGAGAAGAGCTGGCCACCGACATCAGCAAGTCTCTCACCGCCACTATCAAGCAGAATATTGAGGTCCAGAACAAACCAACTCTTGAGTTGCTGGACCAGCTCCGCGCGCAGCTGGTTCAGCCGCCCGCGGACCTCGACCAGAAGATCCTCTCGATCGTCCGCCCCCAGCTCGACTCCACCGCCCGCCGCACGCAGTCGCAGCTTGACGCCCAGCAGGTGCAGATAAATGAAACAGACGGGCGCGTTGCGAATGTTGAGGCTCAGATGCTCGAAGTACAGGCCCACATGGGGGCACTCAAGAAGGAGCTCCACTTGGCTGAACAACGCCCCCGCGCTCCGCTCACTCAGCCGAAAGGTTTCGACAGGGAGGTGGGCGCCTCGCTGGTGGTGGCTATGGCCCAACGACCGACCACCACGCCTTGCGTCGAAGCTGAACTACGGCCTTGGATCGCGCCCCTCGGCCTTGCCGACGACCTCTACGACATTGTTCCCGTCGGCGCTGTGCCCGCCAAGAAGTTTCACATCCGCTTCAAAGGCCTCATCGCCGTCGCGCCTAGGATGGCGGCGAAGGTCATCGGCCCCACGCGCTCCGAGGGGGTCTGGGAGGAGTTCACGGCCGAGGTCCCAGGCAGCCCGCGCTGCCGCATCCACCTGGGCCCCGGCAAGTCGCCGCGCCAGATTCGCAGCGAAATCCTCCTGCGGGGGGCCCGTGGACTCACTGCTGAGCGCCATCCGAACCTTCGGTTGTTTACGGACAGAGAGCGTGCCACACTTTCCATCGGCTGGGATCGCATCATGCGCGTGGAGGTCCATCCTGGTAACAAACCTGCGGAGTTCTACTGGGACTCTCAACAGCTGGCGAAGCACGATCTCGTCAACGCCGAGCTCGTGGCGCTGCTGGCCCCCTCGTCGAACCTGAGGCTGAACCACAGTGGTGTCTTTGACGTATGGAAGCCATTCAAATGTACGTCGCCTTCGTCATCTTCCCTTGTGTGCTCCATGAGGGCTGTCACGTGGAATGCCCGTGCATTGCTCCAACACGCTGGCAAAAATGGCGCGCGGCAGCTTAGCAACTAACTCCGTCTTCAACCTGCCCGCTCTATCGTGTGCCTGCAGGAAGTCGGGCAAGACGAATTTCAACTTCGCGAGTTGCTGGGTCCGTTGGGGGAGTCGCTGGCGGTGCATACGTCGATTTGTGGTGACTCAGGTGCGGGCCGTATCCGTGGGGGTGTTGCCGTTCTTCTTCCTCAATGTTGCCGGGCAGCTGGGGGGCGCGTGCGAAGCCACGCTGTGGCTCTTGTACCTGGTCGGGTTCTGCATGTTACTGTCGAGTGTGGCTCGATATGCATGGGCATCTTTAACATTCACGATCCTGATCTGAAGAGAGTGCAGGTCAGAGAGATCGTCAGGATTATCCTCGAGGCTCGCGCTGCTGCGCTCCGCGCCCCCGCCCAGCGGCTCGCGCTGGTCGCGGGCGACTTCAATTTCGCTGCTGAAGAGGCAGTTGTTCTTCACATGCTTCAGGCCGCAGTACGTCGTGCTGCGAGGCAACATCATGGGCAGGCCCAAGTCTGGCGCCAGGCCCTCTCGCAGCTCGTCGAAGTGGAGTGCGATACGGGGTCGCACTACGAGAAAAAGTCCAACCCGGAGGCCGCTATTGATCGTCTCTTCCTCTCTCTTCTTGGGTGGATGGTTCTTGCCGACATCGTCTTCAGGCAGCCGCCGTCGATTCCGCGGCATCCGCCTCGGACTCGGTCGTCTCGGACCACGCTGCCGTCGTGATCGCTATTGCCCCCCGTGCTGCTCATCCCCCTGCCGAACGCCCTCTCGCCAAACATCTCTTCCAGGACCCGAGGTGCCAGGAGCGCATTCGTGCAATGAATGAATGTGCTGACTGGGATAGTACGTCGCCTCCATATCGGTTAGAACACTATAAGTATCTCGTGGAAGAAGTTGCACGTGAAGCGCGTGATAATGATTTCCGACGATGCCCCCACCACCCGTCCACCTTGCTCCAGCTTGCTCGCTCACTTGCCAGAGTGGTGCGATGTGAAGTTGGCCAGGAAGCTTCTGGAATCCCACCCCGTGTCGTCTGACTTCATTCGTGTCCGAGGTCCCGTGGTCGAGCCGTTGCATCCTGAGTCATTTCACGCTTGGTCTGACCGACTCCAGTGGGAGGCGGCGGAGCGTGCACGGGCTGAGCTGCAAAGAAGGAAGGACTCTCCTCAGGAAGTGCGTGCCACTCGATTGCAGCTGCGATCCCTGGAAAGGCGGGCTGGTCTGTGGTCCCCGTTAAATCGTCGCGCATGCCTGACGGCAGTCACCGATGGGCACGGGCGTGCTGCGTGTGACCCCTCCGAACGCGTGGGCCTCCTGAAGAGCTACTGGGCCCCTGTGTTCTCCAAGAAGCCCTGGGGCCGCGACAGGGCGATCGAGTATGCCGCTCAATACTTACCTGCTGTTGATGAAGTGGTACTTCCTCCTCCTACCCCTCGCCTCCCACGCGCTGTGCTTGCGCGTGCCACCGACTCTGCGACTGGATGCGATGGGCTCTCTTATACGGCGTGGCGATCCGAGCCTTTTGGCGTGACCATCCTCTGGGGCTGTCTGGAGTGGGTGATGAGGGGCCAGGCATTGTTTGATTCGGCGAGCATTACGCTGCAGGTCTTTTTGCCCAAAAATGTTTCCGAAGACAAGGCCCGAGCCGGCCAGGTCGAGAGGGGGGCGGACAATGTGAGGGCGCTCGGTCTCCGCAATTGCGGCGGGAAGGTCCTCTCAGCCACCATGAATGCTGCCCTTCGCCCCATTCTTGAACGCGTCGCCCCCCCCTGTCAAAGGGGCTTTGTTCCAGGGCGGAACTTTGGCCTGAATGTGCTGGAGTTGGACGTGTCAAGCCGCCAGCTCTCGTGCACACCATACGGTTCGCGTGACTTACCGATTCTCTACAGTCTGGACTGGGGCCAGGCCTTCCCGTCCCTGAATCAGGAGTTCTTGCTGTTCATACTTGGGGCTCTTCGCCTTCCAGAGGCTATCCTGATGTTCGTTGGGTTCCTATATGAGGCCATCGAGGGTATCGCGATCTCCATGGGGCTCCGTGTTCACCTGTACTGGGTCCGTAGCGGGATCATTCAGGGTTGTGCATTGTGGGGCTCGCTGTATGCTATAGCGTCGTCACCGTTCTTGCACCGCCTCGTCCGCGTGACCGAGGAAGCGGGCCGCGGGCTCGTGCGTGCGTGCGCCGACGACATCGGCGGCACTCTGGTGAGCATTGAGGACATGGCCTGGGTCGCCCTCGCGATGAGGGATGCGGAGTTGATGGCGAACCTTGTCTTGAAGATTCAGAAGTGCCAGGTGGTCCCTGTTTCAGCCTCCTTTAGTCCCGCCCTCGCTTTGGGGGCTCTGGGGGGGCTCTCCCAGGCAGTACCCCACTGGTCCTCCATGAAGATCGTCTCAGAGCTCCTTTACCTTGGGATTTGGCTTGGTCCCTCCGTGGACCCAGTGAGACCCTGGGCTGGCCCTCTTGCGAAGGCGCGGCTGCGGGCTCGAGCTGTTGGGCGAGGCGTCGCCCCGGCCAGCCTCTCATCCATCATCTACAATACGCGTATCCTCACCACACTCTCATACGTTAGCCAGTTCTTTTGGATGCCAAGAGCTGTACTCGCCTGCGAGCTAGGTGTGCTCGCGCGAGTCTACCGTGTCGCCCTGGGCACCTTCCCGCTGAACGCGCGGGCGCAGGTGGACCTCTGGCAAGGACCGCGAGTTCAGCGCTGGGCCCACCTCAACCTGGCCACCTTGGTGAGGTCGGCCGCCCACACTTTCCCCGAGCACCAGCAGCTGTTGAACAGCATGCGGACCCACGCGGAGGCACTCACTGACTCCATGACGCTGGACATGGTCGGCACTGGCGCACCCTACCCTGGCTTCTGGCGGAGCCCTGCCATTGTCGAGAACCTCGCGCAGGCCCTGGGGGGTCCCGCGTCCGCGGGGCCCTGGGCCGCGCTTCTTCCCTGCGCTCGTGAGGCCCTTGCGAATGCTGCTGAAGTCCCGCCTGGCGTTCGGTCTCGACCTCCACGGACTGTCCATCGTGCTCTTCGTGATCTTGCGGCTCGGACAGCACCTCTTCGTGAGCTCCTACGCATGCGGCTTCAAAAGTTCTTCTTCCGACGGGATGGTACCCTACTCGACCAGCTCGACTGGCAGCAGATTGCTGCCACGCTCAGCCAATGCCTCTGCTCCTGGGCATGGGCGACGTTGAGGACCTGGTGCGATGGCTGGCTTACTTCCTCGCGTATTCTTCATCCTGCGGGTAGACGTGGATGTGCCTTTGGATGCCACAAATGCGCTGACTCACTCATCCACTACTCGCGGTGTGTACGTATGCATGCCGCGCTTCGTCGAGCCCTTGGGCATGGCTTCCCTATGGAGCTCGCTGAGAGGTGGGGTTTCGTGGCGCCCTCGACCTCCGCATATGGCTTCATGGCAGCAGCGGTGAGCATGTATAACACTGTCCGCCTGATCCCCGACTGGCCGATCTCCGAGCAGGATGCCTTTAGTGCCGCGCTGGCGGGAGTGAGGAGCATGCGAATGGCCACTACCTCTGCGCTTTCGGACGACTCGCCACCGCTGTGGCGCACCCGCTTTATGACTCCACGGAGACGTGGCACGTCTTCCTCTTCATCTGTCTCTTCGACGTCATCGTCTGCTCCGTCGTGTGGATGTGCGGGCGGCGCGGACTTAGACGGCGGCCTTGGCCTGACCCCGATGCTGATCCCCGAGCCGCATGACTTGGATGCCGATGAGGATGAACTGGTGTCGTTCGACTTCTGCTCGCGCGCACCACTGGCGACGCCTGGCACTCCTTCGACGGCTGTGGCCACTCCCGAACGCGTTGGCCCCCTGCACGCCCTGTATGACAGCGACTGGGTGCGACCGACCACTATTGATGTCAGAACGCAAAGTCCTGTCGGCGGGTGCTCCTCGAGCCCGTCTGGTCAGGCTGATGGAGTAAGTTGCGAGGGCGAGTCTCGATCGCGCACGGATGCCCCCCACCTGGCGCGCTCCGAAAGTGGCGAGGTCAGAACGCAAAGTCCTGACGGCGGGTGCTCCTCGAGCCCGTCGACTCAGGCGTCTGGAGTAAGTCGCGAGGATATGCCTGCAGTGGCATGCGGGTCTCTGCCAATTGAACCTTTGACGGTGGGAGGGATCAGAACGCAAAGTCCTGCGCGCGGGTGCTCCTCGAACCCAGTGCAGCAGGCTCATACAAATTGTGAGGAGGATGTCGCGGCTTCCGTACTGTCCAGGGCTGCCAGATGGTCGGGACGTTGTTGGATCTGGTCGACGACTCCACGGGAATTGGCACCGTGCTCGTGGACGCGGCCATCGCCGACCCAGAGTGCTACCGCGACCTCGTCGGCCCCGCCCCCGGCTGCGCCTGCCACCTCCTCGAGCTCGGGACCAGTCTATTATCAGATGCAGGCCTTCGCCATCGATGATGCGCATGACACCCCGCTTGAAGCCCCCTCGGATCCGTGCCCTCCGAGTGATCCTGAGGCCACCTGTGTGCTCGCTCTGTCCGACTCTGTGCTGGGACCCATCGGACCTGCTGGGTGTCTGGCGGTCTCTCCCCACCCTAGCAGTGCTTGCGCGCCTCTCGTCCGTGCTCCCGCCGCTCCCTCTCCTGCGCCGCTTGGCGGCCTGTTTGGGGTCCGCTTCGCGTGTGGCTTGGAGATCTCGGGTGAAGGAGTCCACCACCCGCCCGTGTCTGGAGCCAGTGGTTGGCGTCTTTTCGACGCAAATTGTCTGGCCTCTCGCCCGCCTTGCCTGTCCATCTCTTCCCACCTCCCTGCGTTCGACCCTCCTGCTGCTGCCCCCCTCCGCCGAGAGCCTGTCCGCACCTCCGCGGTACATCCTGGCGCCGACCCAGGCGCGCCCGCCGCCCCGCTGCCGCCCGCGTCGTCGGGCGGGCCGTAGGTGGGATCTGGACTCTTCCCTCTACGGTCCGCTCCTCCTCCTCCTCCTCCTCCTCCTCCTCCTCCTCCTCCACCTCCTCCTCCTCCTCCTCCTCCTCCTCCTCCTCAAGCCTTTGCCTTCTCCATCCTGGCCCTCCATCCTCCATCCTCCGCCGCCGTCTCTTCCCTCACCTCCCTCTCCCTCGCCCTTCCCCCTCCTCCATCCTCTCCCGTGCCCCGTTCCCCCGAGCACTTTCAGGGCCTGGCTTACCCGCCGACGCCTCACCGGCCGATGGGCATGGAGACCCACCAGCCCAACCCCTACGCGGGGGGCTCCGGGTACGTTCACGGCGCCTTCGACGAGCGGGCCGACCCGCCGATGTGCTTGGCCTTCCTGGCGTGCTTGTGCTGCTGCCCAATCGTGGGGCTTTGCGCGCTCATGAAGGCCCGGCGGTGGCCCCCGACGCCTCCCCCGGAGCGATCCAGGACAAGGCGTCGCCTTCGGCGCATCTCGCCCTCGGCGGAAGGCTAACGAACCGGCGGAAGCGCAGCGAGGGCCTCTCCGCCGGCGGAAGGCGGCGGAAAAAATGTGTTCCCCGTTTGGATCCAGACTTTCCGGAGCTGTCGCCATCGTCTTCCAGGTTTGGGGCCCCCAGAGGCTCGCTTGTGGCGGGCCCCAGGGCCATCGAGGGCATTTGGCGAATGGCCGTTCCCCTGGGGCTGGGGTGGGGCCGAGAGGTCCTGGTCTGGGTGGGGGGGGCGCGACGTCGCGTGGATGTCGTGACATTGGAGATTGTGGGCCAGCCGCCCTTGCCAAGCAGGACCGGTCGGTGAGACAGCAATCGGGCAGGCAGTGCTTGAGGACCCGCCAAAGCATCCAAGCCCGGCTGGTTCCTCGTTGTCACGGCTGGACGCTGCTCGACATTTAGTCCAGGACGGACCCCGGGTGGGGTCCGAAAATCCGCTTCGATTAGATTTGGGCTGGCTGGCTGTCTGGCTGTTTCTGTGTGGCCCCCTTCTGTTGCCCCCCCTCCGCCGTCAGTTTGGCCGTTTGTTTGTTTCCATTTGGTTTGTGCCAGCGTAGGTCTGGCTGTTTCTGTTGGGCTTCTCAGGCCGCTGAGGTCTCCTCCGCGAACGCGAGGGGCGACTTCCAGCTCGGCCACATCAAGCGGAGGGAGGCCATGTTGTGGATCCAGCCGCGTTGCCGCGCGAATCCGCCGCCACGCAATTCTGGAAGTCTGAATCTGGCGCCCAGACTTACCTGGATGGCCGAAAAACGTGGGGCCGATGTGCAAAACATGGGCGCGTGTTGGGCTCATTGGGCCGCTGGGCCCAATGTATGCCGCGCAAGAAGTGAAACTGACGAAAGCACAGAAAGTGCCGACACACAGGCGCGCGGACACGCACACCCACACACACACACACATACGCACACACGCATACACACACGCACGCGTTCACACGTACACACGTACACACACCAACCGCTGCAAGCGGTGGCTGATTTACATGACTGTATGCATGGGCATGGCGTTCTACGTCGTAAACGTCGCCGTGGGCTCGCAGGGCTGATGCGCGTTGTGCTGGCGGCGGTCTCTGCGGGGCGTCTAGTGCGGCGTGCACTCGACTGCTGGCGCACAGCTTGCTCGGTGTCGGACAGGGAAGGAGTTGGAGAATGGGGTGGTATGAACACATTGCTGCACGCAGCTGGATTTTGCACCCAGTGCCCAGAACGTCTGCTCAGTATGTCAACTGCCGCGTTCGGTGCCCCAAGGGAGCTTGGAAAGCCAGCTGCATGTAGCTGATTCGCCCCCCCCCCCCTGCAAAAGTTTCGCAACGCTCCCGTTCGCCCCCCTCCCGAGATGATCAGCGCCAGCGCGTTTCTCACCGCAGCCTTCATGTCTCACCACGTCCGTGTGCCTGCTGCAGGTTAGCCGGCGCATTTTTCCTGGTATGCTTGCTGCGCTGTTGCGTAGAGCTCCTCTGTTTGGTCGTCATTCTCTTGCGGAGACAAAGCCCCAGCACATGGTTCGACCGAAATGCGACGGGGGCGCAGCCGCAAAAGCGGAAACAAAAAGTTAGAGTACCCATTTATATCGAGGAGGTGGGTGAGGTGCAGAAGGAAAAAATGGATGAGCCCCAAGGGAATTTAGGAGAGTGGATGGATCCTGACTATCTTTGACCGCCTCCTCAGCGCCCTCCTGCCATTCACTCTTCTTCTCATATTGAAATTTGACCTAGATCTGAGAAGGCAAGATATTAATATTACCCACCTTCTAAGGCGCGCCAGCATTCTTATCATCACCATCATCATCACCATCGCCATCATTATCATCAGCATCGTCTTCATCCCTCGTTATCCGTCATTCGCCTCGTCCATCTCCTTCTAAGTGCCCTTGGCTCGGGCGCCATCTTACACACACGACAACGTAGCCTACCAGCCTTTCTGCAGTCAGTGTTGTGTCATGTTCTGCTCAGATGGCAGTGCATCTCACCATTGCCTCTCTATTCTAGTTCGGCGGCTGCTGGCCGTATCCATGATGCAGCATGTCTGAGCCTTTCAAGACAATCCGCTTTCATCTAGCCGCTTTACTAGACTGAATGTGATTTTTCTTCGCACAGGTAATCTGGATTTCGTGTGTCTGACTGCAACCACAGAATAGCGGCAGGGAGCTGAAGAGGCACATTGGCGTAGAGCAGGGCCATGCGTTGGTGCTTCTATCATGGCTTGAAAGAGGGCCCTGCTGCAATAAGTTTGCAGGCTGCTCGATCACATTGGGCCTGCGCATTCCCAGAAGGAGCGTCGCCAACGTGGTGACCACTCGCCAGGTGGCGGCGAGACGAGGGCTGGCCATCCGGGCCAAGATCAAGCTGTTCGACCTGGTTATCTGCAACTTGCGTTCACCTCCGCCACCTCATCATGCTCGACAGGTCCCTGCTTATCGACGTGCCTGCGGTGCATTGCTTAACTGGCTCCGGTTGCGGTCGATCTGGATTGCTCACAGTTGCATGCCAGTGGTCTGCCTGGACCTCAAATTTGGGTTCGGATTCTATCAGCATCATGGTCAAGAGGAGTGGCAACCGATAGCACCTCAATGCGTAGGAGCCCATGCGCCCTTAGTGCGTCAACGGCATGCAGTTGATGATCTACTTCGTTTTCTCGATCAATTTGATATGGTACTTGGCAACACGTTCAGATGTATTGGGCCAGTGGTACGAGCTCCCAACGTGATGTTGGAATACTTCCAAGATGCTGTCCGGCTTCAGTAAGAAATGCAGGACCTCTTCTGCGATTGGCCCCTGAGCTTCAAGTTATGTCGTCCAGAGACCACCGAGATGTGATTCCAGTCCATGTTCGCGTCGCCTTTACCATTCGCGCAACCCTTGGCGTACATGCTCGGTTGCAATCTTCGTTTCGCCATGGATTTGCACACCAGCCTATCGAATGGAACCGCGAGGCGCTCATGGACTCCCTCCCTGGAGGCACGCACAGAGCTAATTGTATGAATGCGGTGGCACATCGAAATTTTGCAAAATCTGATATACACCAGCAGGTACGACGCGAAAAGCATACGTATCCCAGGCTGCGGTGCAAAAGGGGCAGTTTTTTCCTTTAGTAATGGAGCCCCCAGCAGGCTACAATCAACGAGCTGGCCACGTACTCCAGTTGCTTCAAGAAACGCATCAACTTCACATTCAACTTGCCGGCCGGCCTTCGACTGTGCATGGTGACGGCACCACAGAGCAGGAGATAACCATTCCACAGTAACTCAGTTTTTTTTTTCTCGCTCTCTCTCTCTCTCTCTCTCTCTCTTTCGAGCTCAAAGACAGCAGCGGCGACAACGTCTTGTGGCATGACGGCAGGCAACTGCTCAAGAGCTCGCGCAAGCTCAACGCCAGGGACGCACAGCAGAGGAGGCACGGCTTTCGCGACTTCTCTCTGCCAGAGGGACGCGACCTCGCTTCCCTCGGGTGACGGCGGAATTGAAGCAGGTATCATTCCTAGCTTGGAACAACGCGTTGAACATTAAATTCTATGAGCAAGATGGCATTGAACATGAATATATCGTGGGGCCATGGTCACACCGTGGATTGGATTGGGCACGTGACGCGTTGCAGCTCACCAGCGGACATTTTCGAGCCGCAGCACATACAGACAGCATCCCCACCATTTTCTCTCCCACTTGAACTCTGTTGGATGTTGCCGCACCCTCGCATGCGAACATCTGGCAACGTGGGCTTGGATATGAAGGGCTAGATTCTGACGCGCGCGCAACGCGCATTCTTCCAGAGTATGGTGCGCAAGGTATATCGCACAGGCGGCATGCCTTTATCATGGAATTCATTTGGCGGGGTGGCCATTGCGTGGAAGCGGGCCATTCGCGTCCCATGTCCATGTGGGAACGCAGTCATCTCGACGTGCATTTGTTATTCGCAGCGCATCTTGGAGCCCAATTGTCCACGTGCATGCGCGGCCTTCCGCAGGGGAGCAACGCTCGCGACGGCGCGGCAATCGGTTGGGTGGAGATTCCGACGGTTGGGGCTCCAAGATATCCAAGGTAATAAGGTTTTCACGAGCGCTTTCGGGGGCTCTTCGTTCTCAGAACTTAACAGGGGCAACTCGACGACCATGCGAAGCCAGGATACGATATTTGGAAGACATCGCCGTTTACGCCCGGCAGAGTGTTTCCTGGGTTCTGAAGGAGTTCTGCTCGCGGAGCCCAACGTCAGCGCGCTGCAAGCAGACCCGTGGGCGGCCATGGTCATCGCCAGAGAGGTGGGCCAAGTATTTCAGGAGGTGCAGGACCAGTTCGCTGATGCGGGCGATGAGACAGCGCAGTGGCGCGCGGTAGATATGCCGACGGACAGCGACGACATTGAACAGCCCGACCTCGCCTTCCACAGCTACGTTGGCGACGCCACTCGCAGGCATGTTTTGAATGGATCACGCGAGGATGTCGGGGTTGAATTGAGCCAAACATCTTCGTCATGTAAAGGTGTCCGCAGCAATTGCAGGCAGAGTCGCAACTACCTCATCAACCTTTCCTGAAATTAGATTGTGGCGGCAGTAATTGGCCAGATTTCTCAACCCGTGCGTCGCCGATTTCGCGATGGGCTACTTCTGTTAGCGGGCCGGGGGCAGGGGCGCGCAAAAGTACTTGGGGGGAGTTATTCGTGCAGATGCTACGTTCATTAGCGAGGCCCCGCGTCGTTTGGGCGCAGTGGATGCTGGCTTGTGGGCCACGGGCCGACGCCGGCATCGAGAGCTCCCGTCGCGCGTCGAAAACATAACCGGCTTCCTCGGTCGCACCAGGGCCCCGGCAATGCCAGGCATGGGCGCGCGCGCACGCCCCGGCCCAGCTCGAGGAGATCTTGATTCGCATGTTGGCTTATGCAGGGAAATCCACGCAGGGGGGGGGGGGCGATACTTCTTTAGTGGGCCCCATATGGTCTCCCCATATCGAACGTCGCTGTCTTTCGACGCGGGGCGATCGCGGCCGCATTAAATGGCGTCGCAGTATCGGGCGCGGCTGCTGCTTGAGAGGGGTCACTAGGCATTGCGAGGGTGGACAAGGAGCGGGGTCTCATCATCCTAAACGACATGGGCCAAGTTTCTGATTGCGCTTGCCCTTGGGCCAGGGCCAGGAGGTTCGTTGACGACGTTGTTCCTCTCTGGGGCGGGGGCGCTGAATATGCGATGGTTCAGGGGTTTAACCGCGCGCCCTTCAAGCTGTTCACATCCCCGGGCCCCCCTGAGTGGCTTGCCCAGCTGGGCCCCAGTATCCTCGGGGCAAAAAAACGAGGAGTATGTATTTCTTTCCCTGGATACCTCGCGTCGTCGCCCGACGGCAAGTCGGCCGAGCTTCGGGGGGGCCCCGACTTGACCGACTCCTGATGCGCAGTAGGTGGTTGCCTAAGAGTTTTTCGCTGAAAAACGACAGCTCCTGGCCCATCTCTCCAGCATCGCCGCGGTCGTCGCGCGGTCCTGGGCCAGGCTGCTTATTTCAATCAGCGCTTCGTCTGCCAGAGTATCTTCGCAAGCCGCAGTTCAGCGCGTCAGCGCGCCGCACTGAGCTTCAAGGCAGGAGGGCGCGTCTATTCCAGGAACACTTCTTATCGGGCCACGTCGCAGACAGCATTAATTTGTCCGCGGCGCGGGGCTCAACAGTGCCCGACGGGAGAACCACTGACGCATATGCGTTCTCATTTTATTATCCTGCCAGCGGTGGGCGATGGAGGCGGCGGCTGCTCCAGACTGGTTCAAGCCACCATCGGGAAAACGCAAGGTGAACGGAGCGGGGCCGGGCTCGCAGGACACCGAGCTGGCCAAGCTGCAGGAGGAGGTTCTCGAGGACAAGGAAGGAGCCTGAGGAGCACCAGCGGTCCTCATCACCATCTGGCGCCGCCTGGCGCTACGCAGCAGCCGCGAGTTGGCGGGCCTTGTCGGCGCCAGCTTTGCCTGCTACTTGGCGCCGCCAACCGCAGGCGCGGCGACCGTCATCCAGCAGGCGGGCCAGGACTACAACAACAAGTGCAAGTCGGAGGGCGGGGGCCATGGTCTGAGCCCGCCGCGGCCGCGCACAGTTCTCGGTCTCTTATTATCGATGGCAAATCATGCTCTTAACCTGATTGCCATTGCTGGTGCGCTAACTATGAGAATTCGCTAAGTTCTTGCGAGCTCTTAGACCGAATATGCGCAGCGCTACGGCGATAACCACACTTTGAAAATAAGCCGGCCTCAACCCGTTAAGCTTTTGACGCCTTTCAGACGACGGCGCGCGGCGCTGAGGGCAGAGTCACATTATGAAAACGAACCGCCTTCGATCCGTGAAACTTCTGGAAATGTTTAAGACGAACGTGCGTGGCGCTCATGCGAGAGCCGCATTCTGAAAACGGCCCGCCCCCAATGAGTGAAACTCTTACAGCGTTTTAGGACGAATTTGCGCGGCCCTACTGCGCGCGGCGTTGAGGCGAGAGTCACATTTTGAAAAACACCCGCCCTCCATGTGTGAAGTTGTTGTCCGTTTTTTGCGTCAGGGTCCTAAGTGGTGAGGAAGTCCCAGGCGAAACGCCCAGCCCGCCCTTTCGAGCGGTCTCGGGGTGCGACAGGGAGGAGTCATGTGTAAGGAAAAGATTTGGAGGAGGATCGGATGTACTGTTTTCCCTCAAGCGTCCCACGGGGGTGGCGGGCTAGAGGCACGCCTAAGTATTCCAGGGGCGAAGAGGAAAGACATCTGAGCTGCCAGTATCTTTAAACGCGCACAACTCCGCGAACGCGCGCCACGGTCGGCACGAAACAGGAAGGGCGTTCATTTCAGCTGGGGAGGCTCACGAACTGCTCTCAGACATGCCACAAACCTCCGTGCACTGCGCGCCCAATCAGGAAGCACATATTTCGATCTGGACAGCTACAAAATTACATCAGTGTGGCAATCTGCGACCTGGTATGTGCCCTGGTGCTCGCTGTATCTGGCCGTGTGCGGGTCTGGTCTAGGAAGAGGGGGACGTCTCAGCGGACAGCCAGACAGCATGGCACGGCATGTTTTGCTGCGCATTGCCGAACCACGTGTGAGACAGACCATCATGCATTGGGAGGGGCAAGAGGTGCATGAGTTCAAGTAAGGAAAAGCACGATGAGAACACGAGCAGAGTCATCAGCGAGAGGACGAGCACGGTGAGGAGGAACGAGAGGAGCTAAGTGAGGAGGGTAACCAGTCAGGTCTGCACCCGGACGTGGCAAGCTTCAATGCGTTCCTCGGGGCATGTTGGTTGCACGGTCGGTGGGCTTTGTCACACTTCGTGCTCGAAGACATGAGCTACTGGCAGGCACTACCAGACAGGTGCGATTTGCCACAATCCTTCGCTGTCGCTTGACTTGTCTGCTGCCGCATCCATCGCTCGGGTATGCCAACGTTAATGATGACCAGCACGCCAAATGTTAACACAGTTAGTTGTGACATAGCAGCTCGACAGCCTCCCTCGGACCAGTCCCTTTTGACCCCAGCAGGTCAATTGTCCATAAGAGACTTCCGTGTCTGGCTCACTGTTGAGTTCGGCTACCCCGCTTGCCTCAAGGAGGGCCGTATTCTCGGGTCTCGGAGGCGGGAGCCCTTCATGGAGTGCTCGATCACTCGTTTGGCCGTTGTTGTTCGTTGCCGTCTGTGATCCATGCGCGACACTGGTACCAAGCGTATGGCGTGTGTGTGTGTGTGTGCGTGTGTGTATGTGTGTGTGTGCGTGTATGTGCGCGCATGTGTCTGTGTGTGTTTGGATGCCTGTGTGTGTGCTGTGATTGTGATTTGCGTGTGTTGTGTGTGATGTGTGTGTGTGTGTTGTGTGTGTGTTTGTTGTGTATTTGTGCATGTGTGTGTTGTGTGGTTGCGTTTCTTTGGCAGTTGTTCATGCTTGCTCCATGACAGCAACCTGTTTCGGGCGAAGAGAACTATGCACATGCACCGGTCCTGGTCAGGCCCATCCTTGGCTCGAGGATCGGTGCATATGCCATCCTGGCCAATGCAGGAGGGCGTATGCACCGATCTTGGGATCAGGATGGACCTGGCCAAAATCGGTGTATGTGCATGGTTCTTTTTCCTCTACCTGTTGCCATATTGCACAGAATGCTTGATTGCTGTTGCCTCACGGTTTTCGCGAACAGGGCTCATTAAGCCAGCGACGATATATTGGATTGTGTGGTGTAGGGGTGCTACGTGGCAACCGTTTGTAGTTCATGAGTTCCCACAGGGTTGGCACGCATTGCTCTCTGCAGTGCTCCCGTGGACTTAATGCTTATCAGTATTGTTCATATGTGCCCGAACATCAACGTGTGTTCAGTGCTTGACGCCTCTTTCCAGTCGTTCCGAAGGGAATCCTTTGGGGCGCTGACTGCAGCCTGCGCGAATGGCATAAGAATGCTTGGGGATCGATGGAAGCCGACCTTTGATCGCTGATCGCCAGGTGAAATCTCATGGTGGTGCACCGAAGTTGTGGAGCAAATCGCAAACGTGGGAGTGCGGGATCACGCTTGCGCGAGACCGTGTCATAGGCCAGATTCTTCCAATCGGAGGTTGATAAACCTCCTACCCTGACACGCCGATTAGCGAATTGGCCGTTTTGGGTTCGCGAGAGGGCGTCGCGGCCGTCATTTTTGCGGGTCCAGGTCCGTCGGTTTCGATCCCAGGCCGTTTTCACTAAAGGGAGGTTTACTAAAGGGAGGTTTGTCCACCGCCGATCTAATTATCCAGCTGCTTGCGGCAGGTCCCGCCACAGTGCCAGGTCAGCATTATGGGTGGCGAACAGGCGAGACGGGCCAGACCATCTGGCGCGCGGCATCTCGGAGCTCAGAGTTGCAAACATGTTTCATGCGAAACGGGCCACACCACCTCGCGCGCGGCATCGCAGAGCCCAGAGTTGCGAGGATGTCTCAGACGAGACGTTCTGGACCACTTTGCGTGCGGCATCTCTGAGCTGAGAGATGCGAGGATGTCTCATGCGAAACGCGCCGGACCACGCGCACGGCAACTCGACGCCCAGAGTCGGGTGGACGACGTCTCAGGCGAAACGGGCAGACCACCTCTCGCGCGGCATCGCGGAGCCCAGAGTTGCGAGGAGGGATGTCTCAGGCGAAACGGACTGGATCACCTCTCGTGCAGCATCTCATAGCCTAGAGTTGCGAGGATGTCTCAAGCGAAACGCGCCGAACGACCTCGCGCGCAGCAGCTCGGAGCGCAGAGTTGCGAGGATGTCTTTGGCGAATCGCGCTGGACGACCTCGCGCGCGGCCTCTCGGAGCTGAGAGTTGCGAGGATGTTTCATGCGAAACGGGCCAGACCACCTCGGAGCTCAGTTTTGTGCGGATGTCTCAGGCGAAACGCGCAGGACCACCTCTCGCGCGGCATCTCGGAGCCTAGAGTTGGGTGGATGTCTCAGGCGAACCGCGCCCGACCACCTCTCGCGCAGCCCCTCGGAGCTCAGAGTTGCGAGAATGTCTCAGGCGAAACGCGCCAGACCACCTCTCTCGCGCGGCATCTCGGAGCTCAGAGTTCCGAAGATGTATCAGGCGAGACGGGCCAGACCACAAACATTTCTTGAAGATCTCTCTTGTCGCCCGTCCCTTGACCTGATCCAGCTTCTATCGCAACAGCACCCCGTTCAGCAAGCTGTTCGGGGAAAACGTGCGAGGGGGCACGGTTCCGGACCATTCGTGCTCCTCGGGGGGGCGCCGTGGCGCCCAGCTGAGCGGCGCAGGGATCGTGGGAGCCCATGCTGGGAGGCAGTTCTGTTTTTGTGCGCGCTTCCCGCGGGGTCATCGAATGCTGTTCACTGGGATTGTATGCGCGGCGCCTGTGACGCCATGTCGCTCATCGGAGTGGTGGTGCCAGTTCAGGAACAAGCGTGCGGCGGGCTGATAAGGTCTTGAACCAGCGGGCAGTGGAAACATCGGCGCGGATCTTGGTTGTGCGGGCGCTGGTGTAGGTTTAGTCGTGCTTTGGGGTGCAGTTGGGGATGGGCGACTTTCGAAGGCTACCTTTGCATCCCTGCCCCTTCGGCCCATCCTTGGCGACTTTCGCTGGCCAGCCTCGTTCGAAAATCGTTAACGTGGCTCTCCAAGGCCCTTGCATCCTTATCGCGCACCCTTGTTATACGGGTTGACTGTAGCTGGTTCCTCCTGGGAGCAAGGTTGCGTCCATGAAAAAGCGACTCATTACAATCCGATTCAGCGGAGAAGGATTGAGCCATTTGTGCAGGCATTCATTGATCGGGCAGCAAGTCTGTGATCCGCGGGTGTTCGTTTGGCAGGGTTTCGTCCTCCATGCGTTTCGAGGCTCAGGCAGTTGTCGGTGGGAGCAATGCTGTCCAGTGCCAAGTTTCATCGTTCGATGTTACCGTCATGTCATTGATTGCGCGATCGGCAAGTCTTGTGCAAGTCATTCTGATCAGGTCGCCCTAAAACTATCAGACTGAGGCCAGCGCACAGCAGTGGCGCCTGGCGTTAACATGTCAGACCTCGGCGCGGGAACGCTGCGGTGGTTTGGACCCTCTGAGCTGTGCTTCAGCTGCACGCGCTTGCAGCAGCTCTGGTCAATGGAGGAGATTCGGACAGGGCACAACGAGATCTACGTATCCAAGAAAAAAACGGATGGTCAGAAACGAGACTGGGTATTGGTGCTGGGAGACATCGGTAGGTACCGGTATTTTGACGGATTGTGCTTCTGATGTTCACATTGGTTTGGGTATTGGTAGTTAGTACAGGTTCCATCTTCACAAGTCTTTGCGCTGGCATTGATAATTGTGTGAGTTCTATTTCGCATTCTCACTAGCTCTCCGTACTGACTTGATACTAGTTGCGGGGCGTGGACGGGCGTTTACAGTTCTTAATATCCAGGGTGCCCTGCGTTGGTCTGCGGGATGTGGTTTTGCTGGATGCCCTGCGCGAGCGAAGAACAAATGTTATATACTACAACGAGCCCTGACTTCTCTGTGTGCCCCCGTCCAGATGCGACGTTTCGAAATGGGCACCGACCTATAGAAATCTATAGAGCGCCATGGAAACGCATCGGAAGCCGGCAGAAGTCAGGCCAGACCCCCGAAAGGGGATCAGCGCTGGGACTGGGATGCCCAGGAATTCTGGAGTTGGCTGGATGGTATGTAATGGTGTGGTCGCCTCGTCTTCCTGCCACTCTTCGCCCCCCGTATGGGCTGCGTGCCTGACGAGGCTCCAATCGGACCGTGCAATTCGTGCTGCGAGGCCTTGAAGAGGGGCCTCCGCAGCCCGCGGTTTCGGCATCGAGGGAACTCGCTCAGAGGACAGCGCTGCTTTGTCGGATGCGCCCTGCAGGGCAGCCCGGACGGGGACCCCACGGAGATTCTGCTGCCCCGCCTCTGCTCCTGCCCTGGCTCCCCGTCCCGGAGGAGGCTGCGCGAGCTCCTGGCCCGGCTGCGGAGGGGGGGCGGGCGCGCCTGCCACGGGAGGCCGCGCTGGGGGCGGGGGGGCGTTGCGGCCGCGCGCTGACCGAGGGGCCCCAGGACGGGGGGGGGGAGGAGGAGGAGGAGGAGGAGGAGGAGGAGGAGGAGGAGGAGGAGGAGGAGGAGGAGGAGGAGGAGGAGGAGGAGGAGGAGAGGAGGAGGGAGGAGGAGGAGGAGGAGGAGGAGGAGGAGGAGGAGGAGGAGCGGGGGGGGCCCAGGGTGTGCCGAAGCGAGTGCCCGAGCGAGCTCCAAGAAGGCCAGGCGAGGGCACCGAGAGAGGAGCCGCACCCGCCGAGGCATCACGGTGCCACGGTGGCAAGAGGATGGTGCGGAAGAGCAGCATCAGGACCTTGATAAGCTGGAGGAAGAGGAGGAGGACTGGGGATCAGCAGTGAGCATGGGGAACAGCAGCAGGAGGAAGGAGCGGGAGGAGGAGCAGCAAGAGCAGGGAGAAGGATCAGAAGTAACATCAGCAGCAGGATAATGATCAGCGGCAAGAGGTAATGGAGACGAGCACGAGCAGGATCATAATGAGCAGGAGGAGGAGGGGGTAGGACGGATGAGAAGAAAAACAAGAAGGAGCTGGAGGAGGAGGAGGAGGAGGAGGAGGAGGAAGAGGAGGGGGAGCAGGAGGAGTAAGAGGAGGTGGAGGAGAGGTGGTGGAGGACGAGGAGGAGGAGGAGGAGGAGGAGGAGGATGAGGAGGGGAAGGACTGTCTATCCTTACCGCCTCAGCTGCGGCGCCCGCCAGGTAGTTACTTTTTGCGCCGAGTCGTCTACTTTTTCCCTACCTAGGCTCTGCCTAGAAGGGTTCTTACTCTCTTAGCTAAAGGGGCTGGGCAATGGAAACCGCCCCGGGCGGTTCCCCCAGTCCCCGCCCCGCGGTTCCCCCAGTCCCCTGGGAGCTTTAGCCTTAGCTTTAGCTTTAGCTTAGCTTTAGCTTTAGCTTTAGCTTAGCTTTAGCTTAGTGTTAGCTTAGCTTTAGCGTAGCTTTAGCTTGGCTTTAGCTTAGCTTCAGCTTAGTGTTAGCTTAGCTTTAGCTTAGCTTTAGCTTAGCTTTAGCTTAGCTTTAGCTTAGCGTTAGCTTAGCTTTAGCTTAGCTTCAGCTGATTGTTAGTTTAGCTTTAGCTTAGTGTTAGCTTAGCTTTATATTAGCTTTAGCTTAGCTTTAGCTTAGCTTTAGCTTAGCTTCAGCTTAGCTTTAGCTTAGCGTTAGCTTAGCTTTAGCTTAGCTGTAGCTTAGCTTTAGCTTAGTGTTAGCTCAGCTTCAGCATAGCTGTAGCTTAGCTTCAGCTTAGCTTCAGTTTAGCTGTAGCTTAGCCTTAGCTTAGCGTTAGCTTAGCTTTAGCTTAGCTTTAGCTTAGCTTTAGCTTAGCTTTAGCTTTAGCTTTAGCTTTAGCTTAGATTTAGCTCAGATTTAGCTTAGCGTTAGCTTAGCTTTAGCTTAGCTTCAGCTTAGCTTTAGCTTAGCTTTAGCTTTAGCTTTAGCTTAGCTTTAGCTTAGCGTTAGTTTAGCTTTAGCTTAGCCTCAGCTTAGTTTTAGCTTAGAGTTAGCTTAGTGTTAGCTTAGCGTTAGCTTAGATTTAGCTTAGCTTTAGCTTAGCTTTAGCTCAGCTTTAGCTTAGCTGTAGCTTAGCTTCAGCTTAGCGTTGGCTTAGCTTTAGCTTAGCTTTAGCTTAGCTTTATATTAGCTTTAGCTTAGTGTTAGCTTAGAGTTAGCTCAGTGTTAGCTCAGCGTTAGCTCAGATTTAGCTTAGCTTTAGCTTAGCTTTAGCTCAGATTTAGCTGAGCTGTAGCTTAGCTTTAGCTTAGCGTTGGCTTAGCCTTAGCTTAGCTTTAGCTTAGCTTAGCTTAGCTTTATATTAGCTTTAGCTTAGCTTTAGCTTAGCTTCAGCTTAGCTTTAGCTTAGCTTCAGCTTAGCTTTAGCTTAGTATTAGCTTAGCTTAGCGTTAGCTTAGCTTTCGTTTAGCTTCAGCTTAACGTTAGTTTAGCTTTAGCTTAGCTTTAGCTTAGCTTTAGCTTAGCTGTAGCTTTAGCTTTAGCTTAGCTGTAGCTTTAGCTTTATCTTAGCTTTAGCTTAGATTTAGCTTTAGCTTTAGCTTAGCTTTAGCTTAGTGTTAGCTTTAGCTTAGCTTTAGCTTAGCTTCAGCTTAGATTTAGCTTAGCTTTAGCTTAGCTTTACTGTTACTACAAATGCTGCTTTCCTAGGGGCTCCAACTCCTAGGTAGGGTCGCACTGGGATAATTTTTAGCCTCGCATCATGAACGCCACATGTGGACGCATAAGGCATGGGCAACTAAAGAGGAGGAGTAGGAGGAGGAGGAGGAAGAGGAGGAGGAGGAGGATGAGGAGGATGCGACACTAGCTGGAGCGGGCGCGCGGTGCACTTCCCGACACAGCAAAGGAGACAGGGCCAGACACCCTGTCTCGGGGTATGTCAGTGGCGCGCCCCCCCACCCGAGGGATCGCGGGGAGAGCGCCCAGACCCATGAATGAAAAAGGGAAGGAACTGGGCTGGCGCAGGGAAGACGTCAGCCCAGAGCTCCAAACAGGTTTGCGGCATCAAGCGCTATGCCCTATCCTCCAGGCTGTGCCCCCCTCAAAGCGAGGGGAGTCCGCCCAAGCCGCTCCCTGGGAGCGGAGGTGTGTGGCGTCACCTGGGATCGCACAGCTCGTGCTATCCGCCAGGCCGTGCCTCCCGCAAGATGCAGGAAGTCCACCGAAGCCACTCCCTCGAGAAATGCCCTGAACCAGGTCTGCGGCATCACCTGGGACAGGACAGCGCGTGCTATCCGCCAGGCTGTGCCCCCCTCCGTGCGAGGGGAGACCACCGAAGCCACTCCCTGCTTGCTAGGGCTCCAGGCAAGCCGCATTGGTCTGACCCGGTTGATTGTGAGAGGACGGGCACAGAATCTCGTCTAGGCTATCTGCCCGCAGCATATCAGAGATTATGGCCATCCCACCTTCATCAGAAGAGTGTGCAAAGATCCCGGTGAGCTCGTTCGCAGCCGCCGCCCACGCCGTCTCCAGGGCAGAGAAATCGAAGGGCGAGGAGGCTGCGGCCGAGATGCTGCCGCCAACCCCCACACCACCGTCGGGCTTGAAGACAGGAGGAGCTGCAGGGCCCTCGAGAGAATCCGTACGACCATGAAGATCCACATGACCAGGTAAATCGCCACGAAGGCGTCGGAGAACCGCACCACCAGGAAGACCCGCCAGGCCTCCGAAATGATCAGCACGACCACGAAGATTTGCAGGACAAGGAAGGATATCCGCACACACATGAACGTCAAGAGGATCCGAACCACAAGGAAGAACCGCAGGACCAGGAAGCTCGCCACGAACTGGTCGAAGATCCGCACAAACAGGAAGAGTAGCAAGGCCTCCGACAAGATCCGCAGGAACGGGAAGCGCCTCACGACCAGTAAGACCAGGAAGATCCGAAGGACCAAGTAGTTCGCCACGAAATGGCCGAAGAACCGCGCCTCCAGGAAGATCCGTCAGTCCTCCGAGGAATTCAGCACGACCAGGAAGATCCGCAGGACAAGGAAGTAGATCCGCACACCCTTGAACGCCATCAGGACCAGGAAGATCGCCACGACCTGGTCGAAGAGCCGCACCAGCTGCAAGAACGCCCTTGAACACGCGCCCACGAGGCCCAGGCACAGGGCGAGGAAGCCTTTCATCACCCCCGCGACACGGACCGCGAAGCCCCCGATACGCTGGACCAGCTCCACCACGTAGCGAGACGGCGTCCGCATCACCACGGAGGCCCCGAGCAGCGCGGCGAGGATGAGCGTCTGGACCAGCAGCAGAAAGGCCATTGAACACGCGGTCCAGGTACAGGGCGAAGGAAGACACCGGTGCGACTGCAAGGATCGCAAGGCCCAGGAACACCACGACGAAGCGAAGCACCAGCACGAGCAGCAGAGACTCCCAGAAACATGCGCCCGCGAGGCCCAGGAACAGGGCGAGAAACATGCTGCCAACAAGACGCTACACTGGCGGCTCCGTGAAGAACTCCCCCAGCGGCTGCCCGAGGGATGTGGCATGAGTGAGGGGCCGTGTGAGCCACGGACGCGTCGCCAAAGCAGTCCAGGATAACCCGGCCAGCCAACTGATCGCCATCCGCCGCCGACAGGTGGGCGATGCGCTCGATGGGCGGCTGCACCGTCCGCACGCAAGGCAACGTCCCGAGCATTGCGGTGAGCGCGCAGGCCGCCCGTCACGCATGTCGGACCGCGGCAATCGCAGCCCGCCGCCGCCTGCGGGCTGAGGGCGAGGTCGCGCCCACCTCGCGAGGCGGGGCGGCGCAAGCGCCCTTCATGAGGAGAGCGCCCGGGCCCAGCAGGAGGACGCCTGGCGACTGGGGGCTGAGCGAAAGTCGGGCCGTGCGAGGGAAACGCGAACGGTCTCGGCGCTGGAGCCACCTATAGGAGGAGGAGGAGGAGGAGGAGGAGGAGGAGGAGGAGGAGGAGGAGGAGGAGGAGGAGGAGGGAGGCGGAGGAGGAGGAGGAGGCGGAGGAGGAGGAGGAGAGGAGGAGGAGGAGGAGGAGGAGGAGGAGGAGGAGGAGGAGGAGGAGGAGGAGGAGAGGAGCAGGAGCAGGAGCAGGAGCAGGAGCAGGAGCAGGAGCAGGAGCAGGAGCAGGAGCAGGCGCAGGAGGAGCAGGAGGAGCAGGAGCAGGGCGAGGAGCGCAGGCGGGAGGTACCATCAAGGGTGTCCCATAAATGGCCCTTTCGAGGGGTCGAGGGGCCGACTTCTCGCCTCGGCAGAAACCCGCGAGAGCAATACGAGGGCTTCTCTGCAGGCGGAGTCAAAATACCCCCCCCCTCCTAGAGATGCCGATGCCTCTCTGACTCAAGGCTTCCCGAGCACGGGCCACGCCGGGCCGTGACCTCTGGAGGCCGGGAGGGCGCCACGTGTGAACCCGATCCCTCGTGCAGAGGCGTTTGCACTTGGCTGGCTGCGGCGGGCCGGGCGCTCGCCTGCTCCCCGAACGTCGCCCTTCGCCTCGATCCGCGCACCGCGCTTGCTCGAGGCCTTCGCGCGGTCTGCTGCGGCACACCAGCCTGCGCCTCGCAGCAGTGAGCGCGGGGCGCCCTCCTCGCCTCGCCCCGGCCCCGCCCCGCCCCCCTCCCGCCCTCCGCTCCCGGTGCCGCATAGGCGAACGCCCACGGCCAGCGCGGAGGCCGCTGGGGCGGCGCTGCTGCAGGCGCTTTCGGCGGGGCAGGGGGGGCGGAGTGCCGCGGGCACGCCAAGCAGGCTGCCCTCCCTCATGCGCGTGGCCCCCGTGAAGAGGAAGCCCTGGCGACGGCGCATCGGCGGGAGGGGGAGGGGGGAGGGGGGCGGGGGAAACGGATGTTGGAAGGGTGAGGGGGGGGGGAGGTGGTGAGCAGGTAGAGGGATTTGGGGGGGGGCCGGGAGGGGGGAGCGGATGATGATGAGGAGGAGGAGGCATGGGACGGTACGGTGAGAGTTGGAGTGCCCTGATGGCGGCGAGACGTCGGACCCCAACCCCAAGGCCCGGGGGCCCCCCCTGATCGACGGGGTTGGGGACCCACTCGGGTGCCCCCGGGCCGCAGGAGGGAGGAGACAGGGGATGGCGAGAGGTGGAGGGGAGGGGGTGGGTGGGTGGGGGCAGAGTCTTGGGGACGGTGGGCCAAGCAGCACCGCCCGATCGAAGCCGGGTTAGGCATCGCTGGCCCCACCAATTCACAAGACTGACGGTCGAGGCCGCTCCGTGGCCGAGCCAGGCTCTCTGGTTCGGCCCCCCGCCCTCACGCGAGGGGCAGACGCGTGGAGCGCTGGTGGGCCCCTGGTCCCAGCGCGGACGGAGCGCTGGCGCGGATCGGCGTGCTCATCGGCGCGGAGAGTTGGCGCGCCCGTCGCCCAGCGAGGAGCGCGCAGGCGTGACCCCGCGGCCGACGTGGAGTTGGAGCGTCTGCGTCGGCCAGGGGGCGCGCCGACGTGCAGCGTCGGCGCGCCCCTCGGCGGCCTACGCGGGGTCCCGATCCAGAGGAGGCGATGCAGATCAGTGCAGCCCGATGTGCACACATATAAACCGAGGCAGAGCTGGAGGTACCCCGGGCACGCAGCGCCAGAGAACTCGCGGGAGATTCGGCGCGCGTCTCCGACTTCGGCGTCGGCAGCGGCCAGCTTTTAGCCGCCGAGGGATGGATGAGACCAGCACAGCCGGGGCAACTGCGTGGGAGGCAACACGCAGGGCCTCGGATTTCTTCTTGCTTCTTGCGGTAGTCCTGGTTTGGGACTCCGCCTCTGGTGTTGGTGCCGGGGAGCACGAGCGGAGAGCAGGAGCCCGCAAGCCACGAGCCCCCCCCGCCCCGCAGGGTCACGGCGCGCTGCCCGCCGCGGCCGAGAGGGCGTGTCGCCGTGGCTGTGCGGCGCCCTGGGCGGCGCTGCGGGGCGCGGCGGGTGCCGGCGCCGGAGCGCCCCTCGCCCCCTCTTCGCCCGTGCGGACGGCGGCGGCGACAGAGAAGACGGCCTGAGATAGTGAATTTGAAATCACAGAAGTTCCCGCTTGTCTTGGATTGACTCTATGTCGACGACTGGCGCCCAATAGCTCTCAGTAGCGCCAAGTAGCGCCCAACAGCGCCCCGCAGCGCCGAATAGCGGTCATACAGCGCCCAATTATGCAGTGTGAGGGAGAAGCATGTTGTTCGTTTTGCGCCCGATTGGGCGCGCATTTGGGCGCTACGGGGACGACCTGAAGCTTCCGAGACTTGCTTTCCAAGACGGCAGCGGCGAGGCGAGGCGACAGAGAGGCGTAGGCGAGGTGCGACTGCGGTGGCGGCGGGGCGACGACGGCGGCGACAGAGCAGACAGCGGTGAAGACAGAAAGCAGCGGCGACGCAGTGCGGCTGCGGGCACAACTCTATCCAGGCCGACTGGTAGTTCCCGCGTAGAGAAGTTTGGCGGCCAGTGGCATCGCTGGATCTCTCACTGCTCATCGCAGGGACGCGCTCGTGCAGCCATGCTCGTAGGATGGATATGAAGAGTTAGTAGGAGATAGTGGGTGCAATTAGTAAGGTGAGCCTTGGTGACAAGACCAAAAGAGGGGAAGCACTACCAGCTGCAGCATTACGAATGGGAGAGGACGAGGAAGCACGAGGAAGAATAATAACAATAATAAGAAGAAGAAACGAGGAAGCAAGGAGGAAGAAGAGGAAGGGCGACGAACATGAGGAGGAAGCGAGTCACGTGTGTTTGCATTGGGGCCAGGGGGCTCCCGAGAGCGTCTCGGCGATACTAACTGGTCCGTGGCCCGCAGAGAATTGGGAAGAGGAGGGGGAGGAGGAACCGGGCTAGCTGCAGTCTGGGTGTCGGGTTGTTCGGGGGCCGTGGCCGCACGTCTCCCTGGCGCAGGGTCTTGGTGTGTGTGTGTGCATCAGTCGAGCGGCTTCCGCACGTTCCTCACCTGAGTCCGGCCATGTGTGATCTTAGCTTCCTGGTAGGATCTCCAGCCATGTGGTGATCTGCAGTGCTCAGATGTCGAGGTATTATCGTCGCCTGTGCGGGGGGGGGGGGGGGGGCAAAAACGCTTCCTGGTAGGACCACCGTGACGTCAAATGTGCGTTCTCGGGTGCTGAGGTGTGTGGTGGCACGCACGCACAATCTGCGCTGTCCGACCTCGCGGGCGCGCTGCTACTCTGCCACCATGATGCCCTGGGGCCGCCGAGGAGGTCTTGCCGCAACGCTGCCACAGACCATGTGTGACCTGGAGCCCTTTACGAAGGACGCGTCGCGCACTTAAGGGACGCAGAGCGTTCCAGGCCAAAGCCCAGGGCCGAGGTGGGCACCGATGCGGTACATCACCTTCTGTCAGCATCAATCGAGCTCGGAGATGATGCGTCGCTGTATACATTCTAAACGTCGCTTGCGAGCGGGTGCTTCTGCGCCAGGCGATCGTGGTTTGCATGGTTGTCTTGTCGGCGTTGACACTAGCATATGCTCGAAATTGAAGTTAACGATGCACCCGTGCATGCCCGTGCACGTCCCACCCGTGTTTTCGCGTGTGCGTTTGCGTGTGTGTGTGTATGTGTGTATGTATAGTGCCGTGTTGGTGTGATTGTGTGTGCTTGTCTATTTGTTTGCATGCGTGTTGTGTGGGGTTTGCTTCGGTGTGTTTTTGTGTGTGTGAATGTTTGCGCGTACGTGCATAAGTGCGTGCTCGCCAGCTGTCTGTGTACGCTCTGCTTGGCTAGTCCGCTGAGCGGACTATTCTCTTTTGCTTTAGGGGATGCTCAGCCAAGCTAGACCAAGCTGTCATGGCTGAGGTTTGTCGTGGGTGTGCACTTGTTGCATGCAACCTCGTGCCGCTGCATGTCCTCATTGCGGCTCTCTCACGTCACGCTCTACCGTGCGGGTCTCCGCGTCATGATTTGATGCTTGTCACTAATATGCAGGTGCTCGACTTGCTCCCGAGTTTCCCCGCTGTGGCCTCCGAAGCTGAGGTTGCAGAGCTTGGACTGGTCGCCTGACGAGCAGGGCCAGCTGCCTTTCCCTCGAGACGGTGCCCTGTTCCGCGGCGCCTCCAGCACCAGAGTGCTGGCCGTGGTGCCCCGGGCCCTCGATCTGACGGCCAGGGCTGACTTCCTGCTGAGCGGCCGACCAGAGACGTGGGTGCTGCGTGGGCGACAATGGCATGGAGGCCCAGAGGGCCCCAGCGTTGGGGAGAGGCGCCGCGCGGCGCGAAAAAGGGAGCGATCGCGCTGCCGCAACTGGCGGCTCGGATGCAGCATTATGTGAGTTGTTGATGGGTTGCACATGGTTGAAGCAGTCTGCACACAGCGCTGGCACTTGAGGAACTTGTACTTTGGCAGGTTACTGTGCCGGCAGGGACCCGCCCAGTCTGTGCGTGGGAGGGGGAGAAGGAGAACGTCGGGCAGAGAGGAGGCAGGGGCCGCAGTACTTGGTGGACGGTTCCTACCCGCTTTTTGGAAGTTTGGTACCCCGCCTTTGTTGTTGGCTTCATGCCCGGCCCAGGATGCTCTGCCCTTGCCTCGAGCCGCGCTCCCGGGAAACAATCTACCACCTCGGTGTTGGCCACCATTTCATACCATGCCAGCTTGTAATCAATGTTCCTGCCCCAGTGTCGCTCCCGTCTCTTGTATCAGAAGTGCTCGTGCATCAATACGGGCCAGAACGGTGGTGCTCTCGCATTTGTCGTGGTGTTTCACGTGCTGATGGTGACGCCGCTCCAGCGTGCGCCACATCCCTAGCAGCCCAGTAGCCGTTGAAGTCGTACCAGCATTACAGATCGTATCAGCGATAGTTACAGTTGCAGCCGAAGCATCGTACAGCATAGTAGAGTAGAGTAGAGTAGAGTAGAGCAGAGCAGAGCAGAGCAGAGTAGAGTAGAGTAGAGTATGTCGCAATACGTAAGTAGTACGCGCTGCGTGTGTACGAGCAATAACCCTAGTCGCAGCAGCGCAAGCAGGCGCGACGGCTAAAGTATTTGCAGTAGCAGCAGAACCAACATCGTCTGCAGTGGCATAAGCAGCACGGCAACTGCAGTAGTGGTGGCAGCGTAGGTTCGAGTTTCTTGTGTTGCGCAGTTGCCTGCGGCAGACCTCGCCAGCGCGGCATCGAAATGCATGCTCTCCTGAGAGTCCTGGTAGGGCCGTCTTGGGGCGGTCTGGACAGTAGCGCCACGACACGGCATTGGAGCGTGGCCGTGACGTTGCATGGCTGCAGCTTTGGCTCTTGAGGGTCTCTCAGAGGCCTCGCGGAGGCTTCGGGGGGGGACCTTTTGGGGGGCTTGGTGGAACCGTCTTGGGGGCGTCATGGCGGGTCGTTTGGCTGTATTGGAACCCTCTCTGGTTGTTTTTGGGGCCGTTTGGGGAGTGTGTCGTGCAGTCTTTGGGCCGTTCATATGGGCTTGCTGAGCTGGGGTCGTCTCGGGGCTCTCGAGGGATTTGTTGAGGTCGAGGGGGGCGGAAGGTCGTTGGCGACACAGACAACAATGATATGTCAATTCCTGGATTGATTATTGCAGTCTCTTGAGGCTTCGTGGGAGTACCTGGGGCCTCTCGGGACGCTTTACGCCGTCCTGAATCGGTGAGTGCGAGCACGGTCTGTCTTTGGATGATGGCCATGAGTGCGACAAATCTGTTCGTAATTCTCGAGCTAGACTTGCTTATAGCGTCCCAACTCAATAGGGTGAACTGGCTGGAGTGCCCCCCTCTCCCCCACCTTTTTTGCCCCTGCACGATCCTGGGTATTTCAATGGTGGGTAATCCGCTGGACGCCAATGGTCTCCAATGGAGTCCAATGTAGGACACCAGTGTATTGTCGCATGTGCATTCGAAGCGAGTTCAATGGAGCCCAACGGAATCCGACGGAGACAAACAGGGTCATATGGGTATTCCAGTGGAGCCCAGTGAAGTCATATGGAGTCCTATGAGGGTCCAGTGGAGGGCAGCGGCCCCCGTTGGGTCCAACGGACTAATGGAGTCCATAGGTGGCCTCTGCAGCCCACTGGAGTACAATGACGGCCAATGTAGTCGTATCGAGTCGAATTGAGCCCTATGGAATCCAATGCCGTCCTATCATGATTCAATGGGGTCGGATGGATTTAACATCCAAGTGGTCTTGTCCGAGGCAGTGGGTATTGGTTTGTCCTCCGCAGGAGGCATTGTATTGTCCCCCGCAAGGGGGTATTGTATTGTCCTCCAATGCGGGAATTGGTTTCTCCCTTGCAGGAGGTGTTGCACTGTCCCCCGCAGGGAGTATTGCACTGTCCCCTGCAGGGGGTATTGGCTTGTCCCCCGCAAGAGGTATTGCCTTGTTTCCGCAGGGGGTACTGCATGGTATTATTTTGATATCTATGGTTTCCCAAGCAGTGCTTTCACTTGGGGGTGCTTACTTGTTTTCGAAGGAACTGGGCCTGCGTACCGGTCTGGCAGCTATGTAGCCGCCGTCGCCGCCTCGGCGCCGCCCGTCGTCTGGGCCTGTGTGCCGGTCTGGCAGCTTTGTAGCCGCCGTCGCCGCCGTGTCGCCGCTCGTTGCGTTGCAGTGTTTTGCGTTGCGTTGATTTGCCTTGCTTTGCATTGCTTTGCATCGCGTTGCTTTTCATTGCTCTGCGTTGCATTGATTTGCGTGACTTTGCATTGTGTTCAACGGATTTGCATTGCCTTATTTGTGCTACTTTGCACTGCTTGACATTGATTTGCATTGTCTTCCGTGCGCGACATAGCTTACACCACCTATATTGTCCACATAAATTGCATCACATATATTCTCCTTTCTAAAAAGGAAATATATTCTACCACCCTCCCCCCCCCCCCCCGGGTTAAAGACCCCCCAGGAACCAGTACAAAACACAAAGGATTCTGACCCAATGTCCATCCTACTGTGAATTCATATTATTCCATCCAGGCCGGTATCGGCCCTCCCCGTCATCTTCTGCAACAGCTACTATGCGCGCACATTCGTTTATCAAAAATCAGAAGTTTTCAATAATATGTTGCAACAACTATGACGAAGTGCGCACGCACGCGTCGTCGCGCGCGCATGCCGAAGTCCTTCAAAAGCCTTCAGCTTCGGAAGGATTTCAAAATCGAGTGTCCAAGAAACATATAAAAACGTATGGTTTCGTAATACGGATTTTCAAACACAAGCAAAAAAGACAAAACCAACAAAAAACGTGCGCGCGTTCTTGTGAAGTCTCAATAAAACCATGGTTGTTTTCAAAACTGTTAAAAAGTACTCCCAAACGAGCGTCGCGCGCGCATGTCGAACTCGTTCGAACGCCCTTGCGCGCGTGCCGTCGCGAGAATCCTCTGCGAAAAAATGTGACGAAGTGCACACGCGCGCGCCTGCCACGCGCGCGTGCCGAAATCCTTCATACACCTTCGGTTTCGGACGGGTTTCAAATCGAGTGCCCCCAACATCATACAAATACATAGGTTTCACAACACGGATTTTCAACGAAAGCGTGCGCGAGGTTTTGCGAAGTCTCAAGAAAACCATACGTGTTTGAATATTTTCATCAAATGCTAGCACATGGGCTTCACGCGCGTGCGCATGTCGAAGTCGTTCGAACTTGCTTGCGCGCGTGCCAGGGTGGCACGATCCGTGTCAAACAATACAATGCGAGCCACTCTCGCGCGTCTGCCGCGCCTATTCCGAGGTCCTTCCAAAACTTGCATCACCGACGCGAAGACGCCGTCATCGTCGTCGGCGTGATCGGCTTCGGCGCCGCCATCGCCACTATTTTCATCATTGTGGCTACATTTGTCGTCACCAACATTGCCACAATCCTCGTCATCGTGTCTACACTTGTCGACGTTGCCATGGGACCGCGCCCGCCCAAGCCTCCGATTCGCACCCAAGTGCCCGCTGGGATGCGCCGAGCGGCCAGCACCACCGCGACCTCGTCGGTCGGGGCAAGCTACTTGGCCGCTGCGCGCGCATGCGCGGGCTGGCCCGGCCGCAGAGATGCACCAGCCAGCGCCAAGCACTCATCGCAATCGCCGCCGCATGAGGTTTGTAAACCAAGTTGCGGGTGGGTGGGTGGGATGTTTGCGCGAGCAGTGGAGTGAGCAACCCACTGCGAGCAGCAATTCATTGCACCAAATATATTGCGCCACGTAGCGCGCAGCACATATATTGCAGTACGCAACCTGCTCCGCAGATATTGCGTCACATCGGTGGCACCACCTAGATTGCACAGCGTAGACTCCCTGTTCAAGATATCGAATTACGACACATCCTCCTTCTGATTATCCGCGTATGTGGCCATTGCAGTTGGCCCATGTTTTTGCCCCATCGTCCACTCTAGAATCATGCCATCCCAGCCTGGCGGGTACCGACACCCCCTCATCCCGTTTATTTTTTTGGCGTGCGCATTCGTTGGACGAAGTGCACACGCGCGCGCCGTCGCGAGCGCATGCCCAAATTCTTCACAAGACCCCAGGTATCGCACGGAAGTAAAAGCCGAGTGCTCCGAAAACATGCAAAACACATGCAATTGCAACGTCAGTTTTCAACACACACAAGGTTTGCTCTTGCGAATTCTGAATGGAAGCAAGAGGGCGTCATGATTCTCATCAGTGCGACCAAACGGGTCTTTCGCGTGCGCAGGTGGAACTTATTCGAACATGTTTGCGCACGTGCTGGAGGGGCGCGACCCCTGTCAACAAATACCATGCGGGCCACTCGCGCCCGCCGGCCGCGCGCGCATGCCGATTTTTTTCAAAACCTACATCACCTACGCGTGGATACCATCATTGTCATCAGCGTGATCAGCATCGGCGCCGTCATTTGCCTTGCCGTCGTCATCGGCATCGTTCTCGCCATCATCGCTGAAATCATCATTATGTCTGCCGTTGTCGACGTCGCCACGATATCGCGCTCGCCCATGTCACTGCGTTGCACGGAAGCTCCTGCGCGTCAGCGCGGACTGTGCGACGCACTGGGGAGTTCCCAGCGGTCAGCGCCACCGCGGTCGCGTCGGTCGCGCCAAATAAGCCTGCCATCTTCAGCGAGAGAATGCGCGGATTTGCGCGACCGCAAAGATGCGCCAGCCAGCACCGCGCGCTCATCGCAATCGCCGCCGCATGGGTTTTGCAAACCAAGTTGCGGGTGGGTGCGTGGGACGACGGCGTGGGCAGTGGAATTGGCAACTCCCATATTTTCAAACATTTGTTGTACCCCGTATATTGCACCATAAGGCTTGCACCCCGTATATTGCACCACCTAAATTATCCTTTCCAAAAAAAGTATTAGGATCTACCCCTCCTGGACTCAACAGGACCCTTTTTTCGTACTGCATTTTCATACGCTTGTGCCTCTTCGTCCGTCCGAAATATGAATTCATTCCATCCCAGGCAAACCAGTGCCCCCCCCCCTCATCATCTTGAAGAAAAAACATTATGCGCGCGCATTCGTTCATCGAGCAAAATGGGACGACGTGCGCACGCGCGCGTCGTCGCGAGCGCATGCCGGAATATTTCGCATGATTTCGTTCTCGTACGGATTGCAAGCTCGAGTATTCCGAACATGTTTTTGCTTGAAACAACCAAAAAACATTTCGTTTCGCAACAAGAATGTTCAAACTAAGCTTGCGTTCTGGCTTTTGCGAATTTTGCAGAAAGCCATCGGTTCTTCAACCTTTTCATAACTTGCTACGAAGCGGGCCTCTCGCGGGCGCATGTCGAAAACGCTCGAACGCCTTTGCGCGAGTGTTGTCGCAAGAATCCCTTGCAGAAAATGACACGAAGTGCGCGCGCGTCGCGCGCGCGCATGCCGAAATTTTTCAAAAACCTTGGTAACCGTAAGGATTTCAAGATCGATTGTCCCAGAGACAAGTAGAAGTAGCACATGGTTTTGTAGAAAGAAATAGGATTTGCAACTTGTTCACGAATTTCGACCGAGCCCGTCGCGCCGCACGTCGAAATCATTCGAACGCCACTGCGCGCGCGCGCTGGGGGTGCACGACCCGTGTCAAATATTTCCATGCGGGCCACTTTCGCGCGTCGGCCGCGCGCGCATGTCGAACTCACCCCTAAAGCTTCATCACCGACGCGAGGGCGCCGTCATCGTCGTCGGCGTGAACAACATCGGCGCCGTCACTGCCTTTGCCGTCGTCGTTGCCACCCTCGTCGGCATTGCCACGATACCGCGCCCGCCCAAGTCGCCGAGCTTCACTGAAGTGCCCGGTGGGCAGTGCCCAGCGATAAGTGCCACCGCGACCGTGTCGGTCGCGCCAAAGTATCTGGCCGCTGCGCGCGCGAGCATGCGCGGGCCAGCACGGCCGCAGAGGTGCACCAAACATTCATCGCAATCGCCGCCACATGGCTCCTGCAAACCAAGTTGCGGGTGGGTGGGTGGGGCGATTGCGCGAGCAGTGGTGTGGACAACCGGTTGCGAACAGGAATTACTTGCACCACATATTGCGCACCATGTTGCACTTTAGAACGCTAGCAGATTAGAACATTGTTTGGGATCGACGCGGGCTAACCCATTTTAGTGTCGGTGGTTGATCATGCAGAACAGTTTTTCTCTGGCGCAATGGCGGCGCAATGCCTCCTTCATCTAGCGCTCTGGGGGCGCAGTACATCTCCCTTGTGGCCGTTTGAGGGTGCAGAACCCTCCCCGTATGCCCGCGCGTTGGTGCAGAACCCTCTTCCCCTGGCGCTGTGACGGCGCAAAACCCATTGTTTCCTGTTGGCCGCGTGGGTGTGTTGCCGTCTCTTTTGTTGGCCCTCTTAGAGCTAACGGAGTCCAGTAGGTGAGCCGAACCGAGTTCTACGAAGGCCAAGGGGGTCTTATAGAGCCCGAAGGAGTCCCAAGGAACCCATGGAGTCCATGAGGGCCAACTGGAGCCGAGTGGACACCACTGGAGTTCAATGGGGACTAAATGGTCACCTGTGGAGTCTAACGGAGTTCTTACGTGCGCAATGGAGTCCTTCGAGTTGAGTCGACGGTTTTTAATGTTCAGCCAGCGCTGGTAGACATTCGCGCTGGATTTATGATCGGTGACAATAAAGAAAACCAGCATAAGACTCGTTGAGTGCTGGGCCAAGAGACCACCGAAGAGTAGGATGGCATTCTAGTTTGCGCTGTCATCTCTTGAGATCTGAGGCTCACGCCCGAGGAATTCACAGCCTGACGGTCACACAACGAAGCCGTTTGTAGTGGCAGCGAAAGGTATTTACATATCTTTATGTATATACGTATATATGTATGTATACCGATGTTCGGGATGTGAACTCACATATTGAGGTATGGAGCGGCATGCCTAGCCATAAACATATTGGTTCGCAAGTCAGAGCGGCAAAGCGACATGCATACCTTTACTGGCGTACACAGAAGAAACACATAATATTGTTCGTGAGAGGGGCTTTGGCAACGACGGGCATGGCAATATCGAGGCAGGTGTATATTCGTTCGTTCGTGAACGCATATACAGATACATGACGGCCGAACGACTGTATACCGAGATAGGGCGCCCGCATTGCCCATTTGCATCGCACATACTTCTTGCCCGTCTGCTACTTGAACGCGATGGGGCTTGTAGGTGCCTGGAACGGTTTCCTCTGTGTCTGGGCTTGTCCAGGGGCACCTTTCGAGAAGCCCTGGACGGCGAAAGGGGCGATGCCCTCACCCCGCCATTCGCCGACAATCGAAGTGACCTGTGGTGCCAGGGTGGAGCAGCAGGCCAACGGTCTATCTGATATTTTTGATTTGGGATCCCGCCTCGATGCTTTGCCATTAGAAGTTCTTTGTCCGAGCTTCCGACCGAGGTCCCAAAGTCAGCCCCCTTTGCCACGACAATTGTTCCCAAGGGGCCCTCCATATCATCCGTGGACTCTCTCCTGGGTAAAATTGCGCTTGCTTCGCCTTCCTCACGAGATTGCTTTGACTGATGTCTTGCCATCGTGATCCACTAGAGTTGCCCTCCAGAAGCAACCCCTTTGTGCTGGTCCCAACTTGATTGCGAGCTCTTTGTCTCACGCGGTCGCTTGAATTCCCGATGACGCCCCAGCGAGATTGCGGCAACGCCAGGCTTTAGCCTCCAAGCTCACAACGAGCTCTGCCGCGAAACTCCAGCTGGACCCGTTGGTGTGACCCCTTGAGGCTTCCGCGACAGCTCGCCCAGGTCCTCAGCCATTCCCCCCCCACCCGACGCGAGGGGGGGGCCGGGCGCGACACTCAGCCTCCAAGGGGCCACGGCCAGCGCCCTCTGGCCCGGGAGCGCGGGGCGGCAGGCTGGGCCAGATGCTGGTCCTCGCCAGGGCGCCCGCCCCAGCGGCGCCGGCTCTCCTCCTCTCGACCCCTCGCGGGGCCTTTTTCCGAGGGGCCCAAGGGAGCCGGTTGGGGAGAGAGTGTCGGGTGCAGTTCGGGTGGTCGTGCCCGCGAGACTTGCAGGGTGCCCGCTTGTCAGGCCTCCAATTGCGGTCGGATCGCGCCGCTTTGACGCTGCGTCGGCCCCAGCGCGGGCGTTCAAGATTGAACGCCGCCAGTGGCATGGAATCGGCCCCCATCGAGCGATCCACGTCATCGGGAAGTCGCGATCGGTCAAGCTTGCACGGTTCACGTGGTGTCAGAAACCAACGCCGACGTCGTCGCGACGTGTCCCCGCCGTCGTGCCGTGGTGGTGCCTACCGCGGCACCTGCCCCGCCAGAACGGTCCGCCGTCCCAGCCCCCGAGACCACCCGCGGCGGCGGCATCCTTCGCCTCATTCCTCGTTCCTCCATTGCCCCCTCCCTTCTCCTCGCTCTTATCCTCCTTCCTCCTTGATGGTGCTGGCGCTTCTCCTTCCTCCTGATTGCTCCCCCCTCGTCCTTCCTCCTCCTCCTCCTCCTCCTCCTCCTCCTTCTCCCCACGTGGCCGTTTTGGCCCACGTGAGCCGCGCGGGGGAGGCCATTCAGATTGCCGAGGCTGGCGCGGAGCGCGTCGAGCACGGTGTGCAGCTCTCGGAGGTGGAGGCCCGCCCCCGCCGACACGACACCCGAGTGCGACGCTTGGCAGGTGTCCGTGGACAGCACGTGCTGGCAGCATCCGAGCAGCTGCTGATGGCGGAGGTGAGCGAGGAGCGCGCCGAGGAGCTCTTGGAGGTCCAGGCCCGCCTCGCCGAGCTGAAGGTCGCGGCTTGACGTCTTTGCTGGTCAGGGCGTGATGTTTCTCGCTGGCCAAAGAGAGACGCCCTTCTCTGGCCAGGGGTGGATGCCCTTCGCAGCCGAAGCCACTGCAGATGTCGCAGGCCAGGGAGCGGCCGTGCTGGGGAAGACGCATCGAGGCCTTGCGGCTTTGCACGCCTTTGCCAACGGCAGCGGCGACAAGACTACCGCCTTGTCCAGGAGTCTCAATGACCGACGCTGGGCACGAAGACTTCTCACTTGAACGAGCCTTGAAATGGCTGCAGCGCCAGGCATGGTGGGCCTGTTTGCGCCGCTGTTGGATCCACGGATGCCGTCGCTGATGCGATATTCCTCTCCCTGCGTGCCGACGTTGGCAAAGTTCTTTTGGACGAGCGTACCAGCTTCATAATGAAATTGTGACATATGTCGAGCTTGGCGATGACGTTTGGTGAGAGAACGGGCCTACGGCCTATATGTTGTGTATATGTAGACACTGCACTGAGTCTCCTTACCCTGGTTTCTACCGTGTCTTTCCTCCCGCATCCCCCATCCCCATCCGTTTTCCTGCTCTCTCCTTCTTCCTCCTTGTTTCTCACCCTCTCCTTTCTCCTTCGCTCCTTCCTCGTTCCTTCCCTATCCCCCCTCCCTCCATCCCTCCATCTCCTGCTTCTCCTCCAGGGGTGGCTCAGATCCGCTCAGGATCAGTTCGCAGACCCGTCCTAGGATACATCCTGGCCAGCTTCTCACCCCAGATCGACGTGTGACGGTCTTTGGGGGCCCGAAAACAGCCCACAGACGTGTAAAACAACGAAAATCCCTTTCGAGCCCCCTTCGTCTGCAAAAAATCTAAAGATGGTCCCCGTAAGCTGACGTGTTTGATTATGGACCCTTTGTTAACCGCAACTGCCTAGCCTTCGCGCCGAAAACCGCCAGAGACCGTCAGAAAATCGCCAAAGACCGCCGCAGACCGCCCGAAGCCCGCCGAAGACCGCCCCAGGCTGGTGGCTGACAAGGGGGCCCGTCGTCGAAGACGTGACCTCCCCCCTGGGCCTGGCCAGGCCTGCAGCCTCGAGTCCGTGAGCGCGCTGGCTGGCGCCGCCGAGCCGGCCTGCGGGGATGCCGCGCCGGCGGAGGAGCACCGCGAGGTGGCGGAGGCGGGTGCGTCGCCGCCCTCGACGGCGGCGTGGCTCGGCGGGTGGGGCGGCGAGGGGGGGGTCGGAGTGGGGATGCGCCATGCGCAGGGCTGCGTGTCAAAAGTATTCGGCCGTCATTTTGATATTTCGATCAACCTTGACGGACCTTGACGTCAACCTTGACGGTTAGCGAGCCAACGTTTTAGTATTTCGCTAGGTGTAGACAGTGAAACATGACACACACGAGAATATAGGAGGATGACATTGGGAGCCAGGGAAACCATGAAAAATCAGAAACCCATGTGCGCAAAACCACAATAACCTAGATTTGCCGCTGGCATCCCGCATGCAATCGCGAAAGCGCACTCACTGAGCATTACCAGAAAGACCAGGCAATCAGTTTAAACAACAGAAACCATTGGTTTTTTTTTCCAAGAAAAATGAAAATCAAACGAAGCCAACGAGAAGAACAGGAAGATCATGATCGGAGACAGCTATTCTATACACAACTTTTTACGCCGACTGGCGTGGACAGGGCTGGTGGTAATGGTGGTGGAAGTGGTGTTGGTGTTGTTGTTGTTGTTGTTGTTGTTGTTGTTGTCGTTGGTGGTGGTGGTGGTGGTGGTTGCGTGTGTGTGTGTGTGTGTGTCTGTGTGTCTGTGTGTGTGTGTGTGCGTGGTGGTGGTGGTGGTGTCTCTTGGGTCGTCTTGGGAGTCTCTTGGGCCGTCTTGTGGCCCTCTGGCGTCGTTTTGGGGCCCTCTTGGACACATGTTCGGCCATCTTGCGGCGTCCTTGGGGGCCTCGTGGGCCGCCTTGGCGCGTCGGGAAGCTGGGGGGGCGGGGGGGCAACCCACCGTACCATAACATTACTAGTAGATCGTATCTTGGCGCGCCCTACCAGGATGGAGCCCGCGAGAGTTTGTTTCCAGATTCCCTGGGGGAATCTGGTAACAAGCTCTTGTGGGCTGGATGGCCATTTGTGAAAAACCGCATCGTGTTTTCCCAAAACGTCCTTATAGTTTGACTTGACTTGCTCCCCGAAGAAATGCTGGCCCTCGCTTTCTCGCACTTCTGGTCCCGAAATCCAGATCTTCTTAGAGGGGGGGACTGGTCCTGGTCACAAACTCTTTTTGGGGTAATCTTGTTACAAACTCGTCTGAGGGGTCGGGTCGTCCTGCGTCCGTTTCGGGTTCGCCCCGTGATTGCCCTCAAGAGAGGGGGGGCGGGGGGGCGGGATGGGGGGTGGCGCGGCGGAAGGGGTAGGCAGGGGCACGTGGAGGAGGCGCACCACGGGGGCACCTCCAGCACGCCGGGCACAAAATCGCACCGACGCGCATAAACACGTGGAGCCACCTATGTGATTTGCACGCGACGTCTGCATGTTTTTGGTGTGTTGGCGGTGCTCGTTTCGCAGGTTAGCGCGGGGGAATTTGTTTTCAATTCCTTTTAAGGAAATTAACGTTTTCCCCCCAAGCCAGCCTGCAAAAGAAGCCCCGCCAGCACACCTGAATCATGAGGCACATCATGGGGGAGAGGACATAAAGTATGGGGGGTGGAATTGCGGTGGCAATTGGGGGGCGGATAGAGATGAGGAGGAAGGGGTCTCGTCGCCATGCCCGCCGCGGGCTGAGTCCGAACCCGAGCCCGAGCCCGAGCCAGAACAGTGACTTCAGGGATTTAGGGGGACACGGAGGGCAAGCAGGGGGGAGCAAGGGGAGGAGAAGGAGCAGGCGGAGGAGGAGGAGAGGGAGGCGAGCGATGACCGTTTATCTTAGGAGTCCGAAGTCTAGCCGCAGCTAGGGGCCAGGGCCATCGAGGCGCAGCGTGGGCGTGGGGTGCTGCAGCCTGCTTCACAAGAAACGCAGCGGCGCCGGGGAGGGATGAAGAAGAGGAGGGGGAGGAACAGGAGCAGGAGGAGAAGGAGAGGAGGGAGGAAATGGGGAGGAGGAGGAGGAGGACCTCGGACCCAGTAGCCCTACAGACAGCAACCAGGCGGTCGCAGTGAGTCCTCTTAGGCAGTCACGCCTTGAGCGTGCCCCCGTAGCCATTGGGCTTCAGCATGGATGTTTCTTTGTGGGCTCAGCTTAAGCGCAAGAGCTTAGTTCAGCGATTATCTGATGGTGGCGACCCGCCATTGTTTTCCAGAGATGCCTTGCTCAAGTGCGTGCAACAATTATCGGCTCCTGGCTGTCCGCGGTGGTTTGCCACGAATCCTGATCGCATATTGGAGTATGAGTGCGTAGCACAGCTGTGGGTGAGCGGCTCTAGGACAGGGTATTCTGAGAGCGTGCTTGAACGTGTCATGGACATCGCTGGAATCGTGCACGCTGCCGCTCGCCCGCCAGCCCCCTCGAAGAATCAGAAACACAGACGGAAGCGAGGTCAACCGAAGAAGTACGCCAAAAAGGAAGCCAGAGACGAGATCACTCGATCAGTTGTGCTTAATCGCAGGGCCTTGACACGAGCACGTGAGAAAATAGCAGAGCTCAAGGATCTTGTCAAGAATTTGAAAGGCAGAATTTCAGAGTTGACTGGTCGATCGGGGCATTTCATCAGCCCGCCCGAAGGTATGGATTTGGCTCTGCGTGCTGCGATGAGCAACCAGTCTGCAAACAGCATCGGCATGGGGCTGAAAATGGATTTAGCCAGCAAGACTTGCATTCGTTGGGAACTTCGCTGCCATGCCAGTTTGATTGCTTGTGTTCGGGGCTGCTATAAGATACTCCAGGACGTCAATTACTCAGGCCCAGAGGCGTCACTGTGCGCCCACGTCGTGTCCTGTGATGCCACGAACGCACTCGTGTGGCAGAACACAAAGCTTCACAATCTCAAAGTTCACAGCTTCTACCCGTTGCACGATTTGGCCGACAGTACGTTTCAGGAAGTGTGCGACGGCATGGAGTGCGCAGCCATGGTAGCTGACATGAGACCGATGGTGAATGGAACGTCCGCCGAGCACCTGCACGGCACGATTCTCTCTCAACTGAGTTCAGTTGGGGCACCTACATGGAAGGATGATGCTCCGCCGAAGAGGGCGAACCACCTAGAAATTTGGATCATGAACTCGGACGCCGGTGGAGACATCGCAAAGTGTCGGAAGTGCGTGCAAGCAGAGGTTGCTGCAGACCCAGGAAAAGTATTCATTGGAGTGGATTGTATGATGCACCAATACCACTTGATGGTCCGCAGCGACTTGGGTGTGATAGAGCACGCCGCCATTGAAGTATTCGGTCTTGACCCTGGGTATTGGAGCCGCTTGGCAAGCATCATGGTCTTGTGGCGGGACAAGGCTCGCAGCGTACACTCGGAACTTGTAGGTTTGCATGCTGGCAGCGCCATGGCGTCAACAAAGCTACCGCCGCGAGCTCTGGTTGGCCGCTGGGGGTCTGTGAGCGCATGCGAGGAGTATATTCTGGCATGTGATGAGACGGCTGTCAGAGAAGCACTTCGTCGAATTTGTGAAGCATCAGCCCCTCACAAGGCGAAGCGCAAGAAAGACGCCATCGATCAGGCGGCCGAGGATTCAGCCAAGGCTTTCACTGAGAAGATGAGCAAGGCCAGAGCCAGCGTGCTGACAAGCTGTGCCAGCGACGCCATGTGGGCATTGATAAGGATTGCGCTGACAGCTCGGCAACCTCTGGACCACCTCTATCATTGGTTGATGAAAAAAGGCAATGCGTTCCATGCTAAGGTTCTGAACTGGACTTCTTTTGGTGACGTTGAACGCGCAGCCGTTTGTGAGCTCGTTTGTGGTAAAGCAGAAGAGATCAACACCGAGCTTGATGAATTGCTCTGCTTTGCTCGATTCAGACCGATTCTGGCCGATGCGTCTGGGCGCGACGCGCAGCTTCGCTTGGCGTGCTATGTATCTGCAGTGATCAACAACATCTCTTCGTTTCGGCACAGATTCTTGTGGCAATCCCAATCATATCCGCGACGGCTGTTCCTTCTCATCAAAGACCCACCACATGAGAAGAGCACGTTGAGAGCAAACGAGGCAGCAACGTTGCTGGACGTCACAGCCGATGATTTGGAACTCAACACGGCTAAGATTCGGCGAGCGCTTCTTCCGAGTATTACTGCTGCAGCGAGCGACGGCACGCTCAGCAAAGAAGCTTTCAATTTTCTGAGTGTACTCGCTGTGCTGATGACTGGGGACACGCAGGAGATCGAGGGGCTGAACAACGTATGCAAGGCTGTGGTGCGGAGTGGACCCAAAGCTGGCTTGAGCTTGGTTGCAGCTCGGTCAATTTTGCGCAAGTTGCTTGGCTTAGGCCGCAAAGATGCCAAGAGGAAATGGGCTAGCGTGGCAAATCGTTTCGAGGAGCTGAAGGCTGCCGCGGTCGAGTTCTATCCAGATGTACAAGCAGTGCTTGCAGACCCTGAACGCTTCGCGGCCGCGCCGCCAGTGGCATTCACAGCTCCGCCCGTGCCCGCGCGCCTCTTGACAGAATACAGGAGGACAAGCAATGTGGGCCGGAGAGCCAAGGCATGGAGCTTGGCACTTTACCGAGCAGTTGGCAAATCGAGAACAGCAACGTATTGTTTGTATGTGGCTGATTCGAAGGATTGCATTCCGACTAACGTGTACTTGAACGCTGGTACTCTAGGCCTCCTAGATGGGGTCGGAGTAGATGGGGTCGGTAGATCGCGATCGCGCCGCATCGCCGATGCATCGACGATGTGGCTCGACGTGGAGCCCGATTTTGTCCACGCCGACTTCGCCGGTGCATCGCCCACGTCGACGATGCATCGCACGTGCATCGCCCATGCATCGCCGATGCATCGCCAACGTATCGCAAACGCTGCGCGATCCTCCGACCCCATCCACTCGGGCCCCATCTAGGATGCCTCTAGGTACTCATGGCTGTCTTGGTTTCCTCGCGCACTGCAGGGTATATAGTGGAGTGGCAATGCAAGATCCAAGCATGAGACTTCAACGACCTGTCCAAATTACAAACGCAGAAGATTTTTTTGAGACGTGTTCAGACTTGGGCGATGAGTTCCATGTGTTCAAATGCGAGATCGACTGGTCAACCGACCCTGATCAATTCGGTAGGGGTGCTCTGCTTCTGGCCACTGCAGAACATATATTTACTTTGAGCGACCCGCCTCCACCGAAGAAAACAACAGTTGACGTATCAACATCTCCACTTGAAGAGTTGCTTGATCTCGATCCGTTTGATCTCACTGAGGAGCAGTTCGAGCAGTTCAAGGCTCGGCTTGAACTCGAGGAGGATGGCTATGAGCTTCGCGCAGAGGATCCCGGAGACTGCGAGGAGACTCAGGAGACTGAGTCAATTGTCAAAGTCGCCAAGCACCTCAGCCAATCCGACTTGCCGAAGGATGATGAGCTCGCATTCGCAGCTGCATCAGGTGATACTGAAGATTTAATGGTTTCTTGTTTGTTGTCGGCGACGCATGGGCTTCCTCATGGCGAAGACCTGGGCGCCATTAGTGAATGCGCTTGGGAGCCAGCTTTAGAGCAATGGCTCTCTGAATCTCTTCAGGGGGACGCGGTGCTTCTTGAGCGCGCCACTGCAATGGCCAACTGCTCGGAGCTGCTGGATCAGCATGGCAACTGTGCCATGGTTGTGACCAGCGACCGCATATGTAATTTAGTGCACTGGGTTGACGCCTCCAAAAGAAGGGGGCGTAGAGTGCGGCTGGATACGAAGAAGCGCCTAATCTATTCGATCCCATCTTCCGTCGCAGTTGAATGTTTCGAGCACCAGCCCATGGTCCATCCTAACGTAGGGGTTAGGATGATGAAAGTGAAGCAAGGCGACCGCCCGTCATTGAGTTTCAACATGGCGCGTCTCAAGTGGACGTGGCAGCGTATGCTCGAAGGAGATGCGCTCAAGCCTGTCGGCGAGTGCGCCCTCTGCAAGGCCAGCGTCCTCGGCAGCGCAGATGCTATGTGCTGCCCCCTGTCCGACGGGGCGCCGAGGGGTACGGAGGAACGGGGAGGGGCTTCTCAGAAGGAGAGCTTCAAGGTCCAAGGAAAGACCTATCCTTCTAAGAAGCCCTCTTCTGTCCACTGACCTCCTTGGTGCCCCGTCGACTCGTGCTCTTTAACGTTTCATGCCCAGTGCTCAGACAAACTCTGTTCCTGGGTGGCCTCGAGCCGTTTGCTTGAGCGCAAAATCAAACATGATAATGCCAAGTGGAACCCAGGAGCCTGGCCGAAGCCAAGCGGCGACTGCACGTTTCAAGACCTGCTGTGCAACATGTGCTTTTCAGTAGCGAAGCTTGCGTAAAACGTGAAGGCTCCCTTGAGGCCCTTGAGGCCCCTCAAGTATATGAGGTCGTTCTTTTCTCTTGTGAGTTATTGTGGGTCTTTCCTGATGTGGCGCCCTTAAGCGGATGTGCCAGGAACCCCCATTGGGCAAACCCATTCTGGGAACGCGTGCTCCAAGCTGTAACATGTAACTTAGACGCTCTGCTCTGGGGCGCAAGCAGTACGGCGGTGTGACGAGGAAGAGGATGACGGTGATAAATGTTATGAGCGTTGTGATTCGACATTGTGTGAGCGGAGAGTCGTTCGAACAGGTAATGGTTGAGCCAATTCTGACATCAATAACATTAACTCTGGACATAAGGCTCAACTATGGCTCATCCGGCACTCTGTCAAGGCTCAGCTCCGAGCTCCGACATGCCCGCCCCCAGAGCCCCTGCCAAGGCTCAGCTCCGACAGACCATCCCCAGAGCCTTTGTCAAGGCTGACAGACCACCTCCCACAGAGCCTATGTCAAGGCTCAGCTCCGACAGACCACCCCCCCATGACATCTGTCAAGGCTCAGCCCCGACAGACCACCCCCCAGAGCCTCCGTCAAGACTCAGCTCCGACAGAACCCCTCCAGAGCCTCTGTCAAGGCTCAGCTCCGACAGACCCCCCCCCCCAGGCCTTTGTCAAGGCTCAGCTCTGACATACCCCCCCCCCCCCAAGAGCCTCTGTCAAGGCTCAGCTCCGACAGACCACCCCTCTTAGGCCTCTGTCAAGGCTCAGCTCCGACATGCCTCCCCCCCAGAGCATATGTCAAGGCTCAGCTCCGACATGCCCCCCTCTGTCAAGGCTCAGCTCCGACAGACCCCCCCTCCCAGAGCCTCTGTCGAGGCTCAGCTCCGACAGACCCCCCCCAGAGCCTCTGTCAAGGCTCAGCTCCGACAGACCACCCCCCCCAGAGCCTCTGTCAAGGCTCAGCTCCGACAGACCCCCCCAGACCCCCCCCCCCAGAGCCTCTGTCAAGAGCTCCGAGTCCTCTCCTCTCAGCTCCGACAGGCTCTGTCCTCCTCTGTCAAGCTCAGCTCCGACAGCCCACACCCCCCAGAGCCTCTGTCAAGGCTCAGCTCCGACAGACCCCCCCAGAGCCTCTGTCAAGGCTCAGCTCCGACAGACCCCCCCTCCCAGAGCCTCTGTCAAGGCTCAGCTCCGACAGCCCCCCCCCAGAGCCTCTGTCAAGGCTCAGCTCCGACAGCCCACCCCACCAGAGCCTCTGCCAAGGCTCAGCTCCGACATACCACCTCCCCCAGAGCATGCTCTCCATCTCCGTGGCCATCTGTGCTCATGCTGAAGTGTTGCGCTCATGTCAGGAACGCCTGGCAGGCCAGTTGTAGAATCATTGGAGCAATGCATCAATTGGTTTGACGATTGTGTTGGGCGCTATGGCGGTAGCAACTGGCTGGAACGATTTGCACAGCAGCTGGCTGGCATTCAATTGTCTAGCTCCTTTTCAGGTGTTGGAGCTGGAGATATAGCAATGGAGATGCTAATCGAGGGCGTGCGTCGCCACATGTCGTCGTCATGCGGGGGGTGTGCCACCATTGCCAGCCCGCATCACAGAAACTTGTTCTGCGTGGAATTTGATCGTGAATGCCAAATGGAACTTCAACTGCTGCCAACGCCGCCAGAACATTTGTTCGGGGATATCCTAGACTTTGTGAATCCTCGCTGCAGGTCTCACTTCAGACAGAATTACACTCGCTTTTCATATGAGCAACTACAAGGTTTCATTAATAAGGGCAACTTCGTCAAGCCTACAGCCCCTTGCGTTCTTCACGGCGGGTGCGAGTGTGATGCGCGCAGAGCAGATATTCACATAGCTGGCCCGCCTTGCGTAGATTTCTCGTCCATGTCTTCTGATACTAAAGCACTTCAGGGCCCGCAGCTTTCATGTCTAATGATATGGATAGCACTGCGCATGGCAATCATGGAGCCGTTTATCTTACACGAGAACGTGGCTGGCGTCGACAATGAACCCATCCGCCCTTTGATCGATGTACTTAGTAGTGTTTATATTATACAGACATGCGTATTTGACAGTGCCAATCTAGGTCATGCTGCCCATCGCACTCGAAGACTGTCGTGGCTGATACACAAACAATACGTCGTGGTTGAACCATCTTGCCCTTGGCCTGATTCAATTGAGCGTTTCTTTCGTGATCTCGCTGGTAATTTTACGTACCATGAGTATATGATTGCAGACGAGGGCCTGGTTGATGCTGAGGTTCAGTGGTGCGAGGCTCGGCATAAGACTTCAGCACAGGAAAGGGAGCAGCGCATCGCTGACCTTTTGGCCAAGCATCCAGATCGCCCAATTGGATTGTCTCAGAACAAATGGTTCAGGGCTTTGTTACACACAGAACAAGAACGCTTGCTTAACTACTGGCAGGAGATGTCTGGTTTTAGCTCTCACACATGCGCGTGCGGTGTCGGGCAGAATGCGCACAGGGCCTACTGGAACAGAGGCTCCAAAGAGCTCATGTGCATCATTCGCAACAGCCACATCATTTGGGACTTTGGCCACCAGCGGTGGCTAACGGCGCACGAAATCCTGCTTGCTCAATCTTTTCCAGTGTTGTGCACGGGTCAGGTGGTCTGTTCATTCTGTCGGCCACGCCCGGCGCACTGGCCAGCCCGCGATCGGACGGTCATGTCGCAGCAAGCTGGCAATTCTATGAATATCAACGCGATTGGCGTTGCACTTTGGTGGGTGCTGTCTGAGTTCTCGGTTCGTACAGGCGCGCATGCAGCGGCTAGCTCAGCAAATGCAATACTGTCAAAGGCATCCGAATGGAAGCTGTCGTGAGGTGCTCGAACCTTGATCGTTGAGCCACTAGAGCGGGATCAAGGAAGGAAGGAAGGAAGGAGCAGAGGTGCAGTAGTGGAAGAAGGTGATAGAGGATGTGGAAGGGAGGGAGGAGGAGGTGAGGAGGAGAGGAGGAGAGGTGAAATTACTGGTCATCCGTATGTCTTCTGCCCCCAATGGAGCTGGCGGCCTCTGAGAGAACCCTTGAAAGCGCCAGAGGACCCCAAGAAGGCCCATGAGCCCCTCGTAGGACAGCTGAGGGCCAAGACAACGCCAAGACAAATAGAGACCGAAATAATGCGTGGCGGAGGGGGCCAAACTCATCACCCCCCCCCCCCCCTTTGAAGCCCCTGCCCCCCTCCAGCCCTTCCTCCTTCCTCCTCCGTTTTATGCAGCCGTTTTGGCTTCAAGGCTTTGCCTTTCCTGTATTTGATTTTCTTTTCGACTTTTCGCTTCCTTGCAAGGCTGATTCAGATTCGGCATCGCAGAGAGTCTCGGAGATGAGCGGCGCAGGTGACGTTGATCAGACATCGGAGTCAGCGCCGGCGGTTGGCGACGACTTCATGAAGAACATGGACTCCATCAAGCTCCGCTACCCAGGACTGGAGGGACTGCTGCTCTACAAGAAGGTGGTGGAGCACTGGCACAACCCTAGCGTGCGACGCCTCGCTTTCTTCGACTCCCGCGGGAAGAAGCTCTTGCATCGCCACCCTCTGAACAAATTCCGCGGCCAGCCTTCGATCGTCGACAACTACAAGGACGGTATCCTGCGCTTCGGTCTCCAGCCGCACTGCCGCGGCAATTCCATAGCGATCCCCAGGACTCCGTCGGCCGCAGGAGCCAGCGACGACAAGGCCGATCAGAGCTATTGGCTTATTGGGCATGCGACCCTTGCCGAGGCTGTGTACAAAGCGGTGGAGGCGGACAAGTCAAATCCTCAAGTGATTGCAACGTTAGAGCAAGGCCTACCTGATCCTCTTATATTGTCGGTGCGTACGCCAAATGATATTCTCACCTGGATCAAGGAAGAACACAACCGCTTTCACAAGGGCATCGGCATGACGATCACTGAGTATTTGGAAAAATCTCTCGAAGCGCAGAGCAGCTGGAATGCCGAACTCAAGCGGCTTGAGAAGAAGTCTCGAGATTTCCCAACAACTGGCCCGAAGACGTACGCGAAGACCATGGAGAAACACATCCTGCATCACTTCGAGGCGTTTACGAAGTTCGGACACTACGTTCACACAGTTGCATTCGTGAACGGCATGAAGGACAACACTAGGAAGCTCTACGACGATTTCGTCCAGCGACTCACTGATAAAGCAGACTTCATGCATCCGCAGCTCAGCAACCCAATCATGACAAACAACATGCACAAGCTGTTCATCGCGATCGCCGCGGACATGTTCGTCAACATCTACCCCAAGGAGATGATCGATCGCGTGCTGCTGTCTGCCCTGACGCTCTGCTACCCCCAGGCCACCGAGTTGGCTTCTACCGGGCAAGCTTCTCAACGATCCTTTTGGCTGGAGGACTTCATCGGGGGGAGGGTCAAGGGTCTCAAGGCTCCTATGGGAACGTCCAGCGTGCACCAACTGTTGCAGAAGAAAGGTCGCATCCGCTCTCTCGCCAACTTGGGCGCGACGCTCGCAGACGAGAAGGCGGCGACCGACCCCGACGCCATCGCCAGAGCAAAAGAGGTGGCAGCAGCAGCGGTTGGCAAGAAGGGCACCAAGCGCAAAGTCGGTCTCGCGACTGGTGAGGTTGAGAAGAAAGAGGCCCCACACGAGAAGCAGGCCCGCATTCAGGCTGAGAAGAAGGCCAAGAAGGAACTCAAACAACTTGAGAGGGATGAGAATACCGAGATCGTGGGCGAGGCAATCGGAGATGGCAAGCAGGAGCGCCCGAGGGTTTGGCTGGATGACGTCATCGCTGCTTGCTTTGGCCCTCTTGTCAAGATCCACAATGACAACTGCAACTCGGGTGTGTTGGAGAAAGCGCTGGTCGCTTCCTTTGTCCTGTTGTGCAACAAGGAGGTCCATTACGCCGGCGTGACGTACAAGAAGTGGAGTGCGCTTCGCAAGGCGATTCGGGTAGAGGTTATCAGGGCGCATAAGCATCACATGGCCGACGCTGGCATCTTCCCAGCCAACGCTTCTGCCGAGGAGTTGTCGGACGCGCTGCTGTCCATGCTGGAGGAAGATAAGGAGGCTCTGGGAATGTGCAAACGAGCGCTGGCAGTAGTAAGGCCATCCACCTTAAATCTCAGCGGAGTTGACGGTCAACTCCGCTGAGATTTAAGGTCATCAATGCAGGTCAACTGTTGACCTGCATTGATGACAAACCACCTCCGCTGCGGCCCCTGGGGGTCTTTGGGTGAAAGATACTTCGGGGCTGTCCAAGGACGGCCCCATCAGATATGATTTTCCTTTCGGGAGGCGCCCTCGAGGCGCTGCGGGCCCCCCGCAAGAGTCTACTGCCAGCGTTTCGCTTGCATTTCCTGAAGATGCTAGTGACTCCTGTCGTGGAGTCGCCGCACTACACCAAGCTGTGCGGGATCATGGAGGACGTCGCGTCCATGGACGCCTTGGAGGCCTTCTTAAACGAGAATGACATGATGAAACCTGCGAAGTTCCATCCAGCCCTTGCGGCTTTGTCCAGATCAGTCTACGACAGCGTCGAGCATAACTCCAGCATGAAGAACGCAGACGAGATCATTTGCCTGTCAATCATCAAGGTCAACCGCCTCGTGTCAGAGGCATGGGTGGCACTTGCCATGAATCACCCGCACGTCGACGAAGGGTTGTTGGAACCTCTTGCTACCCAACAGTTGAAGAGCCTGTTCCCCAGCGCTGTCCACGTGAACAAGCTCCTCGGCATCCGCACCCACTACACGATCGAGCTCCTGCAGAATGTTACCTGCGGGTCTGGGAAACTGTGTGCCAAGGACTATTCCAAGGCATGCGGCTATTGCCAGAAGCACGTGGACGACCTGATTGCCATGGACATCAGCCTTCACGAATCAGTGCTGGCGACCTCCGAGGGCAGCGACCTTGCGCGTGCCAAGGCTTGGAAGGCCGTCATTCAGATTGCCGACGACGCTGCGGATGCTGAGGCGTTTCTTCGAATTGCTAAAGCAAAAGTCGCCAAGCTCGCTAGCATGTCACCAGATGCCGCTGATGAATCATCGCAGTCGCAGTCGCCTCACGTCTGTCCAGTTGTCCAGGCCGCGGCCGCCGAGCTGGCCGAGGAGGAAATGGCCCCAGCGACTATGGGTGCGAAGGCTGAGGAGCAGGATCCAGTGGCCCCAGGTGCTGACGGTGCTGAAGCTGCTCCTGCTGCCGCAGAGGGTCCACCTATGAAGGAGGAGGAGGCCACGAAGAAGGAGAAGGTCGAGGATGATACTGAATCTCTCCAAGCCTTGCTGGCTAACATCGTCCATCCAGCCGCAGTTCCAGTCGGGGAGGGAACCAAGCTCGTGGAGGCGAGTGCCAGCACATTCAGGCTCTTCGCGGTGCAGCTGGAAGCGTGGATGGCAGCCAAGTTCTTGCCCGGCGTTGGTGGCTCAGTCAATGGCTATCCCGATCTTGGATACCACGCCCTGCGGATCGACGACAAGAAGACGATGACGTTCGATGGTGGTCTCCATCGTTTGCGCATGACACTGTGGGGGACAGTGACCTCGGTGCCTGTCGCAGGCGCCATCTACATTTGCAAGGCCTTCGGTGTGGACTGGTACGTGCGCGAGCCACCGAACAACAAGATAGGGAATGCAAGCACCACTGGCGTCATCCCTGGGTGGTGCGTTCCAGTTGCCAAGGGCAGGACCAGTCCCACGCTCGAGGTGGAGAAAAACCAATCGGAGTTCAAGTTCAGCTACATGAACGCCTCGGGCAAGGTTCCTCGCAGCTTCACGGTCGCTGTCACCACCTACACGCTATACCTGAAGAAGCCAGACATCAAGGGTAGCAAAATCTTGGTGACTCGTCCGCCCATCCCGGAGATGCTGAAGAGCGCTCCACCCGCCCACAAAACGAGCTCGAAGAAAAAAACGCTTGCGCCTGAGTGGAAGCCCTTTTTGCATTTGCTTCAGTAGATACGTTTGCATGCAGTTGACGCCTTGATGTTGCTGGGCCTGATTCGATCGAGACCACTCGTTATTTTGTCCCACTCCGACTCAGACTCCGACTCAGTCTCACTCCCACTCCGACTCAGACTCAGACTCAGACTCCCGCTCAGACTCAGACTCGGTCTTCAGACATCGTCTCAGAGCCTGGTTCAGTGCACTATGTGGGGCTGCGGGAGTGAACTCTTTGCGGGGTTCTAGAACCCACGTGCTAGCTGATAGGCAGTCTGGTTTAAAGTTGGCTGATCGCCACTAGGATTCAGGATTGAGTTGATTGAGGATCGAGTTGATTGAAGCACAGCTACGTTCTCACACAGCGATGCTTCCCACCGAGGTATCTTGAAAATGGATTGGGAGTTTGGAGTTTGATGTCTTTAGCCCGATTGCAAGCCAGTCCTGCAGTCCTGCTCATGCTCATGCTTTCCTCGACCTGGCTCCCCCCTCCTACATCCGAGGCTCAGTCAGAACAGCGAGAGCGAGAAGGGATGAGGACAACGATGAGAAGGAGGAGGATAAGGATGAGGGCAAGGAGGACGAGGGCGAGGAGGGAGGGAGGGAGGCGAGGAGGATGGCGGCGGAAAGGAGGAGGATGAAGAGGAGCAGGATGAGTGAGAAGAACAGGAAAAAACAGATGGAGGATGAACAGGAGGAGGAGGAAGGATGAGCGAAGGGAAGAGGATAGAGTAGAGTAAGAGGAGGAGGAAGACGAGGAGGAGGAGGAAGAGGAGTCGTCGTCGTCGACGTCGGCGCCGCCTTACGCCGTGGGCCTCTTCACCGCGAAGGCCGCGCCGTTGCGCCCCCCGCGACGTCTGAGGAGGAAAGAGGAGGATGGGGAAGGAGTGAGGAGGAGGAGGAGGAGGAGGAGGAGGAGGAGGAGGAGGAGGAGGAGGAGGAGGAGGAGGAGGGAGGAGGAGGAGGAGGAGGAGGAGGAGGAGGAGGAGGAGGAGGAGGAGGAGGAGGAGGAGGAGGAGGAGGAGGAGAGGAGGAGGAGGAGGAGGAGAGGAGGAGGAGGAGGAGGAGGAGGAGGAGGAGGAGGAGGGAGGAGGAGGAGCAGGAGGAGGGAGGAAAACGGAGAAGGAAAAGACGGGAGGAGGAAGAAAAGGGGCGCGAGCGGCTTAAGTTCGTGGACAAACGCAGCCGCTGGAGCGACGAAATCGTCGCGACCCGATAGTAGTAGTAGTAGTAGTAGTAGTAGTAGTAGTAGTAGTAGTAGTAGTAGTAGTAGTAGTAGTAGTAGTAGTAGTAGTAGTAGTAGTAGTAGTAGTAGTAGTAGTAGTAGTAGTAGTAGTAGTAGTAGTCGTAGCAGTAGTAGTAGTAGTAGTAGTAGTAGTAGTAGTAGTAGTAGTAGTAGTAGTAGTAGTAGTAGTAGTAGTAGTAGTAGTAGTAGTAGTAGTAGTAGTAGTAGTAGTAGTAGTAGTAGTAGTAGTAGTAGTAGTAGTAGTAGTAGTAGTAGTAGTAGTAGTAGTAGTAGTAGTAGTAGTAGTAGTAGTAGTAGTAGTAGTAGTAGTAGTAGTAGTAGTAGTAGTAGTAGTAGTAGTAGTCGTAGTAGTAGTAGTAGTAGTAGTAGTAGTAGTAGTAGTAGTAGTAGTAGTAGTAGTACGGTCGCGAATGCGATGGCAAAGCGGAAGCCAGGCTGTCAGAACTCTGGTTGCGGGAGCGAATACTTTGTACATCCATCCCCCATCATGGCGCACCCCCAGGTCGGAGGGGGGGGAGAGAGAGAGAGAGAGAGAGAGAGAGAGAGAGAGAGAGAGAGAGAGAGAGCCAGAGAGGGACGAGGTACCGATGCCGCTACCCTTGCCTCGGTTTCGCCTTTTCGGGCCTCCTGGGAGGCCTTCGTCGGCACCGCTGGGTTCGCCTCGAAATCTTGGTCCGGGTGATGTCCTTGGAGTAGCGGTACTGATACCTTTCGGTGCCCCCAAATAGGGAGAGAGAGAGAGAGAGGACATGAGCGGCAGCAGCAGAAGCAGGGGGGGCCGCCTCCAGTGGGGAGGTCCACGAAGCCCGTGCCATCCCAGAGCCTCGCCCGCAGGCACGCCCTGCCACTCCGCCCCGCGCAAAGTCCTCGACCGCGTGCGCGCCTTGCCCTCTGCCCCCCCCCCTGCTGGTCTCTCTCTTCTCTCTCTCTCTCTCTCTCTCTCTCTCTCTCTCCCCCCCCACGCCTTGCCACTCCGCCCCTCACCCCGCGCAAAGTCCTCGCCCGCGTGCGCGCCTTGCCCTCTGCCCCCCCCCCCCCCCCCCCTGCTGTTGCTTCTTGCTCTCTCTCGCAGCGCCGCGCGGCGATCCCGATCCGCAGCCACACGCTCGCCGGCGCCCCAGTGGCGCCCGCCGTGCGCGGCCGCGGGACGCACCCACGCCCAGGCACGTATTTGTTTGTAGTTTCGAGGATCCGCGGCGAGCGCGGGGAGGAAAGAGGAGGAGAAGGCCTTCTCAGAAGGTGGCCGCGCTTAGTTTTTTTGTGCGTCTTCGGGGAAGGCTTGAAAAACTTCTGAGACAGCTGGGGGGCTTGAGAGGGCCCGCCCCTTCTCACTTCCCCACGGGCTCGCCGCCGAGAGGAAGAGGGACAAACGAGGGGGCCCGACCGCCCTCTCTTGCAACCTGAGGCTCGAGAGGTACGAGATGGGATGGGGTAGGGATGCGCGGCGGTGCCACCCACGCATCGGAGTACAGCGCACTGCTGCGAGCGACGCGGCACCTTGTATGCAGCAGTGTACATGTAATGCGCTTATCGATGGCGCCGTAGACGTCACAGAAGTGAGTGTGATGCTCATGCCGACGGTGTATCTTGCCAGTAACGTTGTGTTCGGTATACTATGCCACTAGCGCTGAAGTCGAGGCACTGTGGTTATGATATATCTGCCATCCAACGTATGCGTCGCTATGAGCATATAGTCACCGTGGCTTCTGGGTATCCATATGCAAGGAAAATGTATTGGGAGTCCCCAGCGTATCTATCAGTAACGTATCTTAGAGCCCATCGTTGAGGGCGCAGTCGCCACGGGGGCGTCGGTGGGTCCGCGCTTGTAGTGCGGTGCAGCAGGTGGCGGTAAGCAATTGTTCTGGTAGTAGTCGTCTGTGATGGGAGCGCCCGTCGGATCGCGTATGTCTATGAAGTATTTCGTGCCACCAGTTATCGCAGGCTGGTACTGGAGGTTCTGCCCGTTGCTTAGCTCCTCGGCCCGGTGGTCCATGTAGTACGCTTGCATGTGCGTGTACTCGTCGACGGTGTAGTTGGAGTACTCTGAGCTGTCTAGTTTCTCGGCGATGGCATGCTTGAGCAGGGAGATCGTAGGCGTTGGCGAGGTATCCTGGATGACGTAGTACTCATTGCCGGGGTCGGATTGCAGGTGGTAGGGGAGCCACCGTACCGCTGACGCCCAATAGTGTGTCTCCAAGATCATACAGTTACGTGAAGACATCAAGTACGTAACCATTGTGTGAAGGTATTGGTACCACTTGGCTGTTGTGTGGACGTCCGCCTCGGTCGTCAATGGCAACGTCGGCCGTGCCCTCAGCACCAGTGGCCTTGTACATTTCGATGCGTTTGTCGTGGATGTCCTTGAAGTAGTACTTGAGCACGGCCTTCGCATCTGTGATCTTGACGTAGGTCTTGCCGTCTTCGCCTTTTGGCTTTGCAGATGAGTTGCATCCACTTGCTGACGTATCTGGGGCCCCGCAGCTATGTGCCAGCCTCCGCGTACTCCGTGTTCTCCGTCTGTCCACTTGCGTGTTCATTCTGCTGCTCCATCCGCATAACTCCTTGTCGCACCCCGAGGCCGGTCGAAAAGGCGGGCCGGGCGTGTCGCCTGAGATTTTCTCACTACTTATGACCTTGATGCTCAAACATTGACAACAGATTCACGGATGGAGGGCGGGTGGTTTTCAAAATATGGTTCTCGCTCGAGCGCCGCGCACATTCATTTCCAAACACTGCAACCGTTTCAGGGATTGAGGGCGGGTGGATTTCAACATGCGGTTCCCGCTTCAGCGCCGTGCACATTCGTTTTAGAAATTTGTTCGGGTTTTACAGATTGAGGGCGGGCCGTTCTCAATTTGTGGTTCTCGCCTTAGCGCCCCACAAGTCCATTCTAAACATGTTGGGTTGTTTTATGATTCGCACGGCGAACTTACAAGGAAGTTGTATGTTTGGGACGATTCAGGACTGTCAGGGCGCAACCGTTACGTTGATTCGCGGCGCAGCAGTCCGAGGCATGGTGTTCTGGTCTGGAACGACTCAGCCAAAACATAACCGTCAGGTTACGTCGTGGCGTTGAAATCTTGGGAATGGTGTCTGGGTGCGCCTCAAGATGCTCGCACCCCTGTCCACAAACGGGGCAATGCCCCCAGTGGAAATGACCCCTTGTAAGGGCCCGTGACGAGGGAGCCTGAAGAGGGTGTATTTTAACATCGTTGATGAGTCTTGGTTTTACACTGGTCCTCCTCGTCCTCCTCCTCCCCCTCCTTCTCCTCCTTCCCCTTCTCCTCCTCCTCCTCCTCCTTCTCCTCCTCCTCCTCCCAGTCCTCCTCCTCCTCCTCCTCCTCCTCCTCCTCCTCCTTCTCCTCCTACTCCATGCCTTTTCCTTCCGAATGACTCCTCCCTGTCGCACCCCGAGGTCAGTCCGAAAGGCGGGCGGGGCGTTTCGCCTGAGATTTCCTTAACACTTATGAGCCTGAGGCTTACACTGGCAACATTTTCACCGAAGGGGGGGCGGGTGGTTTCCAAAATGTGGCTCTCGCTTTAGCGCCGCGCGCATTCGTTCTAAACGTGTGCAAGGGCTTCACGGATTGAGGGCGGCTCGTTTTCAAAATGTGGTTCTCGCCTCGGGGCCGTGCACAATATTGCAAACAGTTGCAGGAGTTTCACATACTAAGGGCGGCTTCTGTTCAAAATGTGCACATGCCTCATTGCTTCTCATGGCTAACGTACAAGAGACTGTGTTTTTTTGGAACGAGTCAGGATAGTCCGGGGGCAACAGTTACGTGGATTCGCGGTGCTGAAGTCCTGGAGATGGTGTTCTGGCACGGGTCAGGATTGTCAAAACGCAATAGTTCGGTTGTATCCGTGGCCGCTAATGCGTGAGAAGTGGTTTTGCGCGCGTTTTAAGGGTCTTTGTCGGGGAATGAATAGTTGTAGGGGCCTATGAAGAGGGATCTTGGATGGAGAGTGTATTCCAACATCTTCGATGAGTCTTGGGTTCATACTGGTCTTCCTTCTCCTCCTCCTCCCCCCTATGAGACTCACGCTGCAGTCGACCGCAGGGACAGGGGGACCTGCCCCTCATAGCTGCAACCCTCAGAAAACGACGGACTTACACTCGCCAATGTGCAGCGCGATGTGCAGGAGCGGGGCCACCCTGCACGCGCAATGCGGCGAGGCGGTTTCACCCCCACCCCCCCCGCCTCACGCAAAGCCCCTCCTGGCCTGGAGGCTTCCAGCGCCGCCAGGGCGCTTACGAGGTGCTCGTCGGACGTCTCCGCGACCAGGCGGCGGTCGAAACCGTGGCCTAGCCCCACGACCCGATCGACGAGCACCTGCCTCCGCGACGAGACAGCGGCGGGAACCCCAGGGCGCCAGTCCCGAAGCCGACGGGCGGGCGCTCGAAGCAGCAGCGCCACGGCGAGCCGCCGCGGGCGCCCTCCGCCCAGCCGTCGTCGGCCGGCTCCCGGCTCGCCACCGAGCACCATCGCCCCCGCCTTGCCGCGCCTCTCACGTCGGCGACGCCGCCGAGGCACGGGGCCCGCGCCATTGGAGAGCTCGGCCGCCGAGGGGGCGGCGAGCGTAACCGCAGGCGCCTCCCCAGGGCGCGGCCGCGAGCGGCCGCGGGCGGGCGAGGCCGATCCGCGGCCATGGAGCGCCGCCACGGCAGCCCCGCGGAAGCCCTCCGCGGGCCTCCGCAGCGGTGGGGCCGCGAAGGCCCGCCCCAGGCCTGCAGCCCACGTGCACCGCCAGCGTGGCCCCTCGGCCCGGAGCCATCGCAGCACGAGGGCCCGTCGCCGCCGCCATCGGAGGCTTGGCGGCGGCAGGCTCGATGCAGACCCGGCCTCTCTTTTCTTGCTCCTCCTCCTCTTCCTCTTCCTCCTCCTACTCCTCCTCCTTCTCGGGATGGACTGTGTCGTATAGGTTTGGCTCTCGATCTGACCCTCTCGTCTTTTAGCCATGTGCACCCACATCCGCTGCGTAACGCTTGTAAATGCGACTCGCGGGATCGTGCGAGCGCAAGGAGGGGCTGGGCCGCCTCTCCAAGCGCTGCCGCCAGCAGGGGTTCCCCATGCAGGTGACCCGTGTCTGGGACGTTGCGTACCGATCTGCTCAGCACATGGCAATACACAGCAGGGTTGAAGGGCCCAAGTTCGCGTGGCGTGGGATCTTTGCTGGATGCGGCTTCGCCAACACGCTGATCAGGGTCTTTTCCTGTGGCGGCCTTAGACGGGCTCAGGCTGTCGAGATCGGTCTCCCTGCGAGCTTATACCGATGATTATAAGCCACTTGTATAACGGCACTGCCAGCGCGGTCGCCAGCGATCTGTTCGAAGCCTCTATCAGCCTCCAGGGAGTGATCGAGAACGACTTTGGTTGTGCCATCGCGGTGTTTAATGCGGCTGTGGTGGCTTCTCAACCGACCGTCGCTAAGGTTGTGCGAGGTGGACTGGGCGCGCTGGGAGGCAGCCCTCGCGAGTCAGCAGCCAACGTAGGTATGGACGACGCTGCTGGCAGAGCCCGTCGAGTTACCAGGAGAGGGGGAACATCCAAGGCTAGGGAGGCAGTCTGGCCCTCCACAAGGGTTCCTTTCGGTAGGCGTGCCAAGAAGATCTTCTCTTTGGGACCTCTGCCCCGCAGGACCTACGGCTGCAAGGTGCACGGCACCTCGGACCACGAGTTTTCCTCGTTGCGGAGGTCCTTTGGAAAGTTCCTCCAACCCAGTGCAGGAGAGCGTTATCTGAATTTCGTTTGTGTGTGTGGTTGTGTGCGGAGGTGGCGCCCAGTCAGTTTAATTCTAGGAACTCCCCACCTTTGAAAAGGGGGCCATCATATGACTTTGCTTGCCAAGCTCCCTTGACCAAGTGCCGCGCTCAAGAATTCGGGCATGTGATGCCTGACCGCCTGTGCCTTGTATGCGGCCTGGAGGATGACACCATTTTCCACCACGCCTGGCGTTGCAACAACGGTCCCATCCAGGAGCTTCGGGAACGTTGTCTAGGGAATTTTAAGTTTCAGCCTGAAGAAGAGCGACGCACTCTGTCGGAGACGGGCAAGGTGCTGTACACCCTCGGATTGTTCACGCACCCTGGTGATTTCTCCCCGCCTGAGAAGGTGGAACCTACCCGCAAGCATCATCATGACCCCAAGCGTGATGATGATCGGGCTTCGGGGAACATCTTCATGGACGGGTCGTGTCTGAGATCGGTGGTCAAGGAGGTGCCACGCACGGGCTCGAGCTAGGTGTCGGTGTCTCATTCTGAGCAGGGGCTCGGCCATGTCCACCCACCCCTCGCTCCCCCCATCATTCAGATGGCCCAGGCTGGAGAATGTGCTGCCTGCACTGCTGCCTGCCAGAATGCTGCCGTGCTGATACGTTGTTTGGACCTCCGACAGCCAGATGGGGCCCACCTTGCAAGTCAAAGGGCGCATATCGGAGGATCAGATTCCAGTGTATATATCTTCATTTAGAGTTTTGTAAGATCGGGAACGCCCTCGCCGACCACCATGCTAAGCTCCGGGCTATGGCCCAAGCCCCGAGTATTCCGAGTGGCTCTATAGGCGCATTGAGGTTTCAAGCAAAGTGTGTTTGCTGGCGGCGACGTGGTTGACTCTGTGGCTAGCTTGCAACCTCCCGAAGGCCACAAGGGCCAAGGTTCAGCCATCCCCAGCCACTCACCAGCTGCATCAGTGGAGGTTTGTAGGATCTTTCTGGCAACCACTATTTGCGTGTTTGTCCGGGGGCCTCAAGCAAGCTGCTACCTGGTCGTGGATTAGACTACCACCCCGGGCCTCTTCCGCATCACCCGGTGGCACAACGTTGCACATCGCCTTCGTGGTGCTCCTCTTCTTCCTGGGCGTCGACCTGATCAAGTGGCACGTCCCCTCTGCAGCGCTTGACGCTGGTGTTCGCGATGCGCCGTCGACGGCAACACCTTCTCCTTCACCCTCCGGGACTTCGCCCCCGGCACCACCAGTCCGCGGCGCACCTGCTCCTGCACATCCACTTCGGCACCGCCTGCACCCCTGGGCTTCGCCCACTCCGGCCGCCTGAGGCCCCGCCTTCCTGTGCCCTGTCTCCGTAATTAAAGCTGCGCGTAGCCCGCCTAGCTTTTAGCGGAAGAGGTTCGCTCTTGCCCCACAGATCAAAAAAGTGTTTGTCCGGGGGCGTGGCCCCGTAATAGTTGAATATGCCGTACCTAAAACTTCGCCTGAAGGTCGACGCGCTCCAAGATATTGGGCATCAGTGTATCGGTCTCCCGTGTTCGGACGGAGCATAATCTGCAACGTAGTCGGATAGCCGCTGGCAGGCACACCAAGCTAAATTTTGTTTGGCTGGACGCGGGGGTCAACACCGTGCTCCGCCTGTTTGACTAACCAACCCTCGTGGGCACAAGTCTCCTCCACCCGTTTTTTCTTGTGCTGCGGGGGCGTGTGCTTCCACGGCGGCACGCTTGCAATGTGCGTTTGCCAGCGTGTCTTTCAATGCCGTGCTCGTTGGCTGCCCGGCCCATCCCAGAGGCCGAGAGGATCGCGAACCCATCTGGTGGCGGAGCAGCGTCGCGGCCAAACAAAAATCATGTTTCTCTTTTTCCCTTCCTCCTGGCCATGTACTTCGTCAGTGCGGAGCACGTCTCGTGCTGCGTGCCAGCCTCTGGGGCGTCAGGGCCCGTTGGAGCTAAATTAACACTTTTGAGTATGACACGATTCTTTGGAGTAGTTTTGTTTGCTTTTGACCTGGTGTTGCGTCTCCTCCATTACCTTGCCATGGTCGCCAGGCACGGCGGCTCGGGTGTTGCACGCCAAAGGGGCGCCGCAGTCGAAAAAACAGACTGCTGCCCAATCGCACGAACAGCGCAGACGTCGATCGAACGGCGCGGGTTCCATGGTTCACAGACGGCGCGCGCGAGTCGATTGAACAGCGCAGCGTTCTGTGGAGCCCTTCTTGGGGAAGTTCTCGCGGCCCCCATGGGTGGATCATCGGGTACGAAGCTTGAGGTAAGCGAGCGTGTTGCTGTTTACACACGCAGACACGCACGGGCGCTTCGCAATTGCGAGGAGTTCCCAAGCGAATTGAGAACGATTGAGGGTGGCAGTCGTTCTGGTCATGTGTCCCATCAAAGACCCATATATGTTGGGCATCTGCAGTTGGATGGGGCAGAGAGGCTCGCGCGACGCCCGATCGTGTCGTGCAACTGTTGAAAAGGGGGGCAAGGGACCCAGACCCATTTGAAAGTCACAGTGGCTAGGACACGAACATCAGGGTGATGTATTACCCGTGTCCTAAACGACGGCCTTGACAATCTTCTTTTCTTCCTGCTACTTCTCCCCTCCCCTCCCCCCTCTCATCCGAGAACCTCCCCTGAAGACGCACCGCCCCCTCCATCCCCGTGCTGGCGCTCTCTCTCCCCACAGCCGAGCCCACCCTGACGTGACCAGCTGCTGGTGCAGGATTGATGGCCGCTAGTGGAGCTCCAGCTGGTTATGATGTCCTCTCGGCCAGCAAAGGTGCAAAGCACCCCTTAGCGAGTACTTGCCATCTCCTCGTTGAATGGTCGGGCTGCGGTCCATTTGATGTCAAAAACAGACGTGCCCCTGCATCCGCGCGCGCCCCGCTCCAGGGGCCGCCGAGCCCATGCTCCGCTACCGCGGGGGAACATCCGCAGCGGCGGCGCGGGGCCTCGGACCCAGGCGCGGGGCGACCTTGTCGTCGTGTGCCGTCGCGCTGTCGTCGCGCATGGGGGTAGAGGAGGGTGGAAACGGGAGGGGGAGGGAGGAAGAGGAGAAGGAGGAGGAGGACGAGGACGAGGAGGAAGAGGAGGGCGATGTAGGCCGCTGGAGTTTATGATGATGATGGTGATGATGCTGATGCTGATGCTGATGATGCTGCTGCTGATGATGATGGTGATGGTGTTGATGGTGGTGATGCTGATGGTGATGATGATGATGATTATGATAGTGATGGTGATGATGGTGATGGTGATCTTGATGATGCTGCTGATGATGCTGCTGATAATGGTGATGATGGTGGGGGTGGTGGTGATGATGATGGTGATGATGGTTATGATGGTGATTATGATGGTGATGGTGATGGTGATGGTGCTGATAATGATGATGGTAGTGATGATGCTGATGCTGCTGATGATGCTGATGATGATGCTGTTGATGATGATACTGATGATACTGATGATGATAATTCTGATTATGATGATGATGATGATGATGATGATGATGATGATAATGATGATGGTGGTGATGAGGACCATGATGATGACTATGATGATAATGATGATGATGATGATGATGATGATGATGATGATGATGATGCTGCTGCTGCTGCTACTGCTGCTGCTGCTGATGATGATGATGATGATGATGATGATGATGATGATGATGATGATGATGATGATGATGATGATGATGATGATGATGATGATGATGATGATGATGATGATGATGATGATGATGATGATGATGATGATGATGATGATGATGTGGTGTGTGGTGGTGGTGGTGGTGGTGATGATGATGATGATGACGATGACGAGGAGGAGGAGGAGGAGGAGGAGGAGGAGGAGGAGGAGGAGGAGGAGGAGCTGAGGGCCTCGCCACTGGGGGTGGTCTCCCTGTGACTATTTCGTGTTCTTCTTCGTTATCACAGCTACACTATCATTATTAAGCCCTATCAGGGGCAACGGCCCCTGGGTGGGGGTATGGCTGCGTTCAGAACGAACGCTGGAGCCTACAGCGTCAGCGTCAGAGTCATGAGGAGGAGGAGGACGAGACGGGGGGCGAGGAGGCAAGGTGAAGGGCGGCCCGCGGCGAGGACGGGGTCATCCTCCCTCGTCTTCCTCCTCGTCATCGATATTGCTTCTCTCCCCTTCGCGTCCTCCTCTGTCTCCTGGGTGTCTTAGGCCCGTGTATACGAAGAAATCATTACAAACAGACGCTCTCGGAGCGTTCCGCAGCTTTCTGGAACGGCCGCGGCGCCTGGCATATCTTCTAGACCCGTCAGCTCTCAGAGATCCGGAGTTCTCGCTGCCTGATGTTGTATTCATCCTGCCTTCTTCTCAGCTCCAGTGCTGAGGAGGGCGGCGTGGCTCTGTCTCCTCTCCCGTGCCCACAGGCCAACCGAAGCGACCCGTGAGCCACGCTCTGGTGCGCGCGGCCTGGATCGATTCTGGCTTCCTGGCTGTCCGAAGCTTGATCGAGCGATTCTGGCGTCCTGGCGCTCACGCTTCTGGCCGGAGAGATTCTGGCATCTAGGCGACCATCCTATTCAGTGCCGATCGCAAGGCGAGCGGCCACCTCTGTCGCCACTCCAGCAATATTGCGGCGGTGTGCGCAGCGGGTCTCGGCGTCTAAGTTCGAAACCAGCTGGAAGTCAGCAATCCAGACTTCGGTCCCACGGCGTCTTCTGGCACTCTGAGACTTCAATGATCGTCGCAGTGCGGCCGATGATAATCTTGAGTGCTGTAGCTCGACAGGTCCAGCTGTTTTCCCAGCTGCTCGTTAAGTTGTGAAGCGTTCTCGCTCACACTCCAAAATGACAGTCGGTACTTGTCGAGCGATCCATGTGAGATGTGTAACTTTCAAGACTTCGACTTGTGCTCGTGTGTGTGTGTGTGTGTGTGTCTGTGTCTGTGTCTGTGTCTGTGTCTGTGTGTGTGTGTGTCTGTGTCTGTGACTGTTTGTGTGGGCGCGGAGGGCCCAGCCGAGGAGCCAAGCTCGCAGAAGCGGGGCCCCTCCAGGGAGCTGCCGCGGCCGCGCTACCCTCCGCCCCGCCCCAGGCGCTGGCCCGGCGCATCCATGCGCCTTGTCGCCTCGTCCTGCAGCTGTACAGTGAGCGGCTTGATAAGGAGCACTCATTTTTCAAAAGGGGCTCGGTCGTTCCTTAGGCTTGTATGTGTTATGTATCGTTATTTGTGCGCTACGTGTCATTGTTCGTTCCTTATGCTGTATCCCTTGGAAAAAAGGGGCTTCGTTCCTTACTTATAGTTCCTTTGGTCAGGCCGATGACCGTACGCTGTTGCAGGTCCCCTCACTCCGTCTTTTACCACCCTGGGGCGGCAGTGACCTCCTGCGTGGGCCAGGCCACAGGCGGCCATCCTCTCGCGGGCAGCTCTCCATGCAGCCTGGTTCGTCGGGTTGTCAGCCCGGGTGCTCCCTCCCGCGTTTGGTCGGTGTCGTTCCGGTGGGTACCGCTGTCTCCGTCTTCGGACGTTGTCTCAACTTTCTCCCTCGCCACCAACGCCCGGGTGGCCCCTGCGCGGGCGACCCACAGCGGTCCAGCAATTGAGGGATCTGCCGCGAGCGTTAGTGTCGTGCCGTTTGCTCGACTTGCCGCTCCTCGTCGCCGCGCGCGAGGCCGCGACCGCCAAAAAGTGTGCGTGCGTGCGTGCGTGCGTGCGTGCGTGATTGTGTGTGTCCCTCCTGGCGACGGGCCGTTAAATATATGTATGCGAGGTGGGCTTCGATATGGGTGCCGGGTATGTAGTGAAGGGTAAGGGGTGGGGCGAGGATACTGTTTCGGAGGAGCACGAGGAGAAGGACGAGGGGGACAAGGGAGATTAGCACAAGGAGGCGAGGGAGGAGGACATGGGGAGAACTCGAATCAAATGCAGCCGGTAGAGATGGAGGAGCAGCTTTGGGACAAACAGGATGGGGATGGGTTGGGATCGGTATGGGGAGAGGGAGTACTGGCCAAGCTAGGTGCGCTCTGGCCATATCCAACATCTCATCCCTCCATCCCATCCCTTCCCACTTCGCGGATTTGTCTCTATCCGCGGACGCGTGTCGTAGCCGACTAGGACCTTCAACAGAAAGACCCCATCGTTTTATGCGCGGTCGGAAAAGCGGAATTGCGTACGTAGGAGGAGGAGGAGGAGGAGGAGGAGGAGGAGGAGGAGGAGGAGGAGGAGGAGGAGGAGGAGGAGGAGGAGGTGGCGGGTGAGCAGGAGGATGAGCATGATGACAAATAGGAGGATACTGAAGGAGGAGGACGAGGACGCACATCAGCAGCAGCAGAAACTGCAGTGGAATGAATGGGAGGAGCAGGAGGAGCAGGGGAAGGCGGAGGAGTGGAAAAGAGGGGGGGCGACAACGATGAAAAAGGACTCGGATCCAGAAGTGGCCAGCGCTGGGGCGAGAGCGCTTCTGAACGACGGGAGCACAGTGCCGATCCGAACATGAGGCCCATGCTGCAGCGGGAAAACCTTTTGGAAAAAAGAACAACAAAAATCGGATACCGACAACAGTCATAAAACAAATCCTGCATGTGAGAGTAGGGTACGTGGGGAAGGCCAGAGATCCCGGACAGAGCCAGGGGAGAGAGGAGAGTAGTGCTCATAATGTGTAATTGTTGATGAGAAGGGGAGGTCGGGCAGGGCCAGGACCAGGGCAAACCCGCTCCAGAGCGTTCAGGCGCGCTCTCAGAGCGTTCGGGGACGCTCTGAGAAGGCCGCTGTGCCCGATACATCTTCTGGAGCCGCCGGATCTCAGAGACCCTCGCTTAATCATCGTCCAAATTTGTCCTCGTCCTGGCTTCGTCTTCGAGGAGGAAGCACGACACGGCAGTACGGTGCTCGTTGAAGAACCGAGCCCGCTGAGCTCCTGGCAAGCCCGCGGCGCTGGGCGGGATGCAGGGCGCGCCGCTCGTCGAGACGCGAGGCGCACTCGGGCAACGAGCGCCCGCTGCCAACCGACGACGGTCGGGGAGGCGCCGTAGGTAGAGCGGAAGAACTTAGAGCAGGAAGAGGTACTGGTACCGTTACCTTCCTCTCGTGTTCGCCGTCTTGGGCCTCTTGGGAGGCCCTCGTGGCCACAATTGGATTCGCTTCCAAATCCTGGTCAGAACGCACCCGGGAAAAGGCCCAGGAGTAGCGGTATCAGTACCTTTTGGTTTCCCCAAGGATGGGCCGCCCCCGCCTTGGGCAGAGAAATTGGCCACAACCGTCCGCCCAAGAGGGGAGGCGGCGCCCCTGCTGAGAAGTCGTGTGCAAGCATGGTCAGAGAGTTGGAGAAGACAGGGGGTTTGACAGACGTGCGAAGAGGAGGAGAAGGACACTGCTGGCCATGGAGCAGACGCAACCAGGAGGAGGAGCAGGAGGAGGAGGAGGAGAGATGAGGACGAGTAGGAGCATTATTTGAAGAAGGAGGGTGACGACAAGGGCGACGACGACAAAGTATACGCTGGAGGCAACCTTGTGTAATGAGCACGGACTGATGGTAGATCCCAGCTCCAGGACTGGAGATCGAGGCTGAGGGCGAGCAGGACATTGTGAGGAGAGGAGGAGGAGGCGAAGGAAGAGGAGGAGGAGGAGGCGGAGGAGGAGATAGGTTGGGAGGAGTGCCATTTGCGAGCGATACGCGGGAGCGCGCACGCGCGGCGCTGCAGGGGGATGTCGGGGAAGGTGGAGAGTGGGCGCATAAGGACGAAGAGTAGAGGACGGCGAGAAGGGGGAAGAGGGGGCGAAGCAGGAGGAACGAGCGACTCTCGCGAGTGCGCGGAATCGCGGCGTCGCCCAGACAAGGAACGCCTTACCGCCGCCGCCGCCGCCGTCGCCGTCGTCGTCGTCGTCGTCGTCGTCGTCGTCGTCGTCGTCGTCGTCGTCGTCACCGCTTGCCGCCGCAGGAGCGCACGCCGCGGAGCGCTGCGGGGAGGCGACGGCCCCGGCGGAGTCGGACGTGCTGGAGGATGGCCGCGCCCGGTGGCCCCGCCGAGCTCGGCGCGGGCGGCTCGTCCGCGCCCTCTGGAGCAGGGTGCCTCTCTCTGCTCCTCCGCCCCCCCCCCCCGCTCCTTTGCGACAGTCGCTCCGCCCCCCTCATCCCTCGCTCTTATTCGTACCTCCCTCCCTCTTCCCTCTCCCACCTATCTTTTCTCTTCCCTCTTCCCCTTTCCTCTCTCGCACCTCTTTTGCCCCGCCTCCCTGCCTGCGCCCTTTTCCTGGCGCCTCCTCCCTACTTCCGTCTTTCGTTGCCCTTGTCCCCATCTCCCTCCTCCCTACCTCCTCTCTTCTCCCCCTCTCCTCCTCCTCCTCCACTCCCCTTCTTCTCCGATATATCTATATATATATATATATATATATAGTGCGCGCCCGCCGTAGCCATTTTGGCTCAAGCCGCGGCTTGCTGAGATGAGCCACGCAATTCACGCAGCCATTTTGCACCCGCGCGCCGAGCGGGCCCATGTGTTCGCTCGTTCCTCGCATGGCTGCTTTGCTCGTCCGCTGGCTTCTGGTGACCTTGCAGCTGCGCGTTCATTTCAGCATCGTTTCTGTGTTTGGTGGTGGGTTTCCGTCCACAGCGGCCGCCATTTCTGCTCTGGAGGGTGTTTCTTGTTCACAGTTTCTTGTACCGCTCCGTCGCATCAACACCGCAGCTAACAATGCAAAGTATGCTAAACGTCTGGCTTGTCTCCCATCTCTGTGGTCTCGCCGCCTGTCTTCAAGGCGTCTCGCGGCTAAGCATTCTGACGATGACGAGTTCTTCGACTGTGTGGAGGGCATAGTTCCAATACGGGCGGCTTGCATTCTTCCCAATTGCGGCTTCCTGCGCATTTCGGAGTTCAACCCGCATGTTGCTGAATTCGTTTCCCGGGACGCGGGAGTTGACAGTACTGTTTGTCCCAATGCGTTTTCCCCCACCCGATTGATTGGGTTGTTAGATTTCAAGGACAGGTCCCCTGGCCAACCCCACCCTGCATACCGCGGCCGCCAGACCCCAAGTTGTCCCGATGATCCCCGAGAGTCCCGGGTGTCCCCGCCTCGCCGTCGACGAACGCGACAAAACACAACATGACAGATCAGAACGAGACAGAACGGAACACAGCATGACAGAACTTCACAGAACATACCGTATCAGCATCATGACAAAGTAGAGCATACCATATCAGCACATAGCATACCATAGCAGAACGTGACATGACATAAGACTACATAACACACCATCACATAGCAAAACCATGTATACCATAACACACTTTGACATAGCATGCCATACCATGACACAGCACCACCGAACATATCGTAATGCGACAACAAAGCATAGCGACGATGAGCACCAACGAACACAGCATGCCACAACATAACAAAACATAACATAACAGAGCACGAGCATGACAGACAATGGCTTCACAGAGCATAGCAATGTCATGACGACATCGAGCAGAAGAGAGCATGTCATAACAAGAGACGACATAACACGGCATACTATAGCACAGCCAAGTATAAACAACATACTCTGACATAGCATACCATGCCATGCCACAGCATCACCTAACACATAGTAGCACGGCAGCAGAGCATAGCGACGACGAACACGACATAACACAATCTGGCCCAGCATAACACGACAGAGGAAAACACGAGCATGACATGTCATGGCATGACATACTATAGCAATGCCATTACAACATGGAGCATACTAACATCACATAACATACCAGAGCAGAACATGACATAACAGACAACGACCGAACCCACCATAGCATACCATAACCCGGCATAACACAAGGCATCTTGACATACCATATCGCAGCATTGTACAGCATCACATGACATACCGTTACAAGGCACCACAGCATTGCGACACATACTAGGAGAGCCGATCCGAATGCACGATGCACGTCTCGATACCTATGTATGTTTGTGTATATGTGTATAGGTGTGTGTGTGTGCGCGTGTGTTGGCATCTCGGTTATGTTGCCTGGCTTGGACAGCGCAGAGTAAAACAACATTTTGGGAATAGTTTTCGGTTTTGATGGCTGTCGCGTTCACGTGAATATTGACAAAAGGGGGCGCTCGACTGGGCAAGAGCATTTTCCCTCGCAATTTGCTGGTCGTGGGCGACTCCCTCGTCCCGAAGCTTGTGGTGCTCGCCAAAGTCCTGGGCCCGTCTGTGCTGTCGGAGGTGGTTTCCTGTTCGAAGGCACCCATTGCTGCGAGTTCTGGAATGCCGCCTGTGCTGCAGCCTTGATTCCTGACAAGACAGATTGGGTACGAGCGACATCTCTATATATATATATATGTATAAATATGTATATGTATGTATACGTGTGTAGATATATGGATGTATATGTATGTATTGCGCGCCCTTTGCCCAACCAATTACCGCTCGCCCGCCCGCCCGCCTGCCCGCCTCCTCCTCCTCGTCCTCTTCCTCCTCCTCCACCTCCTCGTCCTCCTCTCGTCCTCCTCCTCCTCCCGATCCTCCTCCTCATCCTAATCCTATTCCTTCTCATCCTCATCATCACCATCCTCCTCGTCCTCTTCTTCCTCCTCCCGCGAGAGGCAGGCTCTGCTGAGCATACCTTCTCTTCCCCGTTGTAACACGTCCTCTTCGTCGTCGTCGTTGTCGGCGCTCGCCCACCTCTCTCATCGTCGCCGTCCTCCAGCGCCGACCGTGCAGCTCCCCTCGGACTCCTGGCGTTCCCGCGGGAGGGCAAGACCCAACAGCCTTCTCATTGAGGGGATGGTGCGAGGAGGGGTCTAGGGTCCGGGGGTGTCCTCTGCGGGGCCTTGCCGCTCCTGATAAGCGGCTGGCGGCGGGGTGCACCCACGAATCGCCTGAAAAGGGGTGCCTTGGATTTCAGCTCCAGTGCAGTCGCAGCGGGCACGACTGGAAGGTCCGTCTCCTCCGCATCATTCCTCCACCTCCTCCTCCTCCTCCTCCTCCTCCTCCTCCTCTTCCTCCTCCTCCTCCTCCTCCTCCTCCTCCTCCCCCTCCTCTTCCTCATCGCCCCTCCTCCTGGTGCTCCTCGTCATCACCCCTCCTCCCTTCCTTCTCGTTCTCCCCCTCCTCCCCCGTCCGTTCACGCCGCCATCCTCCCCCTTGCCGCCACTCCCCTCCAAGTCTTCGTTGTCTTCCTTCTCCTCCTCCTTCTCTTCCTCCTCCTCCTCCTCCTCCTCATCATCATCACAATCTCCCCTTCTGCTCCCTGCTCCCATTCCCCCCCCCCCCGCTCCCTCCCAACCCCCATCCCTCGACGACGATGACCGCGACGCCTCGAGAGGGGACCTCCGAGCTGGTTGCCCCACCACCCCTCGGAGAGCCGCCGGGGCGCCCGACGCAGCGGCAGCAATGTACGGCAGGGAACGCCGTAGGCGCCGGCAGGACCCGCGGGGGAGGCGGTGTGGGCGGAAACGGACAGGGCGGTGAGGGGGAGGGGGAGGAGGAGGAGGAGGAGGAGGAGGAGGAGGAGGAGGAGGAGGAGGAGGAGGAGGAGGAGGAGGGGGCGGAGGAGGAGGAGGAGGATGGATGGATGGTGTGCTCCCTTTGAGCTGGCGGCGGAAGCTTCGGACGAGACTTCCTTTTAGCAAGGGGCCACGACCCGGGGAGGGTTCGGAAGCGACCTTGCTGCGACGGCTCTGGAAGACAGATCGCCAGCTCTGAAGGGGTCGAGGGGAGGGTTGGTAAGAGCTGTGCACTTTCCAAGACCTGCGCGGAGTCAAGAGGGCGGCGCACAGAACCGACCCTGGAAAACCGTGCAAGCCTTTGAAAATTCCCACAGTTCCAACAAGGACCTCCGCCCGAAACCCCGGCCAGGGCGAAGCAGAAGAGGCAACTCAGAGACTCCCCGCCATATGTGGGGGGGGGGCCAGGCAGGGAGCACCTGCCTGGGGCTCGTCCGATCCCCCCACGCTGCCTGGTCGACGTACCCCGCAGGTACGGGACGGTGACAGGAGGAGGGAGAGGAAGCCACCCCAGGGAGGGGAGGATCCAGCCCGACCCGACCCGCCTGCCAGGAGACTGGGGGGCGAAAGATGCCGAAGCCGAAGCTTCCAACACCAGACCAGAATTTCCAGGCGAATCCTGCCGTGACCACGACGAGACCCCAAAAACGAGCAGCGGACCAGGAAACAACCCCCTCAGTGCCCCGGGCAGAGGGGAGGGAGGGCGGGAGGGGGGAGGTAATTGTTGCCTGCGGATGCCCAGAAGCGATCCACCTCCCTCTCCACGTGGAGCGCAAGCAGCGCCGCCTCCTTGTACCCCGCGTCTGCCGGGGCAGCCGACAGAATCGCCGTGGCCGCAGCCTCTCTGGAGGAGGGAGCTGCGCACCCTCGGGCCTCCCAGAAAGCGCGCCTGGGGAACTCCGTACTGCCACAGCTCCCGAGAACATGGAAGGTTGGACTCAGAAACTGCTCCCCGCAGAGCACACACATTTGCCTCCGTGCCGAAGAGAGGGAACCAGAAGAGTGCCCTAGGGCGACCAACCGCCCCCGAAGCCTGCTGAGCGAGCGCTGGCCCAGTAGCACTTCGAAAGGGAACCCTAGCTTGAGGGCCCCGGCCAGGTCCGTCCTGGGGACTGGGCCGAGAGCAAGGACCGGAAGCGGCCTCTGGAGCACGCCCGCCTGCCTCCGCAGCTCCTCCCCGCACCGCGCCTTCAGGAGGGCCCGGACGTGGACCTTGTACGCGTGCAGGGACGACCCTCCATACATTCCCTCCCAAGCAGGCCAATCCGGGATGGACCAAGCCTCGAGGAGGGCAAGCGACAGCTGCGCCCAGGTGCGGCCCTCTGACCCGTGGGCCTGCAGGAATACCCGTTTGTAGAGATCTGCGTCGGGGAGCCTCCAGAGACCGGCCCGCCGGGAGGCCACCTCGTACACGGCCCTGGCAGGCCCGGAGAGAGCCCAGCCCAACTCCAAGGGAGCGTGGGCCTGCCCTCGCCAGGGCGGACAGCCCAGAAAGGCGCGCGCCCACGCTCCATAGCTCTGTTCAAGCTTGTCCGACGCCCCCTCCGCAACTGCCCACATCCAGCGCCCGAAGCGCAGTGCGCCTTCGATCTGGGCCTCGAAGATGCGAACCGCCACAGCGAGCGGAAGGACTCCGGCAGCAACATGCCCCGCGAGGGAGGCGCACTGTGCGGAAGCGGCGCCCAGCCTTGCATCGAGCAGTTTCGAGAAGTCGAGGTCACCAGACCAGAGTAGCCCGAGCCACTGGTGTGTGTCTTTGAGCTCTAGTTCAATAGGCGCCCCTCCCCGGAGCGGTAGCACAAGGGGAGCTGCTGCCGCCCCTGCCCTCCGGGACTCCGGGGAGCCATGCACTACAACAGCGTGTTTGGAGGGCTTGGTATGCGGACTGGCCTTGTGAGCAAAAGCCCACTCGGCTAGAGCATTCTGCGCGAGCTGCGCTCCTCCCCGAGTGGAAGAGAGCAGAACCGGGTCGTCCGCGTGTAGAATTGCAGCAAGGCGCAATGGCGCGGTGGCATCCAGTGCGGCCAGAGCAGAGGCCTCCAGCGTAAGATCGGCTTCTAGATCCGCTGCCCGAGGAAGCTGCGTGCCCTCGCGGAGTGCTCTGGTGAGCTCGGCGGTCTGGACAGGATCGGGCATGCCTGTGCCCCGCCACGAGCAGCCGACCCAGGCGCACGGAACGCGGACTCCTATTCCGATTCCGCAGCCTGCCTTGTGTAAGGCTTCTGGGAGAGAGTCCATGTATACAGGAAAGGTCAGGGGACCCAGCGTTCCCCCTTCGGCAATCCCTTGGTCAATGGAAACAGTGGAGACTCCGTTGAAGTTGACATGGATCGTGTCCGAAGCGAGCATGCTGGCCAGAAGCGAGAAGATGCCATCACGCACACCGGCCTTTTCATGAAGACGTAAGAGGAGCACCTCCCTCCAGGTCCGGGGAAAGGCCTTTTGAAGGTCCCCGAAAACCGCCCAAAGAGGCCGGCCTGCTCCCTTCGCCCCTGCCGCGAGCTCGTGGAGGACAAGGTGGGCGTTTCCCACGTCTCGCACGTAGCCGCTTTGGCCTGGGAAAATGGACGCGCGGAGTTGCTGCGCGAGCCTCTGATGGAGCAGCATCTCCTGCAGCAGGCCCATCTGTGATTTTACCATGATGAGCCGGAAAGAGGCCCCCTTGTCCAGCGGGCCCTCCTTGTGCAGAGGGACGGCGCAGCTGCCCCTCCAGGCCGCTGGTCGAAGAGCGAGGCACCCCGGGCCCGTCAGACGCAGGGCCGACCAGACAGCCGTCAGCAGAACCGTGTCACCCAGCTTAAGGGCGCGACGCGGCACCAGGTCTGGCGTCGTGGCCCCTGTGCTGCCCATGGTGGACAGAGAAACTTCGACTTCCCACAGCTCTACCGGGGCATCGTGCGACCCGCGCCCACGGTAGGCACGCGCTTGGCCTTGAACCCCGGGCAGAGTGCCCCGCACATGTGCATGGAAGTCCAGGTCCCACGGACCTGGCCACTGTGAACTGTGACTGGTCCCGTAACTGTTGGCACAAGGACTCCCGCGAGGCTTCTAGAGACAGGGTCTCCCCAGCATGTCCCCTCAGACGGGGTGCTGGCCTGGGCTCCCTCGGGCGTAGGAGCCGCATGCATTTTACTGCGCGTTCCTGAGCTGTGCCCGGCCCTTCGATGGCCGACCGCACCTTGCCCCGCAGGGCTGGGGTCCCAGTGCGCCTACGGGGGCAGGCAGCCGCCTGAGGCACCACCCAACCCGCCAGGACGAGACCCAGAATGAGATGCAGCAGCCAGGCGGCCACGTCCGCCAACCACTGCGCCGCTCTCAGACCTAGTTTCCTCGTACGGGAGCTGCCCTCTTCATCCTCGCAGTAATGCCGCAGAATGCCCGCATGCGCTTGCAGGACTGGGCGGGCCACGGCGAGCCCCTCGGCCCATGCAGCCTCAGAGTTCCACCACCGCGGCATGCGAATGGCCCCTGGACCGTCGCACACCGGCGGAAGAGGAAGGGGGACAGTGAAGTCGATGAGGAAATGGTCCCCGTACGTGTACTCCACGCATTCTTCCCAGCTGCACCCCCCCTCCCCTCGACAGGATAGTCCGTTGTGCACTCGAGCTACACCGTGGGCCGCCCGGGAAACAATCACTACATCGATGCATCGCGCGCTGTTCCCACCGTGATGGGTGCCCCCTGGTCTGAGGTCGAGGCTCCGGCCCCGGAGGGGCAGACGCACTTTGGAGGCAGGCCCCTGGCCGGACGGAGGGTTGATGAGTGAGAAGCCCCACGTGGCGACAAAACGTGACCAGCGGATTGCACGGGCTCGCGATGGCTCCCGAGCCCCGTGAATCTCCTCCGGCTGCATGTTGATGTCCCCCATGACAACCACACGAGCGCTGTCTGGAAGAGGTGCTGGCCCCAGAAGTGCCTCCACGTCCTCGTGAAGCCCGTCTACTTCGAGGAACCACTCATGGTCTGGACCCCTTTTGGGCACAGGTGGAAGGTAGACCGTGCAGAAATACCACGAGAGCCCATGCGCATCGAGAGTACTCAGCCACAGCCGACGATTGGAACCTACCTTTGCTACCTTGCTGGCCGAAGGGAGCCGGACCTTGTCCCAAATGACAGCGACACTGGCGTAGGAGGGGCCGCCCTGCGCCTCTATGCCTATGTCGGCATGCCCCGGGATGACGACCCCTTCAGTGAGGCGTGCGCCTGGCAGCCCCAACACGACGAGATTGAGCCGGCTGAACGCTTCCAAGATGCCTGCTTTGCGATCTGTGAAAACACCCCATCGCACCCTGGAGCCATCAATGGAGAGGCATCCCAAGGTACTCGGCGAACCTACGCCAATCCTCACTTCTGAGGGGGTGCTCGCTCCCACCCCCTCCAGCACGGGCGAGGCTCTGTCGCTGGGTGAACCGAGGACCTGGACCCCCAACGCCCACCTCAGGGACGCAAGCAGCTCGGAGAGGGACTGAGAAGACGGGGGGCACTCCCCACGCCTAGCCATGGACATAAGCCTGTGCGCCTCCTCCTGGAGTTGCTGCCACCTGAACTGCAGTAGAGCGTCCGCCGCCTGGTCTCCTTGAGGCCCGAAGCCCCTTTCACGCGGGAAAGCGTCCCAGATAGCACCCAGCAGGCTGTCCATGGCTGCCCCAGGGACGCTGAGATGTAGCCCCTGGCCACTCCTCTCACTAGAGCCGGGGAGGAGGGAGGAAGAGAAGCCAGCACACGAGGGCAAGGAGGGAGGCGGGAAAGGGGATGGGCAGAGACCCCCAGGACCGAAGGCACAAGTTTTCAGAGCTGCCACCGGACAGGGCGACAAGGGATACCCCAAGAGCCGAGGAACGGGGACGCGATCAGGACCCCCGACGGAACACCCAGGGCCTCCGAAGGCCCGAAAGGACCTCCAGGACCTCCAACGGCCTGCCCCCACGACGACTCGAGGACTCCCGGCGGCCAATGGCAGCGGCCTCGGCGCCCCGATGCGCGCTCCAGGGCCTGCTTGCCAGCTCTCCCTCACACGGCGGCACGAGGGAACGCGGCAGCCCCCTGCGACGGCAGCGGCGACCCCGACGACGACGACGACGACGACGACGACGACGACGACGACGACGACGACGACGACGACGACGACGACGACGACGACGACGACGACGACGACGACGACGACGACGACGACGACGACGACGACGACGACGACGACGACGACGACGACGACGACGACGACGACGACGACGACGACGACGACGACGACGGGGGAGAGGGCACCCCAACTGGCCTCGGAGGGGCTGCCGCGGCCGGCATGCCTCCGAGGGCTGGGCTTCGCACTCTCCCAAGGAGCACGCTCCTGGGCCAGCTTGCCAGCTCTCCCCCACGCGGCGGCACGAGGCCACGCGGAGGCCACCAGCGGCAGCGGCGGCGACCCCGACGACGACGACGACGACGACGACGCCGACGCCGACGACGACGACGACGACGACGACGACGACGACGACGACGACGACGACGACGACGACGACGACGACGGCGGCCGACGGCTGCGGAAGCGGCGGCAGCGGCACGACGACAGGGAGGGAAGAGCGAAGGCAGGGAAGGGACCGAGGAGGAGGAGGAGGAGGGGAGGGCGGCCTGGCCCCGGCAGACCCGACCCGCCCGGCCCGGCCCTGCGGAGCGGGAGGACGGGAGGGAGAGGGGACGAGGCGACCCCCCGGGGCCCGAAAAACGGCCTCCTGAGGCCGACGGCGCGGAGAGACAGAACCCCCCCACCACCCACCCCCTCCACCCCCTTTTTTCTACCTATGCTCTGTTTTGCAACTGATGCGCTGTCCGTCACACAATCCTCACAGGAAATGCACTGCCTGCTGGGCAAAAGGCTGGATGGGGGGAGGAGGAGGAATCGGAGGAGGAGGAGGAGGAGGAGACGCAGGAAACATCAAAACTACCTGTGCGGACTTGAACAAAAGGGTTCTGACTCGGCTCCTTTACAGATGCTGCACAGCATCTGCCTGCCGCTCCCCGGGCGCACGGGGGCCCTACCTAGAGTGTGGAAGAGGGAGGTGGGCGGAGGAGAAAACAGAGCGCAAGGGGTAGAGGCTCCCCCGAGAAGTCTTACCGCGAGGCTAGGCTGCCTGGTCAATCAGACGCCGGGGGCGGCGACCATGCTGCTGGCGGCAGGGGCGGCAGAGGCGGGAGCGCCTGCGGGCCGCCAATCCGCTGGGGGGCTGGCGGGGTGCCATTGTTCCAGGGCTCGGTCCAGGCCTCGAGCTTGGCCAAGATCGCCTCCTGGACGCCGTTCTTCTTGCTGGCAGACACGTGCACGTGGCCTCCTTTGCGGAGCCAGACATGGGCTGCTCCCTTCTTGTGCCCGAACTGCAGGAGCACGCCCTTCGGCACGGGATCCCGCTTGGGGACGTGGCACCACTTGCCAGTGGCCATGAGGGGGCCGCTCACCGGGTGAGTGTAGGCCCAGTACAGCACGATCCGGTCCGTCGGGAGGCTCCCGTCTGGGAGCCTCCGTACCCACCTGTCCACGTTGTGCTTGTCTGCCTCTGCAGCCGGCGGGCCCTGGACGCGCCCGAACTCCGGGAAGAGCGGGTCGCAGGCCCTTGGCTTCGGAGCGGCGGTTGCTGGCGGGGCGCCCCAGCCCTGGGCGTCACCCCCCCGACCCGCTGGGGGCAGAGCGTGCGAGGGGGGCGCCCCGTTACCGGCGGCAGGGCTGGCTGCTGGCCCGCAGGCCCCGCACAGGAGCCGCAACCCCGAAGGCCCTTTGGTTGCCACAAGAGCGTACACAAGCTGCCCACATCCCATGCAGGCAAGGGCCGCCGTGTCACCCGAACCCTGCCCGGGCTCAGCCCCGCCGACGCCACGGCCTGTCCAGGGGTCCGGCTCCAGCCCCGTGAACTTGGCCCGCTTGGCTGGGGGCTGCTGACCTGGCTCGGAGTGCCCTGCTGCTCCCGTGAACTGCTGCGCGGCGCCGGCGGCCAGAGAAGTGTTCGTTGCTTCCCAGGTGGTCCAGCAGTACTCGCAGTAGCCCGCCTTGACCGGACCGCCCACAACGCCGCACTCCACGCACTGCACAGGCAGGAGACCTTGCTCGGGCGCCCACCCTGCTCCGGAGGTTGGGAGCCCCACGGCCTCTTGCGTCCCAGGACCGGTCTGTGCCGCTAGAGCGCCGCGCGCGGACTGAGGCCCTCCGCCGCCGGTGGTGGCCTGCCCTTTGGCCTCCTGCTCCGGGGCCGCAGCCCCCTCGGGCAGAACAGCCGACTCCGGGGCCTCCGCGTGCTGCTGGGGCGCCTGCTCCTGGCCCAGGTCAGAGGGGCTCCCTGGGGGCGTTGCTGGCTCCGCTTCCCAGGCGTCCCAACACCCGCCGCAGAAGAACTTGTGCTGGAAGGGGCCCTGCCCCTCTTTGAGCTGGAAGGGAGACAGGGGGGCCCTGCCGCACCAGGCGCAGCACGACGGGAAAGAGCTCGAGTCCTGGCTCTGGCCGGCCCCAGGGCAAGCGCCCGCCTGGTCCCGGGCCTCCGGCGCTGGAGCGGCGCTCCGGGACTCCGCACCTCCCTGGCCTTCCGGGGGCGAGCCGCCCTGGCTGACCGTGAACGCGAGGGCGGGCTGCGACGGGGGGGGGCCCCCAGCGGCCGCCGCGGCTCGCCAGGACTCCTGCTGCTCGGGGTTCATGAGTTCCCACTGGCGCTTTACGGCCCGCCCGTACAAGGTCTTCGAGCAGCACGCGCCTGGGTGTTTGGACTCACTGGTCGCCGCTGCCCGGAGGGTTGCCTTCAGGGACGGCTTGTGGTCCATCCAGTACTTGAGAACATCTTCCTGCTTCAGCTGCTCCCCGGCCATGGCGATCTAATCCGAGGCGGACCACGCTGGCTTCTGGGCGTCCGGAGGGGATGCGGGAGACTGTAGAGAGAGCGGCTGCGGAGAGGGAGGGGAGGGGAGCAGCGCACCGGCATCAGCAGGGGAGGAGGGGAGGGAGAATGGAGGGGACTGAGCCAGCGCGCCGTCGAGATTGCCCCTTCACCCCTCCCGCGGCTCAGCGCGACCCATGGGACGGGGGCCTGTGGCCCGTTGAGAGCAGAGGGATGGGGGCAAGGGACGATGCGCTGAGTCGACCCTGGGCCCTGACGTCCTCGCCCTGGCCCGACCTCTCGAGGCCGCCCGATCCACCTCGAGGCACGCTTCTTCGAATAGCAAATCCTGCCGAGGGAGCATCGGCCCCAGCTTCTGACACCAAAGGAGCCCAAGCACTCAACCTCGACCGCCCTCCAGCAACACGCCTCGGCTCGGACCTGCCTCCAAAGGAGCGGCGGAAGTGGAACAGGGGGCGGAGAGGGGGGGGGAGGGAGAGAAGAGAGGGGAAGGCCCGGCCCGGCCCAGCCCGGCCAAGCCCGTCCCGACTCACCCGACCCGGCCCTGAGGGGCGGGAGGGAGAGAGGGATGGCAGGAGGGCGGGAGGGAGAAGAGGATGCGCAGGAGGGAGGGAGGGAGGGAGGGAGGGAGGGAGGGAGGGAGGGAGGGAGGGAGGGAGGAGGAGGAGGAGGAGGAGGAGGAGGAGGAGGAGGAGGAGGAGGAGGAGGAGGAGGAGGAGGAGGAGGAGTGGGCGTTCTCGAGGCCAGGGATTGTGGCGCCCCTCGCCGTTTTGAGTTGTTTTCGTAGTGTTGTCGTGTTGATTCAGAGTGTTTTCGAGTTTTTGCTCGTCCTGTTGATCGTGATCCTCATCTTTCCTTCTTCTCTATATTTCTCTGTTTCTCTCGCTCTCTATCTCGCTGTCTCTCTCCCTTTCCGCCAGTCTCTTCGAAAACAACGTCCCCACCCACCCGAACATGGCCCTCGGAATCTCACTCATGTGCCGAACGGCATGTGGTTGCTCTTTCGAGGACCATGCTCGAGGGGGGCTCTTTGTTGGAGCTTCGGACTCTCTGATTGTATCTTTGCGAACGGGATCTCGATACGAAAGCCTCAATCTGAGAAGTCAGGTTTGAATGGAGACAAGGAGTAGGAACATGAAGAAGGGTTTTGAGCATGGGGGGAGGACTAGGAGGAGAAGTTTTCAGTCCATTATCGTTCGTCCCGCTCCTCATTGAGGGATGATGGCAGCGTATCTTCACGCAAATGCCATCCGAGCATGGTCGAAGGAGGAGTAGGAGGAGGAGGAGGAGGAGGAGGAGGAGGAGGAGGAGGAGGAGGAGGAGGAGGACCAGTGCAAACCCAAGAGTCATCAACAATGTTGGAGCAAACCCTCCCTCCAAGCTCCCTCTTCATAGGCCCATACAACGGTTCATTTCGAGTGATGGAACTGCCTCTTTGGAAGACATCCGTTTGAAGACCCTGAAGCATGCCAAAACATTGTTCTTGGGATTCCCACGCCACGGATCAACCTGACTGTTGCGTCTTGACAATCCAGAGCCGTGTCAGGACGCCATTCCTAGGACTTGAACACAGAGAATCAACTCATCTGTTGCACCCCAATAATCCCGAATCCTTCCCAAGCTCCATTTCTGGTGCGCTGATGATGGGAATCCGTGAAACTCTTGCACATGTTTTAAAAGAATGTGCGCGGCGCTAGGGCGAGAGCCACATGTTGAAAAGGAACCGCCTTCAATCCGTGAAAATCTTGCAATTGTTTCAGACGAATGTGCGCGGCGCTCAGGCGAGAGCCACATTTTGAAAACAACTCGCCCTCAATCGGCGAAAGCCTTGCAAAATTTAAAACGAATGTGCGGCGCCATGGAGAGAGCCACATTTTGAAAACCACTCGCCCTCAATCTGTGAGACGCTTGCAAATTGTGAAACATGCGCGCCGCGCTAAGGCGAGAGCTACATTTTGAAAACTACGCGCCCTCATTCCGTGAAATTCTTGCACACTGTTTAAAACGAATGTGCGCCGCGCTCAGGCGAGAGTCACATTTTGAAAACGACCAGCCCTCAATCCGTGAAACTCTTGAACATTGTTAAAACGAGTGTGCGCCGCGTTAAGGCGAGAGCCACATTTTGAAAACAACCCGCCCTCTATCTGTGAAGCTGTCGCCGAATTTTAAGCTCCAGACTCATTAACGGTGACGAAGTCTCAGGCGAAACGTCCGGCCCGCCCTAAAAACTGGCCTCGGGGTGCAACATGGCGAAGTTATTTACAAGGAAAGGAATGGAGGAGGAGGAGGAGGAGGAGGAGAAGGCGAAGGAGGAGGAGGAGGAGGGGAGTGGGAGGGGGGGAGGAGTGGAAGGAGGAGGAGAAGGAGGATGAGGCGGCAGAGGAGGAGGACGAGGGGAAAGGGAGGGGCGGGGGGGAGGAATGGGAGGAGGAGGATGAGGAGGAGAAGGAGGAGAAGGAGGAGGAGGAGGAGAAGGAGGAGGAAGAGGAGGAGGCGAGAGGCAAGGAAAAGTGCGGCCCACGCCGAGGACGGGGTCATCCTCCCTCGTTTTCCTCCTCGTGGTAGACTTTGCTTCTCCTCCCCCTTGCGTCCTCCCCTGCCTCCTGAGGAGGAGGAAGGAATCTGGTGGGCATGGGGCACTACGGGAAGGAGAGGGAAAGAGAAGGAGAAGGGACATGACGGAGAGGAGGAAGGGAGTGAGGAGGGGGATGGGGGGAGGGGGAAAGCCATGCTGGATGCTGGATTGGCTTGCCTCCAAGGAGGCAGCTCCTAGAAGAAAAGGGGGTGACACGAGTAGTTGGCCACGCAGCAGGGGCACTGTGCTAAACATCACAACTGACAGACACAATGTCATCTATCATGTTATCCAGGCTGCTTGCAGTGAGAAGCTAGTGGCACAGATACACGCTCGGGCCAGTGCAAACACATTCAACTCGCAAAAACATTGTTAAGGGTGGGAGGGCACGCCAGAAGGGGATCCATAGCCGCTGATTCCAGTAGTTCGTGGCAGACTCGGAGGGTAGCGGGAACAAGAGGTCCCCGTGATACGTTGTGCTTGGGACCAAGTCCATCTAGCAGACGCCCCAATCGGTCTTGGCTGGTCACAGAAGCCTTGTTGTGCAAGCTTTGTCGCGGGAGGCGTGAGGAATTTGTAGAATAATGCGACCTGCAGAGTTTACACAATATGCAAGGTCCAGTTTTCATCACAACATGCCCCGTGCCTGGATGGGAAGGAGACGAGGATGAGGAGAAGGTGAGATAGGGTTGAAAGGAGGAGGGGGTCTGCGTAATTGTGCTCGGATTGTGACGGCGTTTGCCTGGACCCGGGGCATATGGGCATGAGGGGGATGGAGATGGGCGGCGGAGGCGGATTGTGCGGGTATGTGGGGGAGTTGGAGGACGCAATCACGCATGGTGCGCAATCTCGCGGGGAGGGGGGGGGAAGGGGATGGGCGGAGGGGTGGGCCAGGACGATGTGGAGATTGTCGGGGGTGCCGTTTGGACATGCTAACATGGAGTTTTCTGCCCTTGTGTCAAGTTGTCGGAGGGTTTGCGTCTCGAATGTGCTGATGCTCGCAGCTCGCCAGTTCATTGCGGGGTGTCTGGATTCCACAAGCATTCCCCTAGCGCGTGGACCATCACACGTGTGTACACTGCGGTTGTGAATTGGCTTTGAGTGAGGTGGGACAGCGTTGTTGGTCGCGAGGGCCGAGTTGCCACGCGCGGTCGCGCCCGCAGCGTACGTGCCCGATGTGTCGGCGGGGGTGGGGGATTGGGGCAGCCCGCGAGCCTGGTGCTCCAGCAGCCCTACACTTGCGACACCCCCCCCGAAGGACGCTGGTGACAGCCGCGATCCACCGGACCGCGGACACGGCAGAGGCCGTGCAGAGCACACGGAGCCGGAGCCACGGCGTGGTCGTGGCGACGACCGCCGCGGCGCAGGCGGGAGCTTCGCTCTCCGCTTTTTCTCCCCCGTGTCCCCCTCGTGCTCACCTGCCATGTGTTTCTTAGTGGACTGGGGAAGAGGGAGCACCTGCCCCCTACTTGTCATTAGCTGTGCCGCCCGTTGGAGGTTACGCGCCCGGTTCTGCCCAGGAGCGCCTTTCCCTTTGCACTTGGGGGTGACTTCTTGGATATCCTCCTTCCCCTCCTCCCTATCATCTTTCCCTTGGGGCTGTCTCGAATCGCTAAGCCGCTAAGAACCTCGTAAAGCCTAGATCTTCCTCCTACCTCTCCCCTGCAGCACGTGTATTCAGGTTCGCTACACATACTGTATATATTTAGCGTGGACCCCAAGCAGTGTGTGTCTGGCGATATATGTTGTGCAATACTTGTGGTGCAGTCTTGGTTGTCCATCTTAGTTGGCGCAATATGTGTATAGACCTGTTCTGCACTCTATGTAGTGCAATAAATGTTGTGCAACCTATGCGGCTCAATCTATGTTACGCAAGTTGTGTGGTGCAGTCTAAGTGGTGCAGTACGTGGTGACATCTATGATGTGAAGCCTATGTGGTGCACTCTACGGTGTGCAATTCTCTTGCCGAACTTGAAGTTGTCAACTCCACTGCTCGCGCAATCATCCCACCCACCCACCCACCCGCAACTTGGTTTGCAAAACCCATGCGGCAGCGATTGCGATGAGTGCTGCTGGGTGTTGGCTGGTGCATCTCTGCGGCCGCGCTAGCCCGCGCATGCTCGCGCGCGCTGCGGCCAGCTAGTTTGGCGCGACCGACGCGAGGGCGGTGGCGCTGACCGTTCGGCACATCCCAGCGGGCACTTCAGTGCGAGTCGGCGACTTGGGTGGGCGCGGTATCATGGCAACGTCGACAACGGTAGACACGATGATGATAGTAGCGATGCTAGCGACGATGTTGACAGCGACGACGGGGCAGCCAGTGACGGCGCCGATGCTGATCACGCCGACGACGAAGACGGCGTCTTCGCGTCGGTGATGAAGGTTTGGGAAGGAATTCGAAGTGCGCGCGCGGCAGACGCGCGAGAGTGGCTCGCATGGTATTATTTGACGCGGATCGTGCCACCCCAGCACGCGCGCAAGGGCAGTCGAACGATTTCGACATGCGCGCGCGATGCCCGCTTGGTAGCATTTTGTTTGGGAAATGTTGACCACCTATGGTTTTCTTGATACTTTTGTTGAAGATCAGCGTTGAACCTTGCGTTTTACATGTGTCATGGACACTCGATTTTGAAATCTTTCCGAAACCGAAGGCTTTTGAATGGTTTCGGCATGCGCGCGCGACGACGCGCGCGTGCGCACTTCGTCCCATCTGTTGCAAAGGGCTCTTGGCAACTTAGGGTTTGTGATGAACGAGTGCGCGCACATAGTATTTGTTTGCAAAGAAAGAATGACGGGGGGGTGCGATACAGGCTTGGTTGGGATAGTATGAACTCACAGGTGCGATGGACATGTGGGTCAGAACCATCTGTGTTTTGCATCGGTCCACGGGGAGTCGATAAGTCCGGGGGGGGGGGGGTGTAGAACCTGCTTGTGCTTTAGAAAAGAAAGTTTATACGGTGAGATATTCGTTGTGCAGGGGCTATCTATGTTTTGCAAGCTATGTGGTGCACTCGACGTGATGCAACATATGCGGTCCACTCCTTATGGTGCAATATATGCGGTGCAATCCATGTTGTGCACTTTTGGGCGGCGACGAGGCGGCGACGGGGCGGTGACGGCGGCCGCATCGCCGCCACACCGACCGACAGGCCCAGACGACGGGCGGCGACGAGGCGGCGACGGGCGCGGCAACGGCGGCCGCATAGCCACCAAACCGAAGACCCGGCCCAATTCTTTAGAACAGAAGCAAGAACCCTTAAAAAGGAAAACATTGTTTGGGGAATCTTGGCGTGTGCTGTTCTTTTTCGCTGTAATCAGCGGCCCATCCGGCTTGAGCTTAGATTGGCTCCAGTTGTGCACCCTACCTGCAAGGAGGCACGAACGATGCACGCACTCTGGAAGCATGTGTTTCGCTGGCCGATTTGCTTCCTAAAGCATGCCCCCTTCTTACCCTCCTCCTCGAGACGGAGGGTCGCTGCTGTGCCGCAGATCTCCTTTCTCGTGCCCCAGCAGCGCCCGCTCACCCCCAGGCGACGACCGCCGCGGCGTCGCCGAGGATCGCGGGTCCGATCGCCGCGGCGGCCGTGGAGACCGTGAGCCGTGCCTCGGGAGCGAGAGATCAACATGAGGAGGGGGACTGGAAGGATCACAACGGGCGGTATCGCCGCCACTCGGGCTCCCCGACCCTCACGGATCGAGTTGGGATGAAATGGCAGGTAGAAGGGTGGGGTCGAAGGATGTGGTCACAGTTGTTCTACGGCGCTCGGGATATTCCACGCTGTCGGACGGTAGGGGAGGAGGAGGGGGAGGTGGATTAAATTAAAAGGGTCGATGTGATCACAGGGAGTGAGAGGCTTGGGAAATTCTGGAGTTTCCTTCTCATCCTCATCCTCTTGCCCCTCCTCTTCTTCAGTTCCTTGTCCTTATTTACCTGCTTAATCCCGCTTCGCTCTCTCATCCCGGCTCTATTCCTCCTGACGCTGGCGTTGCGGGCGCGACGTGTTCCCCAGACCAGCGACGGGAACCCTCGCCTGCAGGGTTCAAGGGGTGGAGTGACGGCAAGTGTGGCGGCTGATTGTGGGAGGCACTTGCGGAGGTTATACATGCGGCGAGTCGCATTGGTGTGGCGATCGCCACACTGTCCAAGGCGGCCACAGGTGTCTGAAAGTTCTCCTTTTCCTCCTCCTCATCATCCTGTTCATCCCTCCCCTTGAGGAGGAAGGAAGGATGGGAGATGATGGGCATTCTTGGCACAGTGGGGACCGCTTACATCATGATGTTTTCCGTGCTCTGTGTAGTTCCTGGATCGAGTTTGCCCAGGAGGAACCCACGAGGCAAGGCTGGAACAATTCCCGTGAATCTCATTCGTCGCGTCTGGACAGGATCTACTCGGACCTCCCCAGCCCCCTCCTCCAGGACTATACGATGCAAGCGAAAGTGTGGGGCAGCCTGGATCGTTCTGGACCCTCGGACCATCGGCCGCTTATTATTTCGTTTCAGAAGTTCGACCCGACCAAGTCTGCTCCAGCTATTCCTCTTTTCGTGGCTAACCCTCCTGAATATAAGCTGCTTACCTGGCAGCTGCTGCAGGATATCCCCGACTCTTGGCATCCACTAGTGCGGCTGGAAGCTGCCAAGAAGATTTTTGTTGAGCAGGTTGGTCCCGCCCGTCAGCAGATTAAGCACCGTCGTGCGCGCACCTGTGCCGAGAAACATTATTGGACTATGCATGCACTTCGTGGTGTACGATATCGCAAGTTCTTTATGTGTATCACTGCTCTCCGCACTTACCCCGATCTTCTGCCCTTCTTCGACGTTGAGACGGAAACCTGTAATGACCTTCCGCAGCTGTGTGAGCACGCGCGTGCACTACAGGAGGCCACGATTCAGGAGACTTTGAACGGGTTGGAGACCCTCGTCGCAAAGAGCCTGGAGGAGGAGGCATGGATTCAGAGGCAGGCTGGGAGGTGGAGGCGTAAGAAAGAGATGTGGAGTAAGCTTCGTCGTCGAGTTTTTCTTCTAGGTGTACTGAACGAGGACGGCGAACCCTGCCGTTCGCTTGACGAATCAGGCGCTGCTCTTGCTGCGCACTGGGGGCAAGTATTTAAGCATGTGCCTGAAGACAGGTCTCTGCGGGAGGAGGTTGGCCAGTTTATCCCGAAGATTGCAGAGCTTGAGGTTCAGCCCACCTTTTTCCTGGACCAAAACACGTTTGACGATCTGATGCTCGGTCGCAAAAACACTGCCCCTGGGCCCGATGGTATACCATACTCCTGTTGGCGTTGCACACCTGCCTTGGAAATTCTATATGGTGCTTATACACACTTATACCACAACAACAGTGTAGACATGCCCGACAGCATGCGTGAGATGCTGCTCGTTTTCCTCCCGAAGGGTACTAGCCCGTCGGACACAGTCTCCGGTGCAGTACGGGCCCCGGCTGCGACACGCCCGCTGGCCCTCTCGGACACCGATTGCAAGTGCCTATCGCTCGCCATGTCTGTGCCGCTCTGCTCCGTTGCTGCTGTCACTGTATTGGACGAACAGAAGGGGGGGATCCGTGGGAGGGATATGTTGGCTAACACTGTCGAGGCTGAGGCGTGGGGAATGGAGCAATGGGGGACTGGTAGTAAGCATGCAGCCGAGCTCCTGACGGATTTCTCGGCGGCCTTTCCGTCGGTCTTCATCAGCTGGATCATATTCGTTTTAACCCGCATGGGGTTCCCTATTGCCATCATCGCTTTCTTCCAGGAGCTTTATCGCTCGAGCACGGGCTGGGTTACTCTCGGAGGCCGTCGGATTGTCCAGATTATGATTGAACGGGGGGTGCGGCAAGGGGACCCCGCATCGATGATCTTGTTTGCATTGTGTACTGACCCCATCATGCGCTGGCTGATCTGGAAGAGTGGTAGCTATGTTCACCGTATGCTGGCCTACGCCGATGATTGGCTCATCATGCTCCCTAACGTGCTCGCTGGGCTCCCTCGGGTTCTTGCTCATATTTCCCTGCTTGGGCCCATGGTTGGCCTCTACCTGAATTTCAAAAAATGTGTGGTCCTTCTGGTCGGGGATACTAAGATGAACGTGTTTATCAGGCTCTGCGAGGATCTAGGTGAGCCCTTCGCTCTGCTGCAGATTGCTCACTATTGTAAGTACCTCGGCATCCTCATAGGTCCCAAGGCATACAAGTATGCATGGGATGAAGTGTTGCCTGCCTTTACTGCCAGATATCGTGCCATCCGACAGCAAGGGTTTGGTCTCCCTCTCTCTATTTCATCATATCAATGTCTTGCTCTATCCAAGCTCCAATTCACACTTCAATGCTATCCACCATCGCCTGCATTGTTGGCTGCGAATGATGGGGCCATGCAATTGCTGAATGCTGCTCCACGTCGCAGTTTCTCTAAGCACATGCTCATGGGTCTGCGCAGCCTGGGCATTAGCATCGAATTCCCGAATCTCTCTGTCCTTGCCAGTGCCAGCCAGCTACGCTTGCTCGCCAAGTGTCCTGCACTTCAGACTGCCCTCGCTCGTCTGCAAGAGGTTCGTAGCAGCGATGACATGTGTATTGCTCGTGGGGTGATGGGGTGGTGGAAACATGGGTTTCTCTCGTCCATCCTGCACACGGCCACTGTGTATGCCTCTGTCTTTAGCCTGCTGCCGCAAGATCTTGATCGGAAAAGGGTGCAGCAGTTTTTCTATAAACAGCTGCAGCTAGCCATCCCGACACCGCTCGAACACTGTCCTCAGTCTGGTCTGCTACAGCGTTTTTGTGCATGGCGTCACGGTATCACACCTATGCATGTTGAACAGCTCATCTCAAGTATCAAGTACGTGGTAAAGAAATCACAAGCTTACATTGGCGTGTCCATCTTACGTATTGCATGTCGTGGCATATGTACTACTTCTCGTTTCCATTGTGCACCCCGTGGATGTGTATTTGGCTGTGCTCGGCCAGCGTCTGGCGCCGACCTAGACGATTTGAAGCACTACAAGACCTGCCCGTGCCTCTACCATCTCCTTGTCTCTCATCTCGGCTCGTTCCTCAATGATATTGAAGGTGATTGGTTCTCTGAGTTTACCCTTACTGCCCCTCCCCCCTCTCCTGCTGAGCTGCTACGATATGCCAGTTGTTGCGACGCTTTTGTGCATGCACACACGAGTGTGCGGCTGGGCAGCAGAGCGACTGCTCAGCAAGCTTTTCACGCCAGGCTCCGCCTACACTCACGACGGCACCCAGCCATCAGAGTGGCCTGGAGCGAGGTCAGAACTAACCAAAACCAAAACGGGGGTGGTTTTTTTTTTTTTTTTAAATAAAAAAAAAAAAAAAAAAAAAAAAAAATCCTGTTCATCCCTCCCCTCATCAGTGTGGCGTTGGGCTGTGGCTTTCAGGCAGTCCCTACGGGATGCGAGCTCTTGCGCGAAGCATTGCCCCAACAACCTGCTACGATGGAGCTGCGTGCAAGTTTCCTAGGCCACTGCCAGAGGGAATCGAGGAGGAAAATCGTGAGCTAGTAGCGCATCCACATCTACAGCCTCGCGGTCGGGACTGCTCGGCCGTGGCCCCATGGATACATGGCGGCGTGGCTGACAATATGCCCGGAGCGGAAGGTATCGATGCGATCGCGTATCCTTGGGAGCGCACCGCGGTGTCCAGATACCGAGGGCAGGGATATGGGCATGTTCGTTGCTTGGTGATCGGAGAGGGAGGCGGGAGAGGAGGAGCAGCAGGGGGCGGCGTGGAACCGCGGCGCCGCACCCCTGGCGAAGGTACGACGACCGCCGCCGCGACCCCCGCGATGACGACCCCGGCGGGGGTGGAGGCCCAGGTGGCAGAAGCAGCTCTCCTCCTGCCTCGTCCTCACTGCACCTTCGATACTTCCCCCGAGCCTATTCTTTGTGTGCTTTCTGACCAGGTTCTCGCCTGGAATTCAGCCGTGGCGACGGGAACCCTCCCAGAGGCTCGTGGATCCCAACCAGTGCGTTATGGCACGGGGGAGGTGACAGCTATACGGTGCAAGTTATGTGAAAGTTACGCCGTGTAAGCTATGCGGCGTGAGCTATGCGGCGTGAGCTGGGTGGTGTAATCTATGGTGTGTCGGTCATTTTGACTGTCTTGAAGCTGTCCTCTCCACAGCTCGTGCAAACATCCCACCCTCCCACCCGCAACTTGGTCGCAAGACTTCTCAAGACCGTGACGGGGGTACCAAATCGCACTTGGCAACGGCAGTGACGCCGACGACGACGACGACAGCGACAACGATGACGAGGATGACGACGCCGACGACGACTACGACGACACCGACGACGTCTCCGACGACTTCGACGACGACAGCAACGACGACGACGCCGCCGACGACGACGACGATGACGCCGAAGACGACGACGGCGACGACGACGCCGACGATGAGGACGACGACGACGACACCGACGACGACGACGACGCCGACGACGACGAAGACGACGACGACGAAGACGACGAAGACGACGACGACAAGGGAGGAGGGAGGACGACGACGGCGACAACGACGACAACGACGAGGGAGGAGGGAGGATGGCGACGACGCGAACGACGAAGAAGGAGAGAGGACGGCTACGCCGACGACGACAACGACGAGGGAGGAGGGAAGACGACGACGACGACGACGACGACGACGACGACGACGACGGCGTCGCCAACGAAAACGACGACGACGAGGAAGGAGGGAGGACGACGACGGCGACAACGACAACGACAACGACGAGGGAGGAGGGAGGACGGCGACAACGCGAGCGACGAAGAAGGAGGACGGCGACGCCGACGACGCCAGCGACGAGGGAGGAGGGAAGACGACGACGAGACGCCGACGACGGACGACGACGACGACGAGGGAGGAGGAAGGACGACCACGGCGACAGCGACGACGGAAACGACGACGACGTTGAAGAGGACGACGATGACGACGAGGAAAGACAGAGGACGACGACGGCGACGACGACGACGTCGAGGGAGGAGGGAGGACGGCGACGACGACGACGACGCAAGAACGCGCGCGCACGCGTTTGTTGAACATCCGTGTCGCGAAACCAAGTGTTTTGTACGTTGTTTGGACACTCGATTTTGAAATCCTTCCGAAACCCAAGGTTTTTGAATAATTTTGGCATGCGCGCGCGACGACGCGCGCGCGCGTGCACTTCGTTCCATGTGTTGCTCAGGGTTCTCGCGACGGCACGCGCGCAAGGGCGTTCGAACGATTTCGACATGCGCGCGCGAAACCCGTTTGGTAGCATTTTTGACCAAATTGGAAAACCTGTGGATTCCTTAAGATTTCGCAAGAGCGCGCGTGTAAACTTGTTTAGAGAATCAGTGTTGCGAAACCTGTTGTTTTTGTATGTTTTTTGTAAACTCGATTTTGAAATCCTTCCGACACCGAAGGTTTTTGAAGGAGTTCGGCATGCCCGCGCGACGACGCGCGCGCGTGCACTTCGTTTCATTTTCTGCAAGGGTTTATTGAAAACTTATGACTTTTGATCTACGAGTGTGAGCGCTTTTTTTGTTTTTTTGCAGAGGGTGGCGGGCGGGGGCCGATACCGGCCACCTTGGGATATTGTAGATTCATATTTAGGATGGGCGAACGATGGGGCAGAATCCTATGTGTTTTGCATCGGTTCCCGGGGGATCTTTAACCCCGGGGGGAGGGTGGTAGAACGTTTCTTTATTGGAAAAAAAGGAGAATCTAGGTCACGCAAACCATGTTGTGGAAGCTATATGTTGTGTGAGCCACGAGGCGGCCGCGGAAGAGACATACCCACCGATACCGACACCCGTCCCTCGCTCTCGCCTCCCGTGTCCCCGGCAGATTTTGACCCCAGCTTTTCCCGCCATCCTGGCGCGGAGGTGCCCTTCTGGGCCTCGCCCCGCGCCTCGGGAGGGGAGTGCCCTGGAGGCCATCTGGGCGTCCATGGAAAAGCCGGGGGCACCTGGGCCGCCGCCACTTCAGACAGCACCTGGTCTTTGGGTCCACCCTCATACCGCCGCGGCTATATTCGAATAGATATTTCCACCATCCAGGACGCATCCCCCAGAGAGAGGCCCGGAGAGCAACGGCGCCAGCGCACGTCTTGTGGTCCCCCGCGAGGCCGGGGGGATGCGCCGCGTGTGGGCTACGGTTACGGGGGATCGCGCGGCGGCGGCGACCGGCGCGAAGCCGGCCGGGGCCACCGCGGACGGGGCGGCGCAGCGGAGAAGGACGACGGCAGAGCCGAGGACCGACGTTGCTGCTGCCAGTGTTGCTGACGCCGTTGCTCTTGCTTGTTTGTGGTGGTGCTGCGTGCTGCTGCTGCTGCTGCTCCACCTCGTCGTCCTCCTCTCCCTCCCCGTCCTTCCCTTCCCTCCCATCCCTCACTTTCCCTCCCTCTTTTCTCTCCCTCCTCCTTTCCTCCTCCCTTCCCCTGCCTCCCTCCCCCCTCCCTCTCCTCCTTCCTTTCCTCCCTTCACAGCCGTCCCTCTTCTCAACTCACCTTCTTCCTCTCGGTCGCCATCTCCTTCTTCGTTGTGCAGCCAACCGCGCACCAGTCCGAATGTGCTCGCAGGTGCGCGCCTTCGAGAATTCGAGAGATTTGCAAAAAAGCCCTCGGCGAGAGAGGGGGGGAGGGTGCGCGCAAGTCATCAAAAGCCTTGCAGAAGGCGGCGGAATGACAAATCTTTACGCTACGCGATCTCCACCAGCCCATTTAGGAACCATGCCCATGAAGCTGACAAGAACAGGGACGTAGAGATACATGTAAAGCAACAAAACGGGTAACCAGGGTGAACAGAGATCACTGGGAGCACGGGGGTTGCCTTGGAGAGCCTCTTCGGGCCCGCATGGGGGCGAGGAAGGGAGGAGGAGGAGGAGGAGGAGGAAGAAGAGGAGGAGGAGGAGGAGGAGGAAGAATACGATGACGACGACGGCCACGACGAGAAAGAGGAGGAAAAAGCTGTAGACATTGAGGGCAAGGACGAGGAAGGGGACGAGGAGGACAATGAGGACGAAGACAGAGCCCTCAAAACCGCCTCTTGGAGCTGTCTTGGGATTATTTTTGGTCCTCTTGGGGCTCTTTTGGGCTGTCTTGGTGCCCTCCTGGGTCCCTCTTAGAGCGCTCTTGGGGGCCCCTCGGGAGCTCTGAAGGGCCATCTTGGAGGCAATCGATCAAAAGGAGGGGGGGAGGGCCTGGGACCATCATCAAAATAGCCTCTCGGGGCGCTTTCGGGCCTTCTTGGGGCGCTCTCGGGTGCTCTTGGGGCCATCTGGGAAGCCTCTTGGGCCCCTCTTGGGCCTCTCTGGGGCCTCTCTTGGGCCATCGTGGGGCCATCGTAAGGCCCACAAAGCGCATCGGAAGCGAAACTGCGAGAAGGCACAACTCATTGATTATCCATAGTTGTTTTGTTTCACTTTGGCCTCTTGGGGGAACCTGAGGGGGCTCCGAGAGTGCTTGGAACCGTCCTGTGGCCCTCGTCGAACGTCTTGAAGGTATGTCGGACGCTATCTTGAACCACCGTCGGCTATGTCGAGCCATTTTGGAGGCCATCTTAGAGCAGTGGAGGTCCTCGTGGATCCATCGTGGGCCATCTTGGGAACCCTGAGACGTCCTGGGCCGCCCCGGAAAACTTCAGGGGGGAGGGTAAACCTCCCAGAAAGGACGAGGGCTTTTGGACTCAGACCACCTTAGCTCAAATTAGGAGAACTCTGCTTTCCCACATCTGGCCAGTATGCACATAAACGCATCCCCCGCTTCGGTCTTTCGCTCGACCGCCGCCCGCCCGCGCGGACCCAGTGACCCGCAGGAGCCTGCGCCGCGCAAGGGCGGTGCGGCTCAGGACCTGAGTGGGGCTCCTCCTCCTCCTTCTTCCCCTCCTCCTTCTTTGTCCTCCTTCTTCTTCTCCTCCTCCTCCTCCTTCTCCTCCTCCTTCTCCTCCTCCGCCTCCACCCGCTCCTCGCAAGCATCCGTTAGGTCCTCCTCGTCCTCTTCTTCTGGGCGGCCGTCCTTCCCTTGTTCCCCCTCTTCTTCATCCTCCCTGTCCCTTGCCCTGCTCCTCATGCACCTCATTCCCGGTTTCCCCCCCCTCCCTCCCATCCTCATTAGCCCGCTTAGCTTGGTGTTCGTCCTTTCTTCCTCTGTTCCCCCGTCCTCCACCACACCCTCGTGTCCCTCGCCCTCCTCTTCCCTTCTTCTCCCCTCCTCCACCCATTCCGCCTGTCCCCCGTACCTTTTCTAGTTTGATAAAATCTTCTCCTCCACACCCTCCTGCCGGCTTCCCATCCAGCCATTCTTCCCTCTCCCTACGCCTCCACCCCCTCATTCTCCTTTTCCTCATCCGTTCTTGCTCTCCTTCCGCTACCCTGTCTTCCTTCTTCCCTGTCATCTTTTCTCCCCATTATCATGTATATCGTCACCTTCGTGGTCCGCCTCCTCCTCCTGCTCGTCCTCCTCCCTTGTCCTCCTCGTCCGATCATCTCCAATTCCTCCTCTTCCTCTTCTTTCTCCTCCACCTCCTCCTGCTCCTCCTTTTGGTCTGGCTCCTCCTCTCGGTGCTCCCCTCAACCCCGCCAGCGGATGGGGGCGAGTCCCATCATCACTGCGGTTGTTGCTGCGCCCCCAAGGACTACGACGACGAGTACAGTGACTACCAGGACCACGCTCCCGCTCCTCTACCATCCCCCTCCGTCCTCACTCGTCTTCCCCCCTCGCAGCCCTCCTCGTCTCCCCACCTCGTCTCCCTCGTAGGTGCCATTGTGTAGCTCGGGGGCTGCCCTGGCCCGCCAGAGCTTGGCATTGGGGTCGGCACCTATGTGGGGTGACGGGCTCGTGGGCATCATGCGCCGCCGCGCCGTCTGCACCTCACGAGGTCGAGGGGGCTGCCCCCCCCCCTCCCCGCCCCGCCAGAGCTTGGCATTGGGGTCGGCACGTATGCGGGGTGACGGGCTCGTGGGCATGGACTGTGGGGCCCATGCGCACTCGCGCCGTCTGCACCTCGCGAGGTCGAGGGGGCGCCGCGGTCTCGGGCTTTTGGACAAGCGGGTGGCCTGGGGCGGCGCGCCAAGCAGCGCGTCGTCATCCGAGGGTGTGCAGCGTGGGCGTGGCGTGAGGCGCCGTACAGGCAAGCGTGCAGAGAGAGAGAGAGAGCGAGTCTTTGAGGTTTGTTAGGTTTGCCTGCCGCTCGTCGTTATGCTTCCCCTCCCAGGCAGCGATGTGTGAATTGGTCGTGTTGCCGTCTCTAGCCGAGCTCCCTGATTGGGCGATTGATGACGTGCTTTTGTTTTGCTGTACCTGTGCGCCTGGAGGCTGGAGGCTGGGCCGTGCTGAGAGGCATTCTGAGTCCCTTGGTTTCGTCCAGTGCGCTGATGTACTTCTCGTTGTGCTCGCGTGGAATTCCCCTCCTCGCCCCCCCTCCTCCCCTCTCCTCCTGCGGTGGTTTCCTCTCCTCATCCTCCGCCCTTCGCGTCCCAGGGCGTCCTCGGATGCTCGTCGGCGGAGTCCAAAACCTAAACCATACTCCGCCAGCGGCCCAGCACCCACTCTTATGTGTGGACGGGTGGCCAGGCGGATGAGTTCAGTCCAGCTCCGCCGAAGAGCCAGCCACAGGCCGCCTTTGGGTGCGTGCCAGGCCAGCGCAGCCATTGTGAGGAGGGGCTGCGCACGTTTAGCGCATCCATGGCAAGAGTATAGTAAAATGATCACCACTTGCCGGGCTTTCGGGTTGTTTGTTTCTGTTGTGCGTAGTGCCCCTTTGCGCGGGCTTCCCATACCCGCATTTGGGCGTCGGTGCTCCTGAGCCCGCTCCCTCCCTGCGCAAGGAGGAAGAGAGAGCGACGGGCAGGTACGGCTGGCAGGAGGGGGAGGGGAGGGAGACGAGGGTCCGCCATCGCCTCGTCGGCTCCCGAGGTCGGGATGCTCAGGGTCGCGGTCGTTTCGCGGTCGCGGTCTTGGTGTTACGTATTTTTCTCTCGCCAGCGGCCTTGGACAGCAGTCATTGTTGTGACTCATTGGTATGTTGGAGACACGCAGTGGTGATGGCAGTGGTAGCGCTACAGGCTGCAGGAGCGGAGACAAGGTAGGCAGGTTGAGCGAGTCAGAGCGCCCCGCCCGCTCCCAACCTCTCCCCCATACCATAAGAATCAATTGTTGACTGTGGCACGACCTCCCAGCGATTGGACGCGTTCCCACCCAGCGAGCAGAAGGCGCACGCGCGCGGTCTCGTTTCTGGCGACCTGGCCGAGTTGACAACTATGCGAGCTGCGCAGGTGTGGGAGCGGCGACACAGCACTGCCGTTTTCATTTACACACTGCGCGGCGATTGGGCAAGGTTAGCCTTTCGCTCGCTCTCGCGCGGCCCGGTGCCGCTGCCGCTGTAATGCGATTCGGCGAACGAGCCATGCGCCGCGCCCGCGAGGGAACGCCACTTCCGAGCGAAATGCGCACGGAGCTTGAGCAAAGGAGGCAAGTCGTCCGCTCGCGCGGGGCCCCACGTGGTCGCGAGCGACAGCGCCGTCCCGAGGCAGGAGCGCCAGTTTGAGGCAACATCGGCGCGGCGCCGAGGAGAGAACGACATTTTCTTCATCCGCTGGCGCGTCGACTAAGCTGCGCCGTCGACACGAGCACCGCGCTTCAGCGGGAGCTCAACTGTAGACGCTGTGCGTATCCCCGCTAGGCCATCCAAAAAGAGGCACTCGGGGACGTGTAGCAGGACGACGAAGACGACGATGCTGGCGTGGGGGATCTTTGCTCAGGGAGCGACGACAGGCAGCCACAACCAAAGCAGCTGCAGGCCCCATGTGCGTCTGATGAGCGGCGTCCGCCTCGTTGCGTGCGCTTCTCGCCTCCTCGTGGCTGTCCTGTTTGAGTGGTTGTCTGTCGTTGCTCGCGGTGTCTGTAATACGTTGTGCATGTCCGGAGCCGCTGGCGACGACGACGACGACGAAGACGACGACGACGACGATATCAAGGACGTTGCGACCTTTAGCTCTGGGAGCTTTTTGGAGGCATCTTTGGGTCATCATACTTGGAGCGAAGCCATCGATCAAAAGAGATAAGGGTATTTAAGTACGATTCCCCCGGCTGGGCCCGACCATCTTGGGACCCTCTGGGGCCGCTCTTGGGGCGTTCTTGGGCCCTCTTGGGGCCGCCTTGGGCCCTCCTGGCCTCCTCTCGGAGCCCTCTTGAGCCATCTTGGAGCTATCTTGAGGCCTCAAGAGCCCATCGAAAGCAAACAAGGCGAGAAGGCCACTAAGAATTGAAACAAACTATGGTTTTGAAGGATGTTGGCCTCCTGGGGGCTTCCTCGGGAGGCTCGGGGACACTTGGGTCCGTCCTTGGGCGGTCTTGAGGGCTCTGGGAGGCATACTGGAGGCTATCTTGAACCATCCTGGGATATCTTGAGCGATCTTGGAGGCCATCTTGGGCTCTCTGGGGCCCTTTTGGAGCCACCTTGGGCCAACAAGGACCCTCTGACACCTCGCGGCGGGAGGTCCAGATCCTGGGGAAGGGGGTAGGGTGAGGAGGGCTCCCCTCGCCGAATGGGAAGAAGAGGGTTCGCAGAGCGAGCTCCTTGGACCAATCACGCCCTAAAGGGCTGGTGGGACCCTCTGGAAAATGAGCGCGGCGCCGAGGCGAGAGCGAAGTTCGCCCTGTCGCGCGGGATGTGCGCCCCGTCCCATTCCAGCCACGCATTTTGCAACGTGGGCGAATACAATGCCATGTTTGAAGCAAACGCTTAAACGTTGCATTTCTGTTTCGCAGGTCTGATGGACCTCCCCGCTTTGGCCGTCTTCCGGTCCTCCAGCCGGCGATACAGCAATACAGCAGCAAACACTAATACGGAATAAGGACAAGAAGCGAATATGGTAGTGGTGGCGGTGGGATGGTGGCCAAGCTGGTGGTATTGCTGAGGTGGTACTGCCTGGGGTGGTAGTGGCAGATAGTGGCGGCGGCCCGGGATCAAGCTGTGTACCCAGTCATGACCCCAGTGCGCTGAGCAGCCTCCTCTTCTCCGTCCTCCCTCTCCTTCATCCACGTTGTCTTCATCCCCTATCCCCTGTTCCCCCTCCGCCCATCCTCCTTTCTTCCCATTTCCTCCTCTTCCTCCTCCTCCTCCTCCTCCTCCTCCTGCATCCCTCCCTCCCTCTCTCCCTCCCTTCTCCCCCTCCTACCTGCTCATCCCCCCTGGAACAGTTCCTCCCCCTCCCCCCTTCCCATCCCTCCCCCCCTTGCCTCCGTCCCCCTCCCACCTCCTGTGTCTCCCTCCCTCCTCTCTGCCCCTCCCCTCTCCTCCCCCTCCCTTCTGCCTCCCAGGAGGAGGCGCAGCCCCCGCCTCGCCGCGGGCAGCCGCCAGCGGACCGCCACGCGCCGCGTGAGCCCCCGGCCTCGCCGGAGCCCGCTGCCTCGCGCCGAGGCCGGCGGCGACGATGACGTCGGCGACGACTTCGGCGCCGAGGGTGGGTGCGACGGCACGGCGGCGGCGGCCTCTTCAACGGCGATGAATGCGCCGTCGACGGCGGAGGCGGCGACGTCGGCGACGACGGCGGCGAGGTCGACGGCTGCGGCGACGACGCCTTCGACGACGACGACGGTGGCGACGTCTCAGCGGCTGCGGTGGCGACGACTTCGACGACAAAGTCAATCACGACGGCGGACAACTCCCGGGGTTCCAAAGTTGGCCGCCAGAGGGCCCTTGCTGGCCTACCTCCGCCAGCCTGGAAGAGACAAGTGCTCTACAGGGAGGGAGAAGGATCGGAACATCGAGTATCGAGCTTTTGTTTACGTTTCGTTTCTGGCTCTTTCTGGGCATGCGCAGGCCTCCTGCGAACCTCATGGAGGAGGAGGAGGAGGAGGAGGAGGAGGAGGAGGAGGAGGAGGAGGAGATGCGTGCCCTGTCTCACTCTTGCCGCGGATCTTGCAACGTCAACAGAACGGCAGCGTAGAGAGGAAGCAACGCAGATTCTCCTTTGGGCCAGTAGAAGTGTTGCCCCCGCTCGTGGCGGCTATCTGCCAGCTACATGGGAGAGCAAGGGTAGACATTCAAACAAGTACGGGTAGATGGTGGAGGCGGACGGGGGAGGAGGAGGATAACGGAGGGTACAGATGAGAAGGAGGGGGGTTGTTTTTTGCAGGTGTTACCACATTACCGACGGTGTCAGAGGGGAGCCAGCGAGAGAAGCGCGTGTTACTTGAAAACAATTAGTGGCATCAGTAATTGCTGATATCAGTGCAAAGTAGGACTGTACACCGCAAATCAGTGCAAAGCAGGGCAACGCGATGCAATATCCTGCAAGCCAGCCCAGTGCAGCACATAGCAGTCCACATCACATCTAACAAACGAATCGCAAACAGTCCAGCTCAATCCAACACATGATAATGCGACCCGAAGCAAAGCCATGCAAGGAACGCGAAACGAACCAGTGCAGTCAATGGACGTTGAGCACAAGCCATGCAAAACGTATCACATGAACGCACAGCAACGCACATCCCTACATGCGAAGCAACGCAAACGAATGCAAAGCATGCGCATCACTGCAACGCCATGCAGAGCCCTACAGCGAAATGCTGAGCAAGCAATGCAATGCACTGCAACGCCAAACAGCGAAGGGTACCGCAAAGCAACCAACAGAGTACACACCAACGCAGTGCGAAGCAATGAAACGCAGTGCATCCAAGGAGCCACGAGCATTCCCCAGGTGACCCGAGAACCCCGATGACCCCCATCCCAATGAACGCCTGACTCGCACAGACCCTCTTTCTCAGAAGGAGTAGGACTTCCTGGCCAGAGCATACTGGTCATCATCTGTCTCTTCTGTCGGCGGCGAGCCCGGGGGGGAAGTGAGAAGGAGAAGGCCTCCCCAGAAGGCTCGGAAGTCCCCTGGCCTCTTGAGAAGTTTTCTAAGTTTTCCCCAAAGAGACAGAATCCTTCTCGGAAGCCGCGATGGCTTCTGAGAAGTCCCGCCGCCTTCTGAGAAGGCCTTCTCCGTCTCATTTCCCCCCCGCGCTCGCCGCCGATTCTGGGCTGCACCTGCTGCGGTCCGCTGCGCGCGCGTTGCTCCTCTTTCGCTCCCCGTCCTCCCAAGTGGGCCCGCGCGCTCTGAACGCCCGTCGCCCTTGCACGGGCCGCCTTTGGTTGACAACGTCTTTGTCCCTTGGCATCGCTCGGACGTGTGTATTTTTTCTTGGTGGGGACTATCGAAGGGCATCCTACAAGCAAACAAAAATACGACATCGAAACATGGCGGGGGGGGGAAGCTGTCACCCCGAGGAGAGGAAGGAGGGAGGAGGCAACTACGAAGAGGAGGGGGAGAAGGGAGCCTGGACAATGGAAGGAGGCGGGAGGGAGTGAGGAGGTGGCGGAGTGGGGGCAAGGAAGAGAAGGAGGCAGGGGGATAGAGGTAACGGTCCCTTTTTGATTGCTTCTGCACTTCAATCAGAAGGTTCGCCAGGCTGGACGTCCGGTTATCCGGCGGGGCCTCGGCAGTCTTCGACCCAACGTGTGAGCGTCCAGCTGGCCCCTTGCGTCCCCTCCGGGTCTGACCTCGGCCGGGGAAGAGATGGCGCAGGAGTGGGAGTAGGGAGGACGAGGCAGGAGGAGGAGGCAGGAGGGAGGGTGAGAACGGGCTTGGTGACCCTCTCCCCCGAGGTGGACGCGGCGACCGCGCGACCGCGCCGGCCCTGCCCCCGGCCTCCGCACAGCCTGCGCAGCCAACCCTCATCGCCAGCGGGTGCGGGGACAAGGTCATCGGTGAGTTCATCATGGGGAGGTGACCGTCCGCGCTGTGGCTGGGCAGGGCTGACAGGGGGGGATAGCGGAGGGGAGGGGTGGTAGCGGACGGCAGGGGAGTGCGAGCGAGGGGGAGAGGGAGGATGGGCAGGAAGAGAAGAGCAGGGGGAACATGGGAGAGCGGGGGGAAAGTCGATGATGACGATGATGATGATGATGATGATGATGATGATGATGATGATGATGATGATGATGATGATGATGATGATGATGGTGATGGTGATGGTGATGGTGATGGTGATGGTGATGGTGATGGTGATGGTGATGGTGATGGCGGTGATGATGATGATTACGATGTTGATGCTGATGCTGCTGATGGTGATGCTGCTGATGCTGCTGATGCTTATGGTATTGATGATGATGGTTGGATATTGATGACTGATGGTTGGTAATGATGAGGATGATGATGACAACGATTATGTTGCTGACGATGATGATGATGCTGATGATGACGATGAATATGCTGATGATGATGATGATGGTGATGCTGATGATGAGGATGATGGTGGTGGTGACGATTATGCTGATGGTGAGGACGCTGATGGTTTGATGATCATGGTAATGTTGCTGCTCATGATGTTTATGATGCTGCTGAAGATGATGATGATGATGATGATGATGATGATGATGCTGATGCTGATGATGATGATGATGATGATGATGATGATGATGATGATGATGATGATGCTGATGCTGATGGCGGTGATGCTGATGACGATGATGAGGAGGATGATGCCGATGATGATAATGATGATGATTGTGAGGATGGTTATGATGTTGATGATTCTGATTATTGAGGAGGATGAAGAGGAGGAGGAGGAGGAGCAGGAGGAGGAGGAAGAGTAGGAGGAGGGAGTTGTGAGGGAGCATGGGAGATGGATGAGGAAGCGAAGATGGGGGGTTATGGAACGCTGCGAAGAACAGCTGGCGCAGACAAACAAAGAGGAGCGGGGGAACAGGAAGGGGGGAGAAGAGGGCCCAAGAAGGATGATGCAGTTGTCGAGCAGAACAGCTTCGTGTCAACATGGGGTCAACAGATGCCCCCCCCCCGTCCGAGCCTGGCCTGGCGCGGCGTGAGCGGCGGCGGCGCTCCCCGAAGGTACCTCCCGCACGACACCAACCACGGGCGGGTGGTCTACAGAAGAGACAAGAAGTCCAAGAACCACGACGTCCTCATCTACTTCTGGGACGAGCGCGACGGGCCTGAGCTCGCCGGATGGTGGTTCGGCCCCAGCGTGGGTGGCAGCCAGGTATGGGCCTATCACGCCAGCACCGCGGCGATGACGCCTCCGAGCTCAGGCTGGCAGGTTCCCCACGACGGCGAGGTGGACAGGGTCTTCCGGGTGCGCGTGGAGCAGGCGCGAGGAGGAGGGGGAGTAGAAGGACGAGGAGGAGGGTGAGGACGAGGATGAGGAGGAGGGGATTGAGGAAATGATGTTTATCAGAAAGTGGACGAGGCGCACGTCCCGCCGACTCATCTGCCGATATGAGGTGGAGAGATTGTATACCCACTTGGCCTAGCCGAAGGGCTGCGCAGCTGGTTTCTGAAGAGAGGCATTGTTTAGTCTGTCAGGCCCTGTCGGGCTGGCCTCCTGGCACGGGCGCAGCTTCTTTTCGCAAATGCCATACTATGCAGTGATGAGTGCTGCTGACGTGATGTATTCTGCTAGCTATTCTGTACCATGTGTGGCTACGCAGTATCGTGGTGGGTGTTGGTATGCGGGGCTTTTCAACACTGTTCAGCCTTACGCTACGTCATGGTATGATTTAGCGCATCATGTCATGCCATGTTATGGTTATGATGTCCAATGCTGCACAGTGTTGATGCGCATTGTTGTACTGCTGCATGAGTTGTGAGGCATGGCTGCTTACCGCACTGTACATCATTGCATGCATTTGCGCATGTACGGCTCCAGTTGGAAGAATTTCCCAAGCTGCCAACATGCATTGAATTGCATCGGAGCTTTGGGGATGAGATCGAAGTGGGACGAAGAGCCCCCGACCAGGAAATCCGTGTCGCTTTCGGGTTCGTGTCGTGCGTGCAGGTGAGGCGAAGCTGCGTGGGCGGGCGAGAGGGATGACTCTGATGTTGCTAGGACGGGGCAAGACAACTGTCCGAATGTCCCCTGCTGGGCGAGCGGCGGCCTGGTTGTCCCGCCGGTGTCCCGTCGTTGTCACGCCGGTGTCCCGTATGTCTCGTCGCTGTCCCGTCGCTGTCCCGTCGCTGTCCCGTCGCTGTCCCGCCAGTGTCCCGTCACTGTTCCGTCGCTGTCCCGTCGCTGTCCCGTCGTTGTTCCGTCTTTGCCGTTCGGTGCCCCGTAGTGAGATCGATCGTGGGATCGATTGTGCGATCGATAGTGAGACGGGTAGTGAGATCGTTTGTGTGATTGATCGTGAGATCAATTGCGAGATTGGTAATTAGATGGATCGAGAGATCGATCGTGAAATCCATGGTAAGTCGATCGTGAAGTCGATAGTGAGATCGATAGCGAGATCGGTAGTAAGAACGATAGTGAGACTGATTGGGTGAGACGTTGGTTCCCCCTCCCGAACCTTCTTATCCTCCGAAGGTTGGTCGTATAGTTACGTATGCTCCTGGCAAGACGTCAGAGGGTTGGAGGAGAGGGAAGAGTGAACATATGGAGTGTGGGCGAGGGGGGCGCGAAGGAAGTTCTTGGTGAGGTGAAGAGGAGAGTGAGGAGGATAAGGAGGAGGAGGAGGTGGAGGAGAAGGAGGCGGAGGAGGAACACCAGGAGAAGGAAGGGAGGGATAAGGAGGAGATAGGGAGGACGAGCGGGATGAGGAGTTGGAGAAAGAGAGGTAGCTGCATCTTGGTAATGGAGATAGATGGTTGTGGTAATTACGAGTGAGCTGTTACGACATCACCTGAAGGTGGCGAAGAAAACGCACTCATGCTGGAGGCCAGCTGTTTTCGGTCTCCCGGCCGAACCATCCTCCTCTTTTTCCGCGTCGGTTTGCCATCAGGTGAGAGCTTGTTGCCTGCTTGAGCCTGAGGCGATGGACGCGCGCTCGTGCCAAGAGCAGC